>JAGFBZ010000227.1:0-267500 GCA_018398805.1 Hirundichthys speculiger
TGTGTTTGCTTCAACAGTCCAAAAGAAAATATATATCTCATGAGGGGATCTCAAAGCATACCAGAGAACTTCGGGATTCATTTTCTGTGCAGAAAACAGGGCAGAGTCCATCAAAAGATCCTAATTCTGGGCAGAACTGTGCACAGTTTTGGGTGTACCAAACACATCCACAAATAGATATCGACTGAAAAGGGCACACACCAAAAGTAGTAAGGTATGACTGTCTGTCTGTCTATCTATCTATCTATCTATCTGTAGTAGAAAAACTGTAGTCACTGTTGTAGTCTCAGTAGTGTGTTGTTTTTCTACTAATTAACCATTAACCTTCTTAATTACTGTAATTAAAACTTTTTGTAAAACACCAGGGTCCAGAGGGAGATACAACACAGACTGACACTGCTGTGGAAAATAATAATGTACCAGAGCCTGAAGAGGAAGACTAACTATGCAATGTCCAAAATGATAATAAGACAACAGGAGAGGATGAACTGACAATGTGAAGGTACCAAGGATTTGAGCTCTACTCAAAATGATGAAGAAGAAGTAAAGGATGAAGCTTTACAAGAACACAAATCAGAACAAGATGATGGAAAAAAAAAGAGGAGCCAAATGCAGTTAAAATGGTTCAAGAAACTGATCTTACACAGCTTGAAGCCACACAAGAAGACAGACCGGAGATGGATGTATCTCACAAGGATGAAGATACCACACAACAAACAGAGAAGAAGGACTTGACACAAGAGCTAGTCGATAAAGCTTCAAAAGAGGGAGGGACCCATGACCAGCCAGTGGAAGATGTAAGAAATTAAAAAGTTGTTTTTCAGTTACTAACATAGTGATAATTGTGTTTGTTTGTTTGTTGTTTGTTTTAAATACAATGCCATTGCAAAAAGTAAATTTTAAGCTACTAATACTCAATTAAATGTAGCTAAGTACTTTACCAAAAAAGGTTTTCTAAATTATTAATGATTTTCCTGCAGGTCCAAGAGGAAGACAGTGACAATAACTGGAGTGATGACAAGGATGATGCCACTCCTGAAGAAGAAGAGGAATTCTTTATAAAAAAATGTTCCTCCACCACCTTCTTTTTTTTTTTATCCCACGCACTGACTGGATAAAACTTAGGAGAACTCAAAAGAAGGACCATTTCAAAGGACTGCAGTGGACTAATGTCATTTCTGCTGGTATTTGCAAAATTCACCCATATTGCAGTTTAGCATTTTTGGGACACAGGGTCAAAATTCATGGCTCTAAAAGGATTTCACCTGTATTTAGATGCTCTGCCCAATGTTCTTTTAGTGACTGTCCAGTGGAAGTAGATGTAATTGTGCGCAACGAGAATACCCTCAAGGCACATGTGTCCTTCAGAGGGGAAAGTGTAGTGCACAGAAAATCAGAGCTGCAAAGGTAAGTAAGAGCTGATGACCAAAAAAAGATATATGGCCAGCTTCAAAACACACTTCCAAGAGCACTCTACCTGGAAAACCTGGAAAAATTACAGGAATCAGTGGTACAATCAGGCTGCCAAGATGAAGCACCGTCACCTGGCATTCTTAAATCTATTTCATGGAGACAAAGAATTAAAGAGAGGAAACATAAAAATGAAATTCTAAGTCTCCAGAAGATGGTTGAGGAAAAAAAAGATGACCCTGAGGAAGTTCTACAGAAAGTTTTACTTCATCCAAAGGGTGTGATGCTTTGGTCCAGGAAAAGCATAACCATTTTCCACAACAGATCAAGAGAGGACATCGTGTACTTAGATGCAACAGGGAGCATTCTGAAGAGATCAAAAGACAACGAGGGTCCTTTCTATGTGTACGAGCTGGTGGTCAGAAACCCCAAGAAGGGGTCATCTCCATTTCCTGTTGCAACATTCGTCACATGTGATCACACAACAGCCTCTGTTCTCTAAGTGCATTTCAATCAGATCACACCAAACAATATGGAAAAAACACAACTCCACTAATGATAATATGTGACGGCTCCCTGGTGCTAATGCAGGCCATAACAATGGTTTTCTGTAAAACAAATCTCCAGGCCTTGCTCCAAAGTTACTACATCATCCTCACAGGGAAAGGTACAGCACAAGACTTTGGCCATCCAGTCCTTCACCGCCGTTTGAGTCATATAATGAAAAATGCCAAGACTTTATGCAAGAAGCAGTGAGTAGCCTAAGATTTTTTTCCTTCTTTTTTGAATACAGTTATCGTCACAAAGTGCTTACATATTATGACAATTCCATGATTTGTATTTCTCTTGCAGTGCACCCAAGAACTACAAGCTGGCCATGCATGTGTTTGGACTCTTAACATCAGCGACTTCCATAACTGAGTTTGATGAAATGCTCCTCAGCTGCACTGTCATCTTCTCCAGCCCTTGCAGCTCTGAAAATGTGCAGAAGCACTTCGACAATATTCAAACCATGCTGACAAGTATTGATGACTCAGCTGCTGATGACATCAACATTGCTACTGATGACCTAGAGGTACACTCTTCATATCATAAATAATAATTTGAAATAATGGCTTCGTTAATGGACTTTTAAATTCACAGCCTTACTGTGCGTGTGTGTGTGTGCGTGCCTAGGACATTTTCAGTCCAACACCCTTTGAGGAACACTTCATCGATATCATAGAAAGAGCACCTCTGGACCAAGAAGGGGAGCCTAATCCATACCACAGCGAGACATTCATCTCGTCTTTGACCAATTACTTATTTAAAAATATATATGGTTTTAAAGCATCAATTACTTTGCACTTTGCAATGACAGTCTTGCATAATATGGGTCTGATAGTCATGAAAAAAAAGTAAATTCAAAGGCCATAAAAATTGCCAGTTTATCTTGTGTAAACATGAAGCCAAAATGTTCTCTATCAGAAAAAAAATATATTACTAGATGCTATGGTGACTCGCCATCCACCCAAACCATCACATTGCCTTTCCTCTGTTTCAAAGTAATTTGATAAACAAATACACAATATACTGATGATTAACCAATTCAGTTGTGACTGTGCACATTTCTTTTCTTGAACTATGTTCAAAAAACATCTAAACATAATGTTTTATGTCTTTAGGTGATCTTGGGAGGCATGGTGAAGGGCTTCCGTATCAACAGTTTTCAAAGAAGTTTGCCAAGATATCCATGAAAAAAAAAATCAGGTAAAGTAGAAATCAAAGAAATATTAGCAATTCCCTGGAGAGTATAAACCTATAGTATAGTAATGCCATTGATTTGACACATTATGTAATTGTTGTTTTGTCTATGTCAGAATTTTACGCAAGACAACAAAACACAAGGGGTGATGGAAAAAAGTCAGTGGGACTTAAAAAAAATAAGATTCAACAGAAGACGACTGACCAGAATGGACGACTTTGTAACCATTTACAAGAAAACACACAAAGCCCTTTTAAGGGAATACTATGACACAGTGCGACAGACGAAATCTAAGGTGAGACGGTCAAAAGTTTATTTTATATAACTTGAGCCTTAAAGATTTTACACTTGATGTTTTTCTTACAACAAACCATTGGTTTGGGCAATTTACAAACATGTTACTTTCATCACAAAATAGGTCATGTTCATTTACTAATGAAAATTTTCTTCATAAAGGAACACCGTGTTTTTGTATATCACCTCCATCAAGCAGCGCTTCCACTTCAGAAAGACAAAAACAGTGGTAATATGATCTTTCTTATCAATATATTTAACATAGGAAAGTTTTGAAAACTCATTGCAGAATTTCTAATAAATCTATGTGTCCTTCAACAAATCAGGTGACTGCAGGTCCTCAAACGGCAACAGCAGCCCCAACCACTGATAATTCTGCATCAGTGGCAGCTCCAGACCAGGTGACAGGTCCTCAGACAATAACCACAGCTCCAACCACTGATGATTCTGCATCAGTGGCAGCTCCAGACCAGGTGACAGGTCCTCAGACAATAACCACAGCTCCAACCACTGATGATTCTGCATCAGTGGCAGCTCCAGACCAGGTGACAGGTCCTCAGACAATAACCACAGCTCCAACCACTGATGATTCTGCATCAGTGGCAGCTCCAGACCAGGTGACAGGTCCTCAGACAATAACCACAGCTCCAACCACTGATGATTCTGGATCAGTGGCAGCTCCAGACCTTAAAGACAAAGACCCAGTTATCGTGGGTGCACATGGTTTGAAGGTACTGTAATTCCCATTGGATACAGTGGTAATATGATTTCTTATCAATATAATTACTGTAAGATAAAAAAAAAAAAAAGTGTAGAAAACTCATTGCAGGTTTCTAATAATCCTATGTGTCTTTCAATAAATCAGGTGACTGCAGGTCCTCAAACAACAACAGCAGCTGCAACCACTGATGATTCTGCATCAGTGGCAGCTCCAGACCTGAAAGACAAAGACCCAGTTAGTGTGGGCGCTCATGGTTTGAAGGTACTGTAATTTCCTTTTTTGAATTTAAGGCTAATGTAAGGTAGCACTACCACACATTCCAATTCTCCTATTGTTGAAGAGGTGGGGTTGAGTGCTGGGCCGGCTTGTTTCATAACAAAAAGGAATATTGAATTTGCTCCTCGCCTTTGGTTTTGTTATCCTTAGATATTTATTTCATAATTATTTTTTTCTATTGTTATTACTGGCCTATATTTGCATTAGTACAGCTTTAATGGACATTCATTGTGATGTGTTCATGACATTGTTTAAACAGCCAAAAATTTTAAGTGTGTGTTTATACTGTTTGTCTCATAGACACGGAAGACGAGAAAAGCTACAATGAACGGACCAATTTGGATGAAGCACTCCCCAAAAGACCTCATCCAAACCATTAGGCTGGAAAAGCAACCCCCCATTAAACGCCACCAATTGCAGAGCATTCTGCACCCCAAAACATGGCTAACAAGTGACGAGGTGGATGCAACCTGCTTTTTATTGTCAAAGAAGTTCCCTGCTCAGGACGGTCTGCAGTCCTGCCTTTTTTTCCAGTGTCTTCACCAGGGTGGGGTTGTTGGCACACCTGACAAGCCATTTGTACAGGTTCTTAATGTAAATGATAACCACTGGATCACAGCCAGTAATATCTTTTGTGGAGAAAATGAGCTTTACATCTATGACAGTCTAAATGTAACCATTACAAAGAAGACGGAGCAGAAACTTTCATGGTTAATTCGTCCGCAAGCTCCTTCATTTGTCATCAGAAGGCCGGCAGTGCAGAAGCAGCATTCAGGGAGCAGCTGTGGACTGTTTGCCTTAGCTTTTGTTTCTGTTCTGTGTGAGGGAGTCAGGCCAGAGGAGTGCCACTTTAAAGACAAAAATATGAGGCAAAGACTGTACAGAGCTTTGACAAACAAAATGGCACCAGTCTTCCATTACCAAAACACAAAACCAAACCCTGAAAGACCCTGAATCAATGTTGAGGTACACTGCATCTGCAGGACCTCACACAACAAGGAGGTGATGGTGCAGTGCAGCAGCTGTGACACTTGGTACCACCCAAACTGTGTGTCTGTCCCACAGAAAGCACTGGACACCACCGCAGAAGAATGGGAATGTGAGAGCTGCAAAAAGTTAAGGGAAGAAAGTTTATTTTTAGTTACCACTTAGTTTACCGATCTGAGAGCAGTTGCCTCCTAACATTACAAGAAATATTTCTGTGTATTTATTTTTGTGGAATTATTATTATTATTATTATTATTATTATTATTATTATTATTATTATTATTATTATTATTATTATTATTATCATGGGGATACATTTTTCGAGTAAAGGATCAGGTGAAATCTTGAGTGTTCTTTCTACACACTGTGTTAGATTGCAGTTGTTTTCAACCTGCTTGTTTTCTGGTTGTGTGTTGAGTTTCTTTCCTGCTTAGTAATAGTAGTTTGTTGCTTTTGTGTAATAAACTTCAGTTTTTTGTGAATCACACAACATGTGCCTCTGATCAGGGACATGTGGTGTGAGACACCTGTTTTTTATCCTCTCCCCCACCCATCCCCTATGTGGTCATATTTTCTTCTGCTAAAATTGAAGCGCTCTTATAGCGCTGACCCAAGCACCGTTGACTCCTGTCCATATGTTGTGTTGTCTTTGTATGTTTCTCTTGGACGGTGAACTGGGAAGTCAAATTCTGCTGTGTTGGGACGCTGGCTCAGTGGCGACAATAAATTTGATTCTGATTCTGATTCTGATTCTGAGTTCTTATAAAGAGACTATATAACTGGATCTGTCATTCTATGTTATTCGTGGGTCCACATCTTCAGTGTTAGTGTGTCCTCGTAGTCTCCTTGTGCAAGACACCTTACCCAGCTTGCCTAGTGTGTATGTGTAATATATTGATGTAGGTTTAATAAGTCAGACGGACACCGGACTCAGCATGCAGACTGGGCTTTACTCAGACGTCAACAACAGGTAAAAACTCGGGTTACAGAGCAGAAAGTTGCCTAACATGACCACAAGGGGGCAGAGCACTCTAATAGTATATTCTCAATACACTACAGTATGAATTATTAATATTATTGTTATTATCATTACGTATGCCAAAACTCACCACAGAGGTAGTTGGGAAGATGTAGAACAAGGATCTGGTGGAGTTTAAAGAAAACAATTTGATTTTGATTTTTTATTAATATTTTAACTTGCCTATTGACATTATAGTGTACGCTGTACAATTTAGCAACAGATTATCATGAAATGCTACTGTGGAAGAACTTGAAAATCACCACAGAGGTAGTTGGGAAGATGTAGAACAAGGATCTGGTGGAGTTTGAAGAAAACAATTTGATTTTGAATTTTTATGAATATTTTAATTTGCCTATTGACATTGTACTTTATACTGTACACTTTAGCAACAGATTATCATAAAATGCTACAGAGAAAGAACTTGAAAATCACCACAGAGGTAGTTGAGAAAATGTAGAACAAGAATCTGGTGGAGTTTGCAGAAAACAATTTGATTTTGAATTTTTATGAATATTTTAATTTGCCTATGGACATTGTACTTTATACTGTACACTTTAGCAACAGATTATCATAAAATGCTACAGAGAAAGAACTTGAAAATCACCACAGAGGTAGTTGGGAGAATGTAGAACAAGAATCTGGTGGAGTTTGCGGAAAACAATTTGATTTGGATTTTTTATTCATATTTTAATTTGCCTATTGACATTGTAGTGTACGATGTACACTTTAGCAACAGATTATCATAAAATGCTACAGAGAAAGAACTTGAAAATCACCACAGAGGTAGTTGAGAAAATGTAGAACAAGAATCTGGTGGAGTTTGCAGAAAACAATTTGATTTTGAATTTTTATGAATATTTTAATTTGCCTATTGACATTGTACTTTATACTGTACACTTTAGCAACAGATTATCATAAAATGCTACAGTGAAAGAACTTGAAAACCACCACAGAGGTAGTTGGGAGAATGTAGAACAAGGATCTGGTGGAGTTTGCGGAAAACAATTTGATTTGGATTTTTTTAATTCATATTTTAATTTGCCTATTGACATTGTAGTGTACGATGTACACTTTAGCAACAGATTATCATGAAATGTGTCAGAGTATTAGAGTGTTATGCTTTACGGTTGTCGTGATGTCGCTGTTTACTGGGTGTTACAGCAGTGGGAGGGGTTTTTACTGCAGTCAACGCATGTGTCTTCACCTCACCGGTAGCTGTGTAAAAAACCCGAGAGCCCGGATAAAGCTTTAAGTAACAACTCAACCTGTGTGGTCATTTCGAGAGTTATTACAAAATGCTACAGTGAAACAACTTGAAAATCACCACAGAGGTAGTTGGGAGAATGTAGAACATGAATCTAGGCCCATTCGTATTCTGTGACCTGCATTGTAGGTCTTTTGTATGATATTGCTTCATCAAATTGTCATTTTCATCTTAAAAGAATGTATTAAAACAAGAACTGGGTAGTGACTGCATTCAACAATAACAACAACAATAATAACAACAACAACAACAATAATAATAACAAGAACAAGAAGAAGAAGAAGAAGAAGAACAAGAACAAAAAAACCCATTTCAGTATATAAATTCCCGAGTCTTCCGAGGTGTACGTGAATGCACCACGAAGCCGCCGCCACGCTATACCGTACTACGCGGTGTGAACGCACACTGAATTTTGAAGTGTAGATAGCGCGACTGAGCTTTTCTGAAGCGCAGCTGGCGTGACCGCAGTCTGTTAGCACAGAGCTCAGAGCTTCTATGAGCTAAGATGCTTTTACCACACGTGAAAATGATCCATCGTTTGATTTTTCAGCTCGTAAGGCTCGCATTTGTTTTCGCTCAGGTCCAAACAGTTGATCAGTGAGTGTCGCGTTGTCATTGCAACTGACCGGAAAAAGAGGCGTGTCTTAGATAGGGAGAGAGAGAGAGCCTTAATGAGACTACACCAGAGAGTTGTCCTT
This sequence comes from Hirundichthys speculiger, assembly GCA_018398805.1. Taxonomy (NCBI): domain Eukaryota; kingdom Metazoa; phylum Chordata; class Actinopteri; order Beloniformes; family Exocoetidae; genus Hirundichthys; species Hirundichthys speculiger. The sequence continues at coordinate 8,416 of JAGFBZ010000227.1, forward strand.
AAGTTTTTAGTGCAAACAGTTGTTATTATTATAATTATTTATTTATTTATGTGATTGGTTGAACAGCATTTCAAGAGTGTCTTGAGCGGTCTCACTCTGCTTTGGCTGGTGTTAAAATACATAAATATTATATAATAATACATGATTATGGTTATGTATTTAGAATCCATTTAACTTTAAACATTTAGGCAAGGCTTTATGGAATCATGTCTTCTAAATTCTACTGCTTTAATGAATCTGTTACCTTTACGTAGGGCTCCATCAGTCAAGGTTAGTGGCCGGCCGGTGCTCTGCCGGAGTCACCCTACCACTGGGCCTAACAAGTTTTCTGGGGGAATTCCTGAATATTGACAGTACAACACATTTTTTTCATAACGATGAGATTGTTCTAGCTTAATACATGTTCTAGTTCTTAAATAGTGTTTTCTAAATATGAGTGTGCCTACGAATACATAACTACTCTGTACCCTCTTGTATTGTGTGTATTCACAGAGAAAGCATCCATCAAAGCTTGCTGCTTTTAGTGCACGTTCACGGAAGTCGCCACAGGAACAAGGAGGCAGAAGTAAGCAGAGCAAACTCCCAGACAACCAGGCCAAACTTGCGGTGGGTGGTGCCACCCGTGTGTCTCAAGGGACAGTTGACCGGTTCCTCATCAGGCTTATCTGCGAAGGTCACCAGCCCTTCTCTTTGGTGGAACAGCCAGCATTCAGAGAGTTTGCTGCTGCTCTCAATCCTCAATACAAGATGCTCTCCAGGCCCATAGTTAAGAGAAGAATCGCAGACGCTGCTGCTGAAATGAAGATAAAGTTGATATCACACCTTAGTAACATTAATCATGTCGCTACTACCACAGATTGTTGGTCTGCACACCAAAAAAGCTACATAGGTGTCACGTGTCATTGGATTGATGGGGAGACTTTCGAGAGAAGATCTGTTGTGTTGGCATGCAAGAGGTTAAAAGGGTCACACACCTTTGATGTGCTTGCAGGTGTCCTGGATCATATCCACTGCCAGTACAGAATAAGAGGGAAAGTGGTTAGAACCACCACAGATAGTGGCTTAAATTTTGTGAAGGCCTTCTCTGTTTTTGGTGAGCAGAGCCAATCGGAGGATGATGATGATGTCGGATCAGATACAGACCAAGAAGGTTCAGAATGGGATGATGATGTTGAGTTCCAAGACACATTCAGCATCCTAGAGCAAGACACCGGCCTGGAGTACCAGCTCCCCAAACACCAGAGATGCGCATGCCACCTACTGAACTTAGTGGCAACGACAGATGCTGACCTTGCTGAAAAGAACGACACCTACAAGAGGCTTCCACGTGCTGCCTTTGGCAAATGCCAAGCTCTGTGGAATAAGTCCGGTCGCTCGCACACTGCAGCAGAAGCTGTGGAAGACAAATGTGGTCTTCAGCTCATTCGACCCAACAAGACACGGTGGAATTCAACATACATGGCTGTGGAGAGAATCATTCACATCATAAAAGAACAAGGGGAGGATGCCATCAGGCGTGTCTGCGAAGAACTGAAAGTGAAAATGTGAGTTTTTGTTTTTACATTTTAAAATATTTAATTAGCATATATAACTTAACATTTGTCATAATTCATAATGAATAAACAGTACTGATTCAAGAGTATAAAATACACAATATATGATATAATACAATTTTATATGATGTAAATGTTATTTTGTTGTTTATGGTTACAAAGTCCAAATCCTTCTTTGTTAATAAACAAAACTTAATTATTGTTTTTTCATTTATTTACCTTGTGCAGGTTGAGTCAGGCAGAAATGTCCTTTCTGGATGAGTTCTGCTGTGTGATGAGGCCAGTGGTAAAGGCCTTGAATATTCTTCAGTCAGAGAGCAACACACACCTTGGGTGGCTGCTTCCAGTGATCTCTGAATTACAGTCCAAACTGAGAAGGCAGGAAGCGTCGGTCAACATGTGCCTTCAGCACTACAGCAAGGAGTCCAGAGGAGCTTCAGAGTCATGATGGAGGACCGAGAGCTTATCTCAGCAGCAATCCTCCGACCCAAATTTAAGACGGCTGGACTGACAAAGCTGAAGTCCCTGAAGCAGGTATGACTCCATTGTTCAATATCACAGCGATCAGGAATTTATTTTAGTCTTGTTCATTTGTTTTTTATCAACAAATACATATTAACAACATTTTAATACAGAATACAAGGAGTTTTATTTGCCACATGCATAGAAATACTAAAAAAGCATAACATGAGGTGAAATTACAGTTAACATCTGTACTGTGCAGATGTGTTTGTTAGTGGGAACTGGAGTATTAAATAGTGCCAACGAGCATACTGCAATATATCATCTGATTTAGCTGTCCATAGTACTCTTTAAGAACAAATAGCTCAGTACTTAATTTCCCTATGCTGTCTGTCATTAAACAGGACTACTGTATGTGAGGCATCACCTTGACCAGATGGCTGAGGCTGACGTGAAGCAAGGCACGCTCAAGGAGCATTCGTCAGACGAAGAGGACTACTTCTCCACGATGAAGTCTCACAGGTCAGAGGGTTCTGGGAACTGGAGGGGTACCTTGCCTGTGTTTCAGAGAGCATGGACCTGCTGAACTCCTTCCCAAACATTAAGAAACTGTCTCTGAAACTCAACACAGGCCTTCCAGCTTCAGCCGCCTGTGAGAGACTTTTTAGTTCTGCCGGATTGCTCTTCACAGCAAAGAGAGCAAGACTTACAGCAAAAAACTTCGAAAATCAGCTGCTGCTGAAATTAAACAAGAGCTTTTCCAGTCTAAAGTTGTAGATTGTGGGCAGTATTGTAGGATCCTGTGGGCATTTTATTTTGGTTTATTGTGAATAGCAGGATCCTGCGGACATTGGGCACTTTATTTTATGTTTGAATACTTTGATTCTGGTTGTAGTGTTGTCGGTTGGACAATATGACTGAAAATAGTTTGCACTTTACAGTACAGGTTGTGACTGTCCTTGTTGTCCTGTTCTGCGGAAGTAAGAGGATCATGGTATTAAGCTCAGCTGAGCTTTTACAAGTGTGGATGTGTACTTTAATATGCCTCGAAGTTGATTAAAACAACTTGTGCTCGATTTGATCAGTGACTCATCCTTTTTTTGCATTAAATAACTGAAAGTAACTTTTACTCAAATTACATTTTAAATGAAGTACTTTTGTATTTTTACTCGAGTAAATTTTTAGATAGGTACTTTTAATTTTACTTTGAGTAGGATTTAGGCAAAGTAAAGATACTTTTACTCAATTACAATTTTTCAGTACTTTTTCCACCTCTGACAGACACTTCCAAAGTTGATCAAACTGTTTCTGGCTCCAAAAATTAGTATGAACAAAACTCAAGTAAAGACATTCAACTATGAGCCTCCATCCTCAATCAGGACCACATTTAACTGGAAATGGGACGCTGACTCTATTCAATATTTAGGCATCTCATTATCTCCACACTATTCAAAACTGGACAACAGGGCTATTCAAATGGCGGCCCGCGGGCCACATGCGGCCCAGAGGCGACCACAGAGTGGCCCAGCCCATGGTCACATCAGAAAGCTGCATATTATCTTTATTTATTCAGTTATTGAAAAAACAACATTTCTGGAGCCAAATATTAAAAATTCCTACAGACCTGAATGCAACACTCTGCGTATCCTAGCAACACTCTACCCATAAGGCAGTGCGTTTTTGTTGCAGTTGCCGGTAGCAGCAAAAAACATGTCTTTGTCAAAGCAGAAACGTAGAATTGAAAATGAAAAGCGTCAGTTTAACCCCGCCTGGACTGATAAGTATTTATTTATTTTACCACCAAGTTTAAATGCCAAACTCATGAGTTTAATCTGGAACGAGGCTGTCGCGGTTCTTAAGGATTACAACGTGTGGAGGCGCCACTTTGACAAACACCCGACTTTCCGTGCAAACTTTCCCGAAGGATCTCAGGAAAGGGCGGGAAAAGTGCAGAGTTAGTCAGCATGGTCCAACCGGAGCTGTACTAGCATGGTCCGGTCCTGCACAGCCCCAGAGAGCTGCAGCAGCTTCCCTTCCAGTCTCCTGGATCTGGACCAGAAACTAAAGACCACTTACAGACTCAGAAACTGTCAAAGACTGCATGCTGGCCATAGTGGAGGAAGAAATAAATGAGGACAAAATGAAAACCAGTGTGACATCAGCTGTTGAAAATGTTCCCATGTCAGACACCTGGAACATACGAAGGCTGGAAATTGTTGCCCCAGATGTGTTTGAAACACTGTTTTTAGACCTGAGGAAAGCTGAGCTAATATCTACAGCTGGAGATGAGTCCACAGACTGAACGGATACCGCACAGTTGGACATGTAGGTCCATTTTCTGATGGGAGTTTCTTCAGAGAGGAGCTGCTTGGTCTACTGCTGTTAGAAGGGCTCACAGCTGCTGAGATACTGTTGGAGGAAGTGTCATCTTTTTTCAAAGACAGTGGTCTGGATATGAAGTGTGTGAGTGCTTGTGACTGATGGGGCTCCATCTATGGCGGGAAAAGTGAACAGTTTGGCAGCACGTTGGTCTGCTGTTAGCAATGGCGCCACCATGTGGTGGCTAGGGGTGGCTACAGCCACCACTGGATTACTCTGAGCCACCCCTTAGCCACCCCAAGGAGGCGCATTGGATTTATGTAGATCTAGGAAATATATTTTAAACATAGGCTTCTATATTTTTAACAGAAATAGCAACAACAATAATATATATTAGTAAGAATAAGAATCAGACCACAACGGGATCCCTACGCCCAATGTTACATGCAGTAGATCCATTGATCCATTGCTCCGTTCAGAAAAATGGGTTGGATGTTTCTTCCTTGAAGGAAGAAACATCCAACCCATTTTTTGTAACATTTCATAATGGCTAATTTAACACTTAATGCACAACAGCAAGATCAATGGATTTCTACTACTGATGTCTTCATCATCCAATTCAGTAGCTGAATATTACCTGCAGGCCCAGGAATTCTTGATTCATCGTCTGCACGTTCTGTCCCTGTTCTCACCTGGACTCATCCTCACTGCATACCGGTACTTCTTCTACATCGGGGTTCTGCTTCTCAACATTCTCACTTTTTTTCTCACTAGTACTTCCACTCTTGCCAAAAAAAATGTGATATATCGTGTTTTCGTTTCATCCTCTAACCTCTGTAGATTGAAAGCAATTCAGCAAAGTGGTTAGTTAGCTATGCTAACTTTTCCGCTTAGCGTGCTATCTTCATAGAGCAAGCAAAAGTCTCACTCATTCAGTATGCACATGTATAAAGTATATCCACGTATTTCCAGTCAAATAAATATACTACACAAACACTGCAAACTCTGTATAACATACATACCCACAAAAGTACTTTTCAGATTTCGTTGTGTGTTGGCCATTTTATTGTCATGAATAGTTGAATAACATAAATATACAAGTTAATATAAGTAAAGTGATAATAAAATACTGTTATATATATATATATATATAATATATATATATATATATATATATATATATATATATATAAAATATATAAAAGTAAAGGATATAAGCTTTCAGTGGGATACATGACATGTCCTGGACATGACATGTCCTGGATTATTCCAAGGTCTTAATTCTATTTTTTTGAGTTGGCTCCAGTAACAGATGACTTCGGTAACATGAACTTTGAAAGTGAATGTGCATTGATGGTGAAGATGAACACTCTTATCTACCTGGATCCTCTCTGTTGGACTGAAAAGCCTCTGCCAGTGACTGTTGTTTCAGGCTTGAATGGAGGATGTCTCTGCTCCTCTCTTCCTTTCTACAGCTCTTTGTTTCCTTCTTCATGCTTTTTCATCTGCTTAAATACATTTGTAGTGTTTCCACTGTATTTTACAGACTTTTTACAAACGAGGGGAGAGAGAGCGGTGACTGGGCGGGTCCCGGGGAGGGGCCAGGCTGAGTCTGGCCAATCCTCCTTTGTTAGGCCACTGAAGTAATTCTCTGTCAGTAAACGACTTGATTTAGTATTAGTCTCTGTAAATGTTGAAACTTTACATGTTAAATGTCAGTGATTATGTTATTTTAGGTTCTCAACAGTGTCAAACACACTGATGCCAGTTCATTGAAGACAGTTGGAAGTGACGGTGTGGGCATGAACATGGTGGACAACTCCAGAGTAGCTGAGTAGGCTACAAACAAACATTTCTAAAATTAATTATAAACCTAACGAAAACTAAAGCAAAAGTAACAGCAATTCATTCATCAAATACCAACGACAATATGCCACCAAAAAAGGACTTGCCTCTGACATGGAGGAGATGAGGAAAGCGTGGAGATGACTGCTGTCAGCAGCAGCAGAAAAGCATCATGGGACTAATGGAGGAGGTGAGAGCCCTCAAGGCCCAGAATGTGGAGGAAGACAAGAACATAAAGATGCTGGAAGGTCCGGTTGGTGAACTGGAACAATATTCAAGGATCAACGACATCATCATATCAGGTGTGGATGTAAAACCTGGGTCTGACGCCCGCGCACTGGGAAGTACCGACGGTGAGGATCCTACCGAACAGGAGTCCAACTCTGTGGAGCCACAGGTGGCTGATTTCTTCCAGTCTCAAGGAATCACACTGGACACTAACAGCATGGAGGCTTCGCCATCTCCTTCCCCGGAGAAAAGAGACCCACAAACCAGCTGGAACTCTAAGATTCACAAATAGAAAATCCCAGACGGCTCTGTTGAAACAAGACCGACCACTGAAGGGAACAAATGTGACATAAATGAACACCTGACAAAGAAGAACGCAGATATCGCCCAGAAAGACAGAATGTTGAGATACCAGAAGAAGATTGAATCAACATGGACGTCCAGCTGGAAGATATTTATAAAAGTAAACGGCCCTCCAGAGCAAGCAATGACAGCCTACCATCAAGCCATGGTGAGACAAGCATCATCTTCTCTTCAAATGACAGATGAGTTTCCATTCAGAGACATGTTTTTGTCTCATAGGATCTGTGTTCAGTGCAGCATATGTGTTTCTGTGACTTTGATCCGGACTATGGAGACACACCGGCCTGGTTGTCATTGGACTGGAGTTCTGGTCTCTGTCTGTCTTTGACAGGGGACAATAGTGAAGGAGACGTGTCTGTGTGCAGACATGGTGAATGTGTGTTTAACACCTAAACAATGAACATGCATGACGTAGATACTGAATTTATAGATCATGATAAGTCGATTGATCAGAAACAAGAGGTGGTGGAAGGTACAACACATTTTTTGTAAATGTGGGGCCTAAACTGTCAGAGGAGACAACCCGCCACGAGGGGGAGGTGTTTCACATTATTTTGGACAACGAAATCCAGATACTGTCTTTGTGAGAGACACAGATAAAAATGAACAAGTTTAAGAATAAAACATCAACAGATTGGAATGATATTGACATGACCTTAAGGAAACTAGTAATTACAGCCGTAGCAGAGCCTTTAGTGCATATATGTAACCTTTCATTCCAGCTGGGCTCCTTTCCCACCAAAATGAAAATCACAAAATTGATACCAATATATAAGGCAGGTGAGAATAATCTATTTAACAATTACAGGCCAGTTTCACTCCTCTCCCAGTTTCAAAGATAATGGAAAAATATTAGCAATACGGTTGGACAGTTTTATAGACAAACACGCTTTGATTATTGATAGTCAGTATGGATTCAGAACAAATCATTCAACATCATTGTTATTAATGGACTTGGTAGAAGATTTGACAAACACAACTGATAACAAGAAGTTTGCAGTTGGGGTTTTCATAGATCTTAAAGCATTGACACAATCAACCATGATGTTCTGCTACAAAAACTGGAAAGATATGACATCAGAGGAGTCGGGCTCAAATGGCTCAGAAGTTATATAAAACACAGACAACAGTTTGTGCAGATGGGCAAATATTACATGTGGTGTGCCGCAGGGATCAATTTTATGCCCCAAATTATTCATATTGTACATAAATGATATAAGCAATGGGTCAAATATATTGAAAAAGGTCATTTTAGCTGACGATACAAATGTTTTTTTGAGGGCCATATTTTTCTATGGCTGCTCTCTGGTAGATCCTCTCTCTAATGGATCCTCTCTGGTATATAATCTGGTAGATCCTCTCTGGTGGATCCTCTCTGGTAGATCTTCTCTGGTAGATCCTCTCTGGTGGATCCTCTCTGGTGGATCCTCATTGGTGGATCCTCTCTGGTGGAGCCTTCTCTGGTGGAGCATCTCTGGTTGATCCTCTCTGGTAGATCCTCTCTGGTGGATCATGTCTGGCTGATCCTCTCTGGTGGATCCTCTCTGGTGGATCATCTCTGGTGGAGCCTCTCTGGTAGATCCTCTCTGGTGGATCCTCTCTGGTGGATCCTCTCTGCTAGATCCTCTCTGCTAGATCCGCTCTGCTAGATCCTCTTTGGTGGATCCTCTCTGGTAGATCTTCTCTCTGGTAGATCCTCTTTGGTGGATCCTCTCTGGTGGATCCTCTCTGCTAGATCCTCTTTGGTGGATCCTCTCTGGTGGGTCCTCTCTGCTAGATCCTCTCTGCTAGATCCTCTTTGGTGGATCCTCTCTGGTGGATCCTCTCTGGTAGATCCTCTCTGGTAGATTCTCTCTGGTAGATCCTCTGGTAGATCCTCTCTGGTAGATCCTCTCTGTTAGATCCTCTGGTAGATCCTCTCTGGTGGATCCTCTCTGTTAGATCCTCTGGTAGATCCTCTCTGGTGGATCCTCTCTGTTAGATCCTCTGGTAGATCCTCTCCGGTAGATCCTCTCTGGTAGATCCTCTCTAGTGGATCCTCTCTGGTGGATCCTCTCTGGTAGATCATCTGGTGGATCCTCTCTGGTGGATCCTCTCTGGTAGATCCTCTCTGGTGGATCCTCTCTGGTAGAACCTCTCTGGTAGATCATCTAAGTGGATCCTCTCTGGTAGATCCTCTCTGGTGGATCCTCTAAGTGGATCCTCTCTGGTGGATCCTCTCTGGTAGATCCTCTGGTGGATCCTCTCTGGTGGGTCCTCTCTGCTAGATCCTCTTTGGTGGATCCTCTCTGGTGGATCATCTCTGGTAGAACCTCTCTGGTAGATCATCTCTGGTAGATTCTCTCTGGTAGATCCTCTGGTAGATCCTCTCTGGTGGATCCTCTCTGTTAGATCCTCTGGTAGATCCTCTCTGGTGGATCCTCTCTGTTAGATCCTCTGGTAGATCCTCTCTGGTAGATCCTCTCTGGTAGATCCTCTCTAGTGGATCCTCTCTGGTGGATCCTCTCTGGTAGATCATCTGGTGGATCCTCTCTGGTGGATCCTCTCTGGTATCTTTGGATCCTCTCTGGTGGATCCTCTCTGGTGGATCCTCTCTGGTAGATCATCTAAGTGAATCCTCTCTGGTGGATCCTCTCTGGTAGATCCTCTCTGGTGGATCCTCTAAGTGGATCCTCTCTGGTGGATCCTCTCTGGCAGATCCTCTGGTGGATCCTCTCTGGTGGGTCCTCTCTGCTAGATCCTCTTTGGTGGATCCTCTCTGGTGGATCATCTCTGGTAGAACCTCTCTGGTAGATCATCTCTGGTAGATTCTCTCTGGTAGATCCTCTGGTAGATCCTCTCTGGTGGATCCTCTCTGTTAGATCCTCTGGTAGATCCTCTCTGGTGGATCCTCTCTGTTAGATCTCTCTGGTAGATCCTCTCTGGTAGATCCTCTCTGGTAGATCTCTCTAGTGGATCCTCTCTGGTGGATCTCTGGTAGATCTCTGGTGGATCCTCTCTGGTGGATCCTCTCTGGTAGATCCTCTTTGGTAGATCCTCTCTGGTGGATCCTCTCTGGTGGATCCTCTCTGGTAGATCCTCTGGTGATCCTCTCTGGTGGATCTCTCTGGTAGATCCTCTCTGGTGGATCCTCTAAGTGGATCCTCTCTGGTGGATCCTCTCTGGCAGATCCTCTGGTGGATCCTCTCTGGTGGATCCTCTCTGGTGGATCCTCTCTGGTAGATCCTCTAAGTGGATCCTCTAAGTGGATCCTCTCTGGTGGATCCTTTCTGGTAGATCCTCTCTGGTGGATCCTCTCTGGTAGATCATCTGGTAGATCCTCTCTGGTAGATCCTCTCTGATGGATCCTCACTGGTAGATCCTCTGGTAGATCCTCTCTGGTAGATCCTCTCTGATGGATCCTCTCTGGTAGATCATCTGGTAGATCCTCTCTGGTAGATCCTCTCTGATGGATCCTCTCTGGTAGATCCTCTGTTAGATCCTCTCTGATGGATCCTCTCTGGTAGATCCTCTGGTAGATTCTCTCTGGTAGATCCTCTGGTAGATCCTCTCTGGTGGATCCTCTCTGTTAGATCCTCTGGTATATCCTCTCTGGTGGATCCTCTCTGTTAGATCCTCTGGTAGATCCTCTCCGGTAGATCCTCTCTGGTAGATCCTCTCTGGTAGATCCTCTGGTAGATCCTCTTTGGTGGATCATCTCTGGTGGATCCTCTCTGGTAGATCCTCTCTGGTGGATCCTCTCTGGTGGATCTCTGGTAGATCCTCTGGTAGATCCTCTCTGGTAGATCCTCTCTGATGGATCCTGTCTCGGACTGACTAGGGCCTCACTGTCAGTAGGAATTACCTGCAGGCCACCAGGACAGTGTTAACATTCTAAATCTTTCAATTTGAGTTAAAGGTTGCTTACTAAAATAACAATGATAACTTTAATAAGAGCCTAAAAAGCTTGTTATTAGCCACTTAACCTACTTCAGTTATTGCTTATTAAAATGGCCATTACAAAAATAACAACATTAAAAGATAAACACCTACGAGAATGCTGTTATTTTACATTTAACCAACTTTAGGTCAGTCCAAATGACTTGCTACTCAACATTACAAAACAAGTATTTGTCACACCTGGGAAACAGGCTAAGGATATCTTTTAGTTATTTAAATAAACACTGATTTTTCTCCTCCATCTTCTCTGGTTTAATGTGGCAGAAAGATCAGCAGCGCAGTTAGTAGACAGCTGTTTATGTTCACCATGGTTACCGCTACAGCCAGCACCCTTTAGGACTCAGGGGTTGAAAGATCCGAAAAACATAACCTCAGAACTGAGCGCTTCCCAGTTTAAAAACGGGGACATCATGGAGCATGGAATTAAAAAAAACAAAAAAAAACAAACAAAAACGACCGTTTCATGAAATGAAACGGAAACCCTGGTAGATGCTAGATTTAAACGCTTTTCCAACTAAAAAAACCCAATTTACGAGTACAGGTGAACGCACCATTAGTCGTATCAGGCTTCAGGCTTCTGTTAGTCAGAAACACCTATGCTATCAAATGGATCAGCTGAACCGTTTAGTCAGGTATAGCGCGTTTCAATAATGATTATTTTGAAAATAACTCCACATCAGCGTTTTATTCTGCCGTTGCTTCTGTGAGCCGCAGTACAGCCGCTCTTCAACGCAGTGCGTAAGCGGAAGGAAAAGTAGTTCCTATCCAAACGAAACATTCAAAACTAGAAAAAAATACTACGAAATTAAATAATTGAATTTAGATATTAAATTAATATCTGGTATTGGTTGTTTTTTGTTTATGTGAGGACCGATCCTCAAAACTGAACCATCAGGATTGAAGTATCATATTTCCGTATCAATCCGCCATCCTGATCTAAAAGTTTTTTACCAGTTTACTTTCGTTTTAATCTCGTCGTGACGCAGTTTTCTCCGCTTGGATCTCCATATGAAGGTAAAGAAAACATCTTTTAAATTCATTCATAGTTTCCTGGTAATGGTGATGTTGTCCCCGAGGTGGAGACGATCTAAGCAGAGTGTTATATTCTTGTGTGGTGTAAGAATAACGAGTCTCACTCGGTTTCAGTCTTGCCTGTTAACACTGCCGTTTACTTCGCTGTGCCATTCATTCTGACAACGCAAAAACACACACACGTAAAGCACCACAACCCTGACGCAAAACGTTGTACTGTCGTAAAACAGAATAATGCCTTACTCATACATAACATTTCCCCCCCCCTTTTCAAAACCTCACCCAACCTAGTATCAGCAGAACAGTCTCTCACAGAACAGGAGGAGACATTGACAGCTTATGCATGAAATGTAGTAACAAAGTCTTTGAAGTGTGAAGGGCGGGCCCGGTCCCGCTGTGGCCTGCCCTCCGCCACCCTGGGATGAGGCCCTATGACTGGACCCGGTGGAGGCTGAGGAGGATGCATGTCAGGTGGTGGTTCAGGAGGAAGCTGAGGAACAGGGATGACAGGCAAAGGCTGCGCGGCTGGTGGCTGCAGCGGATACCCGGGTGGCCTAACGGCCCTTGGCCATATAACTCTCGGGGGTCTCAAAACCTTTTCTGCCCTGTCTGCCACACCAGTAGCTGGTAGCTGTGTAGGCATGGGCGTGGCTGGCCCCAGAGGGGCAGGAACTATGCGCAGTCGGCTGGCGTGCCAGCGGGAGCCGTCACTCAGCCTGAACGTGGCTGGCCCAAGCTGACGTGTCACCTGAAGGGGTTGAGACCAGAAAGATGCCATCTTGTTGCATCGCTGGGGCCTACGGGCCCGAACCCAGTCCAACACCTGGATAGTGGTGCTCTTGACTCTGTGTTTTTTATCAAAACGTTGCTTCATCTCCCGCTGCTTTTCCCTCACCGCTGCTTGAGCGGCATCTCGGCCACTGAGTGGTTCAGGCGCCACTGCATCTCGGGGCCTGAGTCTGCCCAGTGGCAAGTCCATCTCGCGGCCCAACATGAGGGATGCCGGAGAAGCCTGTGTTGTCGCATGCTGGCTCGCTCTGTAGTGCAAGAGTGTTTGATTTAGCGCAGCCTGAAATGTGCAGCCCTGGAACAGATGTGCCCGAATTCCATTTTTCAGGCTTTGGTTGAAACGTTCGACCCCTCCGTTTGCCTGGGGGTGAAAGTATGCTGTGCGGATGTGCTTAATCCCTTTCCCGCTGAGGAAGTCTGAAAATTGTGCTGCCACAAACTGGGGTCCATTATCCGTGGTGATGGTGAGTGGCAAGCCCCATCGTGCAAACAGGCCGTCCAAGATGTCGATGATGACTTGAGCTGTGACTGTCCCTGCTGGGGTCACCTCGGGCCATTTTGAGTGAAGGTCGTATGCCACCACTAGGAAGCGTTGGTGGTGCGGGACCCCTCGGCCATGGATTTCCCCACAGATGTCCAGCTGTAGATGCTCCCATGGGCGGGACGGCCACAGGACAGGCTGCAGGGGCGTCACAGGCGGTAGCCCGCACTTCCCACTGAGGAGGCATGGCTCACAGTCTTTGACCATGGTCTCAATGTCGCGGTCAATACCTGGCCACCACACCAGGTCGCGGCATCGTTGCTTGACCCTGACTATCCCCAAGTGACCCTCGTGCGCCATTGCCATGACACGTGCACGTAGGCCACTTGGGACCACAGTGCAGAGGCCCCTGGAGACACAGACGTCACCCCAGCATGAGAGTTCGTGTCGCACCCTGGCAAATGGTGCCAGATCCTCAGGCACCCGTGGAGGCCATCCAGTCCGTATGTAGGTACGCAGGGTAGACAGCAGTGAGTCCTGTTCTGATTCCCGCTGTAGCTCCTCAAATGACACCGCTGTTTGTAGGGGCCCATGCAACAGCTGGATGAACTCGGGCTCTTCCTCAAGGGTGGCAGTGGAGATGTGTGGAGCAGGGGCGTCGATTGACCGAGAGAGGAGGTCAGCAACCACGCTGTCACTACCTGGAGTGAACTTGAGCTGGTAGTCATACTGCCTGAGCCGCTCCCCCCACCTGTGTAGACGAAGGGGCCTGTGGCCACTGCCCGAAGCGGACAGCAGAGTAGTGAGGGCTTGGTGGTCTGTACGGAGGGTGAACTGGCGGCCGTACAGGTGAAGGTGCCACCTCTCACACGCCCAGACGCAAGCTAGTGCTTCGCGTTCGCCAACCAAATACCTCTGCTCAGTGGGGTTCAGGGCCCTGGAAGCAAAGGCAACCGGCCGCTCAACGCCGTTCTGCGTCTGTGAGAGGACAGCCCCCACCGCTCCAGCTGAGGCATCACAGGTGACAAAGGTGGGGCTGGATGTGTCAAAATGGGCCAAGATGGGGGGTGTGGTGAGCTGAGCCTTGAGGTAGCTGAACGCCTCTGAACAGGCTATAGTCCAATTCCACGGCTCCTCCTTTTTGAGGAGGTGGCGAAGGGGGCCGGTAGTTTGGGAGTAATGGGGCAGAAACCTGAGGTAGTACGCTGTCATGCCCAGAAACGAGGCCACCTGGGAAGCTGAGGTGGGCTCGGGGATACGATGTATGGCATCGACGTTCGACAGGAGAGGTGTGATGCCCTGGGCTGACAGGCGAAACCCCACAAAGTCAATGGTGGCAGCGGCAAAGCAGCATTTCTCGCCGTTCAGGGTCAGATTGTTTTTCCGGAGGGCCGCAAACACCCTGTTGAGCCGCTCATCATGAGTTTGCATGTCTGGGGCATGGACTACGATGTCATCCAAGTACACCGCAACCCCAGGGATACCAGCCAGGATTGTGGTCATAACCTTTTGGAAACAGCTGGGGGCAGAGTTTAGTCCAAATGGCATTCGGGTGTACCGGAACACCCCAGCATGGGTGACAAAAGCCGTCAGGTCCCTGCTGGCTGGGTGAAGGGGCACCTGAAGATAGCCCTGCCGCAGGTCAAGCTTCGTGAAGACTGTGGAGCCGTAAAAGAGAGTGGTCAGCTCCTCTGAGGTAGGTAAGGGGTACCGATCCGGAATAATGGCCTTGTTGACACACCGTAGATCCACGCATGGTCTCAGCCCCCCTGTTTTTTTTCTTGCAATTACAAGGTTTGAAATCCAGGGGGGAAGCGTTGACCGGCTCGATAATACCCGCCTCCAACAGTTTCTCCAGCTCCTTTGTGACCTCATCCCTCAACGCGAGGGGAATCCTGCGCAGGGGCTGTATGACTGGGGGCACCTCTGTGTTCACGAGGGGCCTGTGTGTAAAAGCTGTGAGGCAGCCCAGTCCATCAAACAGAGCCGGCCATTTCTGTTCCCAGGTGGAGGTGACTTGGTTAATGGGTGAGCCGCTGTTGTCATATAGTGAAAACCCTAAGCGTGTAAACAGGTCAAAACCCAGGAGGTTGGCACCCCGCTTTGCGATGTGAAACGGAAATGCAGGAATGTGCTTGGATCCGTATTGCACCTGTACCAGGAGGACGCCCACGATCCCAATCCTTGAGTTGTCGTATCCAAGCAGAGGAGTGGAGGGGCGCTGCAGTGGCAGGTGCGCAAAAAACCTGCTGTAAGTGCTGAGGTTGAGGAGAGACGCAGCCGCCCCTGTGTCCACCAGTAGAGGAAGGCTCACATCTTCGAGCTGCACTGTGCACGTCTTAAAAGGCACATGGTTAATAGACACAGTTCTGATCTCTGCACAGTCACTGTGAGATGGCGAGGGTCTGGGCTGTGATGAGCGGGCAGCAGGAGCAGATCTACAAACTTTGGCAAAATGGTTGGCTTTTAAACAGTTCCTGCATGTTAGCCCTCGGGCTGGGCAGTTTGGAGCCCGTGTCTTATGCGAGCTGGATCCACAGTTACTGCAAGTCACAAAGTTACTGCTGTTCCCTTGCCTGCGGGTTTGCTGCACTGGAAAACACTCATCTGAGTTGTGGCTGTTTTGACACTCTAGGCTTTCCATAGTTTGGGGCTGTTGTGTGAGGAAGCCCGTGTGGGTGGGGGCGGGGCGAGAGCTGTCAATTAACATGGTGGAGCACTGTAGAGCAGACTCCACCTGTATTGCTTTAGCCAGAGCATCATCCAGTGTCAACTCATCCGGCTCCAAAAGCAGTTTTTCTCTTATTTTTTCACACAATGTGCCTTCAATAAGCTGGTCACGTATGATCTTGTCATGAAGTACGCCATAGTTACAGGCATGCGCCAAGTCCCGCAGGTCCGTGACGTAACTCAGGACGGACTCACCAGGCCGCTGGAGCCGCTGCCGTAGTCTGTACCGCTGCAGGATTACCCGCTGCTTGCCGGCAAAGTGGTTCGTGAGGAGGGCGACAGCTT
Organism: Hirundichthys speculiger; assembly: GCA_018398805.1. Taxonomy (NCBI): domain Eukaryota; kingdom Metazoa; phylum Chordata; class Actinopteri; order Beloniformes; family Exocoetidae; genus Hirundichthys; species Hirundichthys speculiger. The sequence continues at coordinate 24,442 of JAGFBZ010000227.1, forward strand.
CCTCGTAGGTCTCAGCGTGGCCGAGGGCTCTGAATATCCTCTGACCCTCCGTACCGAGACAATGGCGGAGCATCACAACCTTCCTCTTGTCGGGGATGTCGTCAAAGCCCATAGCCTCGAGGTAAACACAGAAATCGTCCAGCCATCCAGACCAAGGTACCGGCGGGTCGCCGGGGACAGACAAAAACGGCGCCGGTGGAGGTAAGGAAAACTCAGCCATCTTCGTCGCCAAATGTTATATTCTTGTGTGGTGTAAGAATAACGAGTCTCACTCGGTTTCAGTCTTGCCTGTTAACACTGCCGTTTACTTCGCTGTGCCATTCATTCTGACAACGCAAACACACACACGTAAAGCACCACAACCCTGACGCAAAACGTTGTACTGTCGTAAAACAGAATAATGCCTTACTCATACATAACACAGAGCTCAGGAACCAAATTAAAACAGCCTCCCTCTATAATATTTCCAGTTGAGTGAGTTAATATCAGCCCTTAATCAGCGGGTTGAAGCATGAATTAAGTCTTCAGTTGTCAGTTGCTTGGTTGTAACCTTAAATCCATCAGCAGCATTAGTCAGAGTCCATTTGGGTCATCTGGGTCATCAGTTGTGAGTCCAGGAAACCAGTTCAGAGGAATCATCTCTCCAGCTGAATGTGTAGGTCCATGGCTGGAGAAGGTAGAGTCCCCCACTGCCTCACTGATGAAACCAAACACTGATATTGAAGTTCTAGTAAGGAGACAGTTGGACATATGTGCTCATACATTTCAAATGTAGACCCTTACAAATATAATGAAGTAATGGTGAGTCTGGTGTTTGATTGGTTCATCAGCTGAACATCCTGTGAAAGGTCAATGGTGATGACGGGACATTAAATCTTCTATTTAATCTTCTAAACTAGTGTTGTTGCCTAACTCAGTGTCAGTGAGTGAAATGTTGCTGCATTAATCTCTGTGTTCTGGACTGCAGCTCCACGTCTCCATCTAGTGGTCTGACAGAAGTACAGCAGCTTCTTGAACTGATGTCTGACTGAACTCAGCTGACAGCAATATGAAGAAGAGCAGAGCCAATCAGAGCAGCAGCTGTTCTCCTGCAGAGAGGTGAGCTGAATGGAAATGTTCTCTTAGAAACATACTGCTGCAGGTGGAGTCACATGACCTCCTTGTCCAGTCACGGACATGGAAGCAACATGGAGGAGAAGTCAAACACAGAGACTCTGAGCAGCTCCAACAGCTGCTACTAAAGGAAAACTGCAGCGTCCATCGTTGGACACATTTAGTCTCTTCTGAAGACGACGCTGAACAAAGAGAAGTGAAATGGAAACACTGCAGAAAAAACTTTTCAGAGACCAAAGTTTAACAGCAGCAGTCTGAAGACCTGTAGCTCAGTCCTGTTACCAAATATGATCAATGATGCATCAATAATCCAGAGAGGCTCTGCCCCTCTACTCACTATGTAGTTCACTAAACAGCCTGGTCACTATTCTGTAGCGCTGTCTGAGTGTTGAGAGAGTTTTTACTAGTTGTTTTTAGCTCTCCAACGTTCTTTTATTATCCTTCAGTGCTGTATGAGACAGCAGCCTCTCCAGTTGCTCCACAAACCTGAGCAGTTGAACTTTCCTTTTCTGTATTTTCTACTGTTCCTGCTCCTCCAGAGTAGGCAGAGTGTGTTTGTCGTAGACATCCCATGGATGTGACAACTCATAAAGACCAACCAACGGCCAACTCTCTAGTTCATTCAAGAGAGGAGCTGCTGGCTCTGAAGACAAAGGGACCAGCTGGAGTACTGCACAACTGCACAGTTTTGGAGGAATACTCTGGTCATCAACAAGCATGTATGTGACATTTGAACAACTTTAATGGTGATTTGAGCCTTAAAAAGCTGAGTTTAGAGCAGAATGTCAGGAACACTCTCACTACACACTGCTGCTACAGTATTTCTAGACACTCATCATGGTGGAAGGCTTGTTGTGACGTCATGGATGTGAAGAAGGCTGCTTTCCGGAGTGAAGACATGGAGGCCATGAAGGCAGCCCAGCGTGAGCTGAAACTGTCTGAAGGAGGCCAAAGAAGACCACAGGAAAACCATGACGGGCTACAAAGTGAAGGACAGTGTTGAAGGGGGGACACTGGAGAGGACCAATGAGCTGGACAACTTTTTCAATTGCTGTGACCAGCCCCTCCCCCACCATAGCAACCTCCTCTTGTTCTTCTTCTTCTTCCACACCAACCTGAGACCCCCTTTTCCCTCCTCCACCCCCACAGCAAACCCCAGCAACCCACTGACATTTCCTCTAACAACATTTCACCTCCTCTCAACTGATGTTTCAGGATCCACCAGGAAACAGACTCTCCTGGACCTGAACCCAGCTGGGTCTCCTTGAAGAGTGACCGGTCAAAAGATGGTTGGATTGACTTTAGAGGAGACCAAGGTTGTTCTGCAGAGAGGTGAGCTGGATGTGAATGTTACTGAGCCTAAAATGGTTTGTTTTATTGGGTTTAATGAGAGAACAGATCTGCTTCATATAAATGAGACTTGAAAATTAGAAACTTCAACTGATGTTTCAGGATCCACCAGGAAACAGACAGGGGGGGGGGGGGGGGGGGGGGGGGATCAGAGTTGAGTTTTTTTTGTTTTGTTTTGTTTTAATTATCATATAATTGTCCTAATAAGCAAACTGAGCACTTCAGAAATCGGCCCTTTAAATGACACTTGGACGGTCAGTAAATCCTGTCCAGAACCAATCAGGTCAGATTGATCCATTATTCCAGTCAGACCAACGTTCTTCATTCATGTGGACTCAGAGGTTACATTGCTAAGCGGGACTAGTAGCAGGAGCTAGTGCTAACCACGCCGGGGACCAGACATTCGAGCGTACATTTACATTTTCTACCTACATTTAGTAGTGGATTTAATTTGGTGAGTTATGGTTTCAATCGTTTTCATATTCTGCGGTAAAACAAAGTTACCGCTGTTCGCAACAGCTTGCATTGAATACTGTCAAGCTCCAGTGAAAAATAGGTCCGGTTAGCTAGAAGATCGTGTCAAGCTTATGTAGTTAACGGTAACATAAAAGAAGAAACACAGGCTTCTTTCTAATATTTCTGTAACTTCTGAATCCATGTCAGGGACGTGTGAGGATGATATTCACTGAGGGCTGAGAAGGCTGAAGGTGAAGTTGGAAACTAGAGTCACTTGATACCCTAACCCCCCCCCCCCCCCCCCCCTGCACAGTGTACCTAATGTACCCCCCCTCCCCCCCAGAGAGAGGAGGGTGGACAGAGAGAGGAGAGACACAAATGACTGAATAAAATGACTCCATAAAGAGATGCAGGTAGCAGCACTGAGGTGAGATGGTCAGAGGACTAGATCACTGGTCACCACGGCAACCGGCACCCTGAACACACCTACACACACAGGTGGAGGTAAACGCTGGGATGGACAGAGGAGGGAACTGCAGGTCAGCATGAAACTCAGGAAACTCTGAAACTCTGGCCTGAAAACACACAGAAAGAAAAGACAAAAAAGGAGGAAAGCAGCACAACAAACTACAGGAAAGAAAATGGAGCACAGTTACAGTAACGAGGTGCTGCTAATTAACTATGGAATGAGCTGGAGGAGGAGGAAGGGAGGAGGAAAGGGAAGGAAAGGGAGGAGAGCAGTGGAGACACCACAGATCATGTTGGCGTCCCCCTGCAGCGTAGGCCTATAGCAGCATAACTATTCAGATTCAGATTAATTTCTTAACTATTAACTATGACGAAGCTGTGATTAAGACGAGCTACTCAAGTCTTACTACTACAACTATAGTTATAACTATTAGCCCCTACACACTATAGTTTAGACTAACTATAGGCTTTACTGAACAGAAATGTTTTCAGTTTAGTTTTAAAGATAGAGGTGGTGTCAGCCTCCTGAACCCAAACTGGTAGCTGGTTCCATAATAAAGGTGCCTGGTAGCAGAAGGCCCGTCCTCCAAACCTACTTTTAGATATTCTAGGAACGACGAGTAATCCTGCACTCTGAGAGCAGAGAGCTCTATTAGGAGCATAACGTGCTATCAAATCTGGTAGATAACGAGGAGCTAGGCCATTAAGAGCCTTATATGTGAGAAGCAGAATTTGAAACTCAATTCTAAATTTCACGGGAAGCCAATGGAGGGAGGCTAACACGGGAGAGATGTGATCTCGCTTATGGATTCCTGTCAGCACCCTCGCTGCTGCATTCTGGATCAGTTGAAGGCTATTCAGCGAGCTTTTCAGACATCCTGCTAACAGCGCATTATAATAATCCAGTCTAGATTAATGGATGGATTAATTTTTCAGCATCACCCTGGGAGAGGATGCTCCTGATCTTGGAGATATTTCAGAGATGAAAAAAGGCTGTCTGACAAACCTGATTAATATGCTCCTTAAATGACATATCCTGATCAAAGATGACTCCAAGGTTTTTCACAGCTGTGCTGGAAGCCATCGTAAACCCAGTTAATCCATTCCTCAGGTGTTTGGGACCAAAGACAATAACCTCTGTTTTATCTGAATTTAGAAGCAAAGAGTTAGAGGACATCCAGGACTTAATGTCATTAAGACACCCTTGAAGTTTGGCCAACGGTTCTGCTTCCTCTGGTTTCATAGATAAGTACAGCTGCGTATCATCAGCGTAGCAATGAAAGTTTATGCCATGGCTCTGGATAATTTTTCCCGAGGGCAGCATGTATAAAGTGAAAAGGATTGGTCCCAGAACAGAACCCTGTGGGACGCCACAGCAGACCCTAGTCTGTGTAGAAGAAATGTCAGGATGAAAATGCCTCAAAAGTAAAATAGAATTTGACTAAACATTTTGTTTGACAGTCGACTTTATCTGATTCTCATTGTTTACTGTTTACAGGAATTTAGACTTCCAACATGAACCAAACCTGACTTATTGAACTATAGCACAATACAGTGCCTTTTTACTTTTATTTATTATTTATGCATTTACGTGTTGTTGTCAGTCTCTTATGGTTGTTTATCTTCTGATACAGTTGTTAGGTTTGTTTTGCAGCCACTGTAACATATTGGACAAAATCTTTGTGAGACAATCACAGGCAGCAAAGTGAATGTCCTCAGTTTACAATGTGTTTAGAGACTCCTTTATTACACTGCCTGCCTTGTGATGTGATCTGATATAAAGTATTTTATTTTAGTTTTAGTCAGGTCATGTTTAATAAAAGGTACATGATTAATGTAACTGCTTTGGGATCAATCAATAATGAAAACATGAATATTTTTGATAAAGTAACAAGTTTAGAGTTAGTTTCTACAATTTACAGCTTTAGTTCTCTGAGAATCTCTTCCATATTCAAGTAAAATTAGTGCCGTCTCTGAAATATCCTTACCAGAATCGAGAATTGAATCAAATATAATCATGAATAGATTTGAATTGGGCCCTTGTGAATGGAATCGACTTGATTTAGTAAATCTGAATCGATACCCAGCTCTATAACTGAGACTAAAATGGTTTGTTTTATTGGGTTTAATGGTTCACAGATTCCTGTGTTCAGATGTGAAGTGTTCAGTGGTCGTTTACGTCCAACCGTCTCTGTCACCGTAAGTGGAGACACGACAGCTGGAAGGACTGAGGAGGAGGTCGGTCCTGTTACCATTCCAGCCTCCTAGTTTTACCCAGAACAACCGCTGGTGGAAACACACCTAAACACTGCTGTAGAGCATTGATGAGGTCAGACACTGATGTTGGAGCTGAACAACTGGATCACAGTCTCTGTTGGAGTTCATCCAAAGGTTCTGGATGGGGTTGAGGTGGACCAGGGCTCCACCTCAGGGCTCTGTGTGGACCAGTCCAGTTCTTCCACAGTGACAGTGACATCATCACACCATGTGTTATCATCCTCCTGCATCCTCCTCCTCCTCCATCTGATCCAACCCACCACCAGGTAGTGATCAGCTGATACCTCAGCTCCTCTCTTCATCCATCCAGAACATACGGCCTCAGATCTGATGATACGACTATAAAGTTGATCATCAACCTACGATCAAGAGTGTCCTGATGCCACATGCATTTGTGGACACTAATGTTTGAACATGGTGTGTTGAGGTGGTCCAGACTATATCTAGCTGGTACCTCTCAACCTCATGTAGAAGCTCAGACTGCTTCACCACCAGAGAGGTAACGTTCCTTGACCCAACAGCCAGTTTAGTCAGCCAGGGGTCACCATTCCAAGGTCCAGGCTCTTTGGCTGCTGCCCGGGGCTTTAAAAACCAGACCCCCACAGACCCTCCTGCAGGTGGTGCACCCACAGGAAGGTGAACCTCTTTGGTAACGGCCCGGCCACCAGGCTCTGGCCACCGAGCCCCTCTCCCAATCCTGGCTCCAGGGTGGGGTCCTGGTAACCCTGTTACAGTCAGGAGTCTGAAGACAGAAGACGGATGTTCCTCCTGCTGAACTGTCATCTTCAGAAGAGGAATGTTGAGGAAGATGCAGCAGAATCCTCCAATCAGACTCTGACTCTGAGACAGGGAGCTTCATTAGGGATGGAGGGGTGGCTGATGGAGCTTCTGTTGGGATGATGTTCATCTGACATCAGTTTACAGAGACACCGTTGACTCTGAAGGAAGTTTCTATCAGTCAGTGTCTCCAGCTTTGATCCATCAAATCAAACATGTCATTTGTCTGAACAGCTGGACTTGAACATCAGAGCATTCATTCATCATGACTGACATGCAGATCTTCTCTCAGTCATCTCTGACATGAATGAGAACATTTCCTCATGGAAATCTAAAAGTCCTCAGACCTCAACGTCCCAGGACATCAGGACTGCAGAGACTCCTGGTCAGGGTCAGGGTTCTCCTGACTGAGAAACTGAGAAGACCACTACTGGTCAACAGAGACACTAATGACCCTCAGGGAGGGCTTTCAGAGAAGAATGGAGGCCAGTGCTGGTCTTTCCACCTTCTCTGTAGTCTCTGTGGTAGACCAGCACAGAGTCTGATAGAGGAGGAAGTCTCTGTCCTTCACTCACATTCTGTCACTTCCTGTCTCCTCTGAGATCACAATCATGGAGCAGCTCTCTGACAGCTCCAACACTTTCAGGAGGAACGTGATCTGTGTCAGCTGGTAGATGAAGCCACCAGAGCAACCTCCAACAATCCTGTGAACTCCACAATAACTGATCTCATCCTGATGGAGCTGACAGAAACCCCCTCTGGAGGTTTTCAGGATCACTGCCCCATCACCTGTGTCTCTAAAACACTCAATCCAGATGATCCAGATGAAAGGAGAAGCATCTTCATGTCCAGGAGAGCTTCTCCTCCTTCACTGTAGACCAGTGTGTGTGTGAGAGCCATGTAATGTCCATGTTAGCATGCTGACCCCCCCTCCTCCTCCTCCTTTCAGGTGGAGCCTGCTGGACAACGATGGCTGAGACCAGGAGGTCTGAGGAAGTGTAAGTGTGTTTTTTCTTCTCATCAGTCATTCATGAGTCCATCAATGATCAATGACAGATCAATAATAACTGCAGCTGCTTGTTGCTTCTCTCCATCAGATTTCTGTCAACTCACCATCGACACAAACACAGTAGATAAAAACATCCAACTGTCTGACAACAACAGGAAGATGACACGTGTGGTGGAGGTTCAGTCACATCCTGATCATCCAGACAGATTTGATGGTTGTTATTAGCTGCTGTATAGAGATGGTCTGACTGGTTGCTGCTACTGGGAGGTCCAGAGGAGAGGAGAAGTTTCTATATCAGTGAGTTACAGAGGAATCAGCAGGAGAGGAGACTGGAGAGACTGTGTGTGTTTGGATCCAACAATCAGTCCTGGAGTCTGAGGTGTTTTGGTGGTGGTCGGTACTCAGTGTCAGACATAATGACAGAGGAACATCCATCCTCTCTCCTTCAGACTCCAACAGAGNGATTTCAACGCTTTTCCAACTAAAAAAACCCAATTTACGAGTACAGGTGAACGCACCATTAGTCGTATCAGGCTTCAGGCTTCTGTTAGTCAGAAACACCTATGCTATCAAATGGATCAGCTGAACCGTTTAGTCAGGTATAGCGCGTTTCAATAATGATTATTTTGAAAATAACTCCACATCAGCGTTTTATTCTGCCGTTGCTTCTGTGAGCCGCAGTACAGCCGCTCTTCAACGCAGTGCGTAAGCGGAAGGAAAAGTAGTTCCTATCCAAACGAAACATTCAAAACTAGAAAAAAATACTACGAAATTAAATAATTGAATTTAGATATTAAATTAATATCTGGTATTGGTTGTTTTTTGTTTATGTGAGGACCGATCCTCAAAACTGAACCATCAGGATTGAAGTATCATATTTCCGTATCAATCCGCCATCCTGATCTAAAAGTTTTTTACCAGTTTACTTTCGTTTTAATCTCGTCGTGACGCAGTTTTCTCCGCTTGGATCTCCATATGAAGGTAAAGAAAACATCTTTTAAATTCATTCATAGTTTCCTGGTAATGGTGATGTTGTCCCCGAGGTGGAGACGATCTAAGCAGAGTGTTATATTCTTGTGTGGTGTAAGAATAACGAGTCTCACTCGGTTTCAGTCTTGCCTGTTAACACTGCCGTTTACTTCGCTGTGCCATTCATTCTGACAACGCAAACACACACACGTAAAGCACCACAACCCTGACGCAAAACGTTGTACTGTCGTAAAACAGAATAATGCCTTACTCATACATAACATTTCCCCCCCCCTTTTCAAAACCTCACCCAACCGAGTATCAGCAGAACAGTCTCTCACAGAACAGGAGGAGACATTGACAGCTTATGCATGAAATGTAGTAACAAAGTCTTTGAAGTGTGAAGGGCGGGCCCGGTCCCGCTGTGGCCTGCCCTCCGCCACCCTGGGATGAGGCCCTATGACTGGACCCGGTGGAGGCTGAGGAGGATGCATGTCAGGTGGTGGTTCAGGAGGAAGCTGAGGAACAGGGATGACAGGCAAAGGCTGCGCGGCTGGTGGCTGCAGCGGATACCCGGGTGGCCTAACGGCCCTTGGCCATATAACTCTCGGGGGGTCTCAAAACCTTTTCTGCCCTGTCTGCCACACCAGTAGCTGGTAGCTGTGTAGGCATGGGCGTGGCTGGCCCCAGAGGGGCAGGAACTATGCGCAGTCGGCTGGCGTGCCAGCGGGAGCCGTCACTCAGCCTGAACGTGGCTGGCCCAAGCTGACGTGTCACCTGAAGGGGTTGAGACCAGAAAGATGCCATCTTGTTGCATCGCTGGGGCCTACGGGCCCGAACCCAGTCCAACACCTGGATAGTGGTGCTCTTGACTCTGTGTTTTTTATCAAAACGTTGCTTCATCTCCCGCTGCTTTTCCCTCACCGCTGCTTGAGCGGCATCTCGGCCACTGAGTGGTTCAGGCGCCACTGCATCTCGGGGCCTGAGTCTGCCCAGTGGCAAGTCCATCTCGCGGCCCAACATGAGGGATGCCGGAGAAGCCTGTGTTGTCGCATGCTGGCTGGCTCGCTCTGTAGTGCAAGAGTGTTTGATTTAGCGCAGCCTGAAATGTGCAGCCCTGGAACAGATGTGCCCGAATTCCATTTTTCAGGCTTTGGTTGAAACGTTCGACCCCTCCGTTTGCCTGGGGGTGAAAGTATGCTGTGCGGATGTGCTTAATCCCTTTCCCGCTGAGGAAGTCTGAAAATTGTGCTGCCACAAACTGGGGTCCATTATCCGTGGTGATGGTGAGTGGCAAGCCCCATCGTGCAAACAGGCCGTCCAAGATGTCGATGATGACTTGAGCTGTGACTGTCCCTGCTGGGGTCACCTCGGGCCATTTTGAGTGAAGGTCGTATGCCACCACTAGGAAGCGTTGGTGGTGCGGGACCCCTCGGCCATGGATTTCCCCACAGATGTCCAGCTGTAGATGCTCCCATGGGCGGGACGGCCACAGGACAGGCTGCAGGGGCGTCACAGGCGGTAGCCCGCACTTCCCACTGAGGAGGCATGGCTCACAGTCTTTGACCATGGTCTCAATGTCGCGGTCAATACCTGGCCACCACACCAGGTCGCGGCATCGTTGCTTGACCCTGACTATCCCCAAGTGACCCTCGTGCGCCATTGCCATGACACGTGCACGTAGGCCACTTGGGACCACAGTGCAGAGGCCCCTGGAGACACAGACGTCACCCCAGCATGAGAGTTCGTGTCGCACCCTGGCAAATGGTGACCAGATCCTCAGGCACCCGTGGAGGCCATCCAGTCCGTATGTAGGTACGCAGGGTAGACAGCAGTGAGTCCTGTTCTGATTCCCGCTGTAGCTCCTCAAATGACACCGCTGTTTGTAGGGGCCCATGCAACAGCTGGATGAACTCGGGCTCTTCCTCAAGGGTGGCAGTGGAGATGTGTGGAGCAGGGGCGTCGATTGACCGAGAGAGGAGGTCAGCAACCACGCTGTCACTACCTGGAGTGAACTTGAGCTGGTAGTCATACTGCCTGAGCCGCTCCCCCCACCTGTGTAGACGAAGGGGCCTGTGGCCACTGCCCGAAGCGGACAGCAGAGTAGTGAGGGCTTGGTGGTCTGTACGGAGGGTGAACTGGCGGCCGTACAGGTGAAGGTGCCACCTCTCACACGCCCAGACGCAAGCTAGTGCTTCGCGTTCGCCAACCAAATACCTCTGCTCAGTGGGGTTCAGGGCCCTGGAAGCAAAGGCAACCGGCCGCTCAACGCCGTTCTGCGTCTGTGAGAGGACAGCCCCCACCGCTCCAGCTGAGGCATCACAGGTGACAAAGGTGGGGCTGGATGTGTCAAAATGGGCCAAGATGGGGGGTGTGGTGAGCTGAGCCTTGAGGTAGCTGAACGCCTCTGAACAGGCTATAGTCCAATTCCACGGCTCCTCCTTTTTGAGGAGGTGGCGAAGGGGGCCGGTAGTTTGGGAGTAATGGGGCAGAAACCTGAGGTAGTACGCTGTCATGCCCAGAAACGAGGCCACCTGGGAAGCTGAGGTGGGCTCGGGGATACGATGTATGGCATCGACGTTCGACAGGAGAGGTGTGATGCCCTGGGCTGACAGGCGAAACCCCACAAAGTCAATGGTGGCAGCGGCAAAGCAGCATTTCTCGCTGTTCAGGGTCAGATTGTTTTTCCGGAGGGCCGCAAACACCCTGTTGAGCCGCTCATCATGAGTTTGCATGTCTGGGGCATGGACTACGATGTCATCCAAGTACACCGCAACCCCAGGGATACCAGCCAGGATTGTGGTCATAACCTTTTGGAAACAGCTGGGGGCAGAGTTTAGTCCAAATGGCATTCGGGTGTACCGGAACACCCCAGCATGGGTGACAAAAGCCGTCAGGTCCCTGCTGGCTGGGTGAAGGGGCACCTGAAGATAGCCCTGCCGCAGGTCAAGCTTCGTGAAGACTGTGGAGCCGTAAAAGAGAGTGGTCAGCTCCTCTGAGGTAGGTAAGGGGTACCGATCCGGAATAATGGCCTTGTTGACACACCGTAGATCCACGCATGGTCTCAGCCCCCCTGTTTTTTTCTTGCAATTACAAGGTTTGAAATCCAGGGGGCAGCGTTGACCGGCTCGATAATACCCGCCTCCAACAGTTTCTCCAGCTCCTTTGTGACCTCATCCCTCAACGCGAGGGGAATCCTGCGCAGGGGCTGTATGACTGGGGGCACCTCTGTGTTCACGAGGGGCCTGTGTGTAAAAGCTGTGAGGCAGCCCAGTCCATCAAACAGAGCCGGCCATTTCTGTTCCCAGGTGGAGGTGACTTGGTTAATGGGTGAGCCGCTGTTGTCATATAGTGAAAACCCTAAGCGTGTAAACAGGTCAAAACCCAGGAGGTTGGCACCCCGCTTTGCGATGTGAAACGGAAATGCAGGAATGTGCTTGGATCCGTATTGCACCTGTACCAGGAGGACGCCCACGATCCCAATCCTTGAGTTGTCGTATCCAAGCAGAGGAGTGGAGGGGCGCTGCAGTGGCAGGTGCGCAAAAAACCTGCTGTAAGTGCTGAGGTTGAGGAGAGACGCAGCCGCCCCTGTGTCCACCAGTAGAGGAAGGCTCACATCTTCGAGCTGCACTGTGCACGTCTTAAAAGGCACATGGTTAATAGACACAGTTCTGATCTCTGCACAGTCACTGTGAGATGGCGAGGGTCTGGGCTGTGATGAGCGGGCAGCAGGAGCAGATCTACAAACTTTGGCAAAATGGTTGGCTTTTAAACAGTTCCTGCATGTTAGCCCTCGGGCTGGGCAGTTTGGAGCCCGTGTCTTATGCGAGCTGGATCCACAGTTACTGCAAGTCACAAAGTTACTGCTGTTCCCTTGCCTGCGGGTTTGCTGCACTGGAAAACACTCATCTGAGTTGTGGCTGTTTTGACACTCTAGGCTTTCCATAGTTTGGGGCTGTTGTGTGAGGAAGCCCGTGTGGGTGGGGGCGGGGCGAGAGCTGTCAATCAACATGGTGGAGCACTGTAGAGCAGACTCCACCTGTATTGCTTTAGCCAGAGCATCATCCAGTGTCAACTCATCCGGCTCCAAAAGCAGTTTTTCTCTTATTTTTTCACACAATGTGCCTTCAATAAGCTGGTCACGTATGATCTGGTCTTGAAGTACGCCATAGTTACAGGCACGCGCCAAGTCCCGCAGGTCCGTGACGTAACTCAGGACGGACTCACCGGGCCGCTGGAGCCGCTGCCGTAGTCTGTACCGCCGCAGGATTACCCGCTGCTTGCCGGCAAAGTGGTTCGTGAGGAGGGCGACAGCTTCCTCGTAGGTCTCAGCGTGGCCGAGGGCTCTGAATATCCTCTGACCCTCCGTACCGAGACAATGGCAGAGCATCGCAACCTTCCTCTTGTCGGGGATGTCGTCAAAGCCCATAGCCTCGAGGTAAACACAGAAATCGTCCAGCCATCCAGACCAAGGTACCGGCGGGTCGCCGGGGACAGACAAAAACGGCGCCGGTGGAGGTAAGGAAAACTCAGCCATCTTCGTCGCCAAATGTTATATTCTTGTGTGGTGTAAGAATAACGAGTCTCACTCGGTTTCAGTCTTGCCTGTTAACACTGCCGTTTACTTCGCTGTGCCATTCATTCTGACAACGCAAACACACACACGTAAAGCACCACAACCCTGACGCAAAACGTTGTACTGTCGTAAAACAGAATAATGCCTTACTCATACATAACACAGAGCTCAGGAACCAAATTAAAACAGCCTCCCTCTATAATATTTCCAGTTGAGTGAGTTAATTTCAGCCCTTAATCAGCGGGTTGAAGCATGAATTAAGTCTTCAGTTGTCAGTTGCTTGGTTGTAACCTTAAATTCATCAGAGGATGTCCTTGACACCGTTGAGCTCCATCAGCAGCATTAGTCAGAGTCCATTTGGGTCATCTGGGTCATCAGTTGTGAGTCCAGGAAACCAGTTCAGAGGAATCATCTCTCCAGCTGAATGTGTAGGTCCATGGCTGGAGAAGGTAGAGTCCCCCACTGCCTCACTGATGAAACCAAACACTGATATTGAAGTTCTAGTCAGGAGACAGTTGGACATATGTGCTCATACATTTCAAATGTAGACCCTTACAAATATAATGAAGTAATGATGAGTCTGGTGTTTGATTGGTTCATCAGCTGAACATCCTGTGAAAGGTCAATGGTGATGACGGGACATTAAATCTTCTATTTAATCTTCTAAACTAGTGTTGTTGCCTAACTCAGTGTCAGTGAGTGAAATGTTGCTGCATTAATCTCTGTGTTCTGGACTGCAGCTCCACGTCTCCATCTAGTGGTCTGACAGAAGTACAGCAGCTTCTTGAACTGATGTCTGACTGAACTCAGCTGACAGCAATATGAAGAAGAGCAGAGCCAATCAGAGCAGCAGCTGTTCTCCTGCAGAGAGTTGAGCTGAATGTAAATGTTCTCTTAGAAACATACTGCTGCAGGTGGAGTCACATGACCTCCTTGTCCAGTCACGGACATGGAAGCAACATGGAGGAGAAGTCAAACACAGAGACTCTGAGCTCCAACAGCTGCTACTAAAGAAAACTGCAGCGTCCATCGTTGGACACATTTAGTATCTTCTGAAGACGACGCTGAACAAAGAGAAGTGAAATGGAAACACTGCAGAAAAACCTTTTCAGAGACCAAAGTTTAACAGCAGCAGTCTGAAGACCTGTAGCTCAGTCCTGTTACCAAATATGATCAATGATGCATCAATAATCCAGAGAGGCTCTGCCCCTCTACTCACTATGTAGTTCACTAAACAGCCTGGTCACTATTCTGTAGCGCTGTCTGAGTGTTGAGAGAGTTTTTACTAGTTGTTTTTAGCTCTCCAACGTTCTTTTATTATCCTTCAGTGCTGTATGAGACAGCAGCCTCTCCAGTTGCTCCACAAACCTGAGCAGTTGAACTTTCCTTTTCTGTATTTTCTACTGTTCCTGCTCCTCTAGAGTAGGCAGAGTGTGTTTGTCATAGACATCCCATGGATGTGACAACTCATAAAGACCAACCAACGGCCAACTCTCTAGTTCATTCAAGAGAGGAGCTGCTGGCTCTGAAGACAAAGGGACCAGCTGGAGTACTGCACAACTGCACAGTTTTGGAGGAATACTCTGGTCATCAACAAGCATGTATGTGACATTTGAACAACTTTAATGGTGATTTGAGCCTTAAAAAGCTGAGTTTAGAGCAGAATGTCAGGAACACTCTCACTACACACTGCTGCTACAGTGTTTCTAGACACTCATCATGGTGGAAGGCTTGTTGTGACGTCATGGATGTGAAGAAGGCTGCTTTCCGGAGTGAAGACATGGAGGCCATGAAGGCAGCCCAGCGTGAGCTGAAACTGTCTGAAGGAGGCCAAAGAAGACCACAGGAAAACCATGACGGGCTACAAAGTGAAGGACAGTGTTGAAGGGGGGACACTGGAGAGGACCAATGAGCTGGACAACTTTTTCAATTGCTGTGACCAGCCCCTCCCCCACCATAGCAACCTCCTCTTGTTCTTCTTCTTCTTCCACACCAACCTGAGACCCCCTTTTCCCTCCTCCACCCCCACAGCAAACCCCAGCAACCCACTGACATTTCCTCTAACAACATTTCACCTCCTCTCAACTGATGTTTCAGGTTCCACCAGGAAACAGACTCTCCTGGACCTGAACCCAGCTGGGTCTCCTTGAAGAGTGACCGGTCAAAAGATGGTTGGATTGACTTTAGAGGAGACCAAGGTTGTTCTGCAGAGAGGTGAGCTGGATGTGAATGTTACTGAGCCTAAAATGGTTTGTTTTATTGGGTTTAATGAGAGAACAGATCTGCTTCATATAAATGAGACTTGAAAATTAGAAACTTCAACTGATGTTTCAGGATCCACCAGGAAACAGACAGGGGGGGGGATCAGAGTCGAGTTTTTTTTGTTTTGTTTTGTTTTAATTATCATATAATTGTCCTAATAAGCAAACTGAGCACTTACGAAATCGGCCCTTTAAATGACACTTGGACGGTCAGTAAATCCTGTCCAGAACCAATCAGGTCAGATTGATCCATTATTCCAGTCAGACCAACGTTCTTCATTCATGTGGACTCAGAGGTTACATTGCTAAGCGGGACTAGTAGCAGGAGCTAGTGCTAACCACGCCGGGGACCAGACATTCGAGCGTACATTTACATTTTCTACCTACATTTAGTAGTGGATTTAATTTGGTGAGTTATGGTTTCAATCGTTTTCATATTCTGCGGTAAAACAAAGTTACCGCTGTTCGCAACAGCTTGCATTGAATACTGTCAAGCTCCAGTGAAAAATAGGTCCGGTTAGCTAGAAGATCGTGTCAAGCTTATGTAGTTAACGGTAACATAAAAGAAGAAACACAGGCTTCTTTCTAATATTTCTGTAACTTCTGAATCCATGTCAGGGACGTGTGAGGATGATATTCACTGAGGGCTGAGAAGGCTGAAGGTGAAGTTGGAAACTAGAGTCACTTGATACCCTAACCCCCCCCCCCCCCCCCCCCTGCACAGTGTACCTAATGTACCCCCCCTCCCCCCCAGAGAGAGGAGGGTGGACAGAGAGAGGAGAGACACAAATGACTGAATAAAATGACTCCATAAAGAGATGCAGGTAGCAGCACTGAGGTGAGATGGTCAGAGGACTAGATCACTGGTCACCACGGCAACCGGCACCCTGAACACACCTACACACACAGGTGGAGGTAAACGCTGGGATGGACAGAGGAGGGAACTGCAGGTCAGCATGAAACTCAGGAAACTCTGAAACTCTGGCCTGAAAACACACAGAAGAAAGAAAGAGAAAAAAGGAGGAAAGCAGCACAACAAACTACAGGAAAGAAAATGGAGCACAGTTACAGTAACGAGGTGCTGCTAATTAACTATGGAATGAGCTGGAGGAGGAGGAAGGGAGGAGGAAAGGGAAGGAAAGGGAGGAGAGCAGTGGAGACACCACAGATCATGTTGGCGTCCCCCTGCAGCGTAGGCCTATAGCAGCATAACTATGACGAAGCTGTGATTAAGACGAGCTACTCAAGTCTTACTACTACAACTATAGTTATAACTATTAGCCCCTACACACTATAGTTTAGACTAACTATAGGCTTTACTGAACAGAAATGTTTTCAGTTTAGTTTTAAAGATAGAGGTGGTGTCAGCCTCCTGAACCCAAACTGGTAGCTGGTTCCATAATAAAGGTGCCTGGTAGCAGAAGGCCCGTCCTCCAAACCTACTTTTAGATATTCTAGGAATGACGAGTAATCCTGCACTCTGAGAGCGGAGAGCTCTATTAGGAGCATAACGTGCTATCAAGTCTGGTAGATAACGAGGAGCTAGGCCATTAAGAGCCTTATATGTGAGAAGCAGAATTTGAAACTCAATTCTAAATTTCACGGGAAGCCAATGGAGGGAGGCTAACACGGGAGAGATGTGATCTCGCTTATGGATTCCTGTCAGCACCCTCGCTGCTGCATTCTGGATCAGTTGAAGGCTATTCAGCGAGCTTTTCAGACATCCTGCTAACAGCGCATTATAATAATCCAGTCTAGATTAATGGATGGATTAATTTTTCAGCATCACCCTGGGAGAGGATGCTCCTGATCTTGGAGATATTTCAGAGATGAAAAAAGGCTGTCTGACAAACCTGATTAATATGCTCCTTAAATGACATATCCTGATCAAAGATGACTCCAAGGTTTTTCACAGCTGTGCTGGAAGCCATCGTAAACCCAGTTAATCCATTCCTCAGGTGTTTGGGACCAAAGACAATAACCTCTGTTTTATCTGAATTTAGAAGCAAAGAGTTAGAGGACATCCAGGACTTAATGTCATTAAGACACCCTTGAAGTTTGGCCAACGGTTCTGCTTCCTCTGGTTTCATAGATAAGTACAGCTGCGTATCATCAGCGTAGCAATGAAAGTTTATGCCATGGCTCTGGATAATTTTTCCAGAGGGCAGCATGTATAAAGTAAATAGGATTGGTCCCAGAACTGAACCCTGTGGGACGCCATAGCAGACCCTAGTCTGTGTTAGAGAAACGTCAGGATGAAATGCCTCAAAAGTAAAATAGAATTTGACTAAACATTTTATTTGACAGTCAGCTTTATCAGATTCTTATTGTTTACTGTTCACAGGAATTTAGACTTCCAACATGAACCAAACCTGACTTATTGCACTATAGCACAATACAGTGCCTTTTTACTTTTTATTTATTATTCATGGTTTTTACATGGTTGTCAGTCTCTTATGGTTGTTTATCTTCTGATACAGTTGTTAGGTTTGTTTTGCAGCCACTGTAACATATTGGACAAAATCTTTGTGAGACAATCACAGGCAGCAAAGTGAATGTCCTCAGTTTACAATGTGTTTAGAGACTCCTTTATTACACTGCCTGCCTTGTGATGTGATCTGATATAAAGTATTTTATTTTAGTTTTAGTCAGGTCATGTTTAATAAAAGGTACATGATTAATGTAACTGCTTTGGGATCAATCGTTAATGTAAACATGAATATTTTTGATAAAGTAACAAGTTTAGAGTTAGTTTCTACAATTTACAGCATTAGTTCTCTGAGAATCTCTTCCATATTCAAGTAAAATTAGTGCCATCTCTGAAATATCCTTACCAGAATCGAGAAATTGAATCAAATATAATAATGAATAGATTTGAATTGGGCCCTTGTGAATGGAATCGACCTGATTTAGTAAATCTGAATCGATACCCAGCTCTATAACTGAGACTATAATGGTTTGTTTTATTGGGTTTAATGGTTCACAGATTCCTGTGTTCAGATGTGAAGTGTTCAGTGGCCGTTTACGTCCAACCGTCTCTGTCACCGTAAGTGGAGACACGACAGCTGGAAGGACTGAGGAGGAGGTCGGTCCTGTTACCATTCCAGCCTCCTAGTTTTACCCAGAACCCCGCTGGTGGAAACACACCTAAACACTGCTGTAGAGCATTGATGAGGTCAGACACTGATGTTGGAGCTGAACAACTGGATCACAGTCTCTGTTGGAGTTCATCCAAAGGTTCTGGATGGGGTTGAGGTGGACCAGGGCTCCACCTCAGGGCTCTGTGTGGACCAGTCCAGTTCTTCCACAGTGACATCATCACACCATGTGTTATCATCCTCCTCCATCTGATCCAACCCACCACCAGGTAGTGATCAGCTGATACCTCAGCTCCTCTCTTCATCCATCCAGAACATACGGCCTCAGATCTGATGATACGACTATAAAGTTGATCATCAACCTACGATCAAGAGTGTCCTGATGCCACATGCATTTGTGGACACTAATGTTTGAACATGGTGTTTGTGTGTTGAGGTGGTCCAGACTATATCTAGCTGGTACCTCTCAACCTCATGTAGAAGCTCAGACTGCTTCACCACCAGAGAGGTAACGTTCCTTGACCCAACAGCCAGTTTAGTCAGCCAGGGGTCACCATTCCAAGGTCCAGGCTCTTGGCTGCTGCCCGGGGCTTTAAAAACCAGACCCCCACAGACCCTCCTGCAGGTGGTGCACCCACAGGAAGGTGAACCTCTTTGGTAACGGCCCGGCCACCAGGCTCTGGCCACCGAGCCCCTCTCCCAATCCTGGCTCCAGGGTGGGGTCCTGGTAACCCTGTTACAGTCAGGAGTCTGAAGACAGAAGACGGATGTTCCTCCTGCTGAACTGTCATCTTCAGAAGAGGAATGTTGAGGAAGATGCAGCAGAATCCTCCAATCAGACTCTGACTCTGAGACAGGGAGCTTCATTAGGGATGGAGGGGTGGCTGATGGAGCTTCTGTTGGGATGATGTTCATCTGACATCAGTTTACAGAGACACCGTTGACTCTGAAGGAAGTTTCTATCAGTCAGTGTCTCCAGCTTTGATCCATCAAATCAAACATGTCATTTGTCTGAACAGCTGGACTTGAACATCAGAGCATTCATTCATCATGACTGACATGCAGATCTTCTCTCAGTCATCTCTGACATGAATGAGAACATTTCCTCATGGAAATCTAAAAGTCCTCAGACCTCAACGTCCCAGGACATCAGGACTGCAGAGACTCCTGGTCAGGGTCAGGGTTCTCCTGACTGAGAACTGAGAAGACCACTACTGGTCAACAGAGACACTAATGACCCTCAGGGAGGGCTTTCAGAGAAGAATGGAGGCCAGTGCTGGTCTTTCCACCTTCTCTGTAGTCTCTGTGGTAGACCAGCACAGAGTCTGATAGAGGAGGAAGTCTCTGTCCTTCACTCACATTCTGTCACTTCCTGTCTCCTCTGAGATCACAATCATGGAGCAGCTCTCTGACAGCTCCAACACTTTCAGGAGGAACGTGATCTGTGTCAGCTGGTAGATGAAGCCACCAGAGCAACCTCCAACAATCCTGTGAACTCCACAATAACTGATCTCATCCTGATGGAGCTGACAGAAACCCCCTCTGGAGGTTTTCAGGATCACTGCCCCATCACCTGTGTCTCTAAAACACTCAATCCAGATGATCCAGATGAAAGGAGAAGCATCTTCATGTCCAGGAGAGCTTCTCCTCCTTCACTGTAGACCAGTGTGTGTGTGAGAGCCATGTAATGTCCATGTTAGCATGTTAGCATGTTAGCATGCTGACCCCCCTCCTCCTCCTCCTTTCAGGTGGAGCCTGCTGGACAACGATGGCTGAGACCAGGAGGTCTGAGGAAGTGTAAGTGTGTTTTTCTTCTCATCAGTCATTCATGAGTCCATCAATGATCAATGACAGATCAATAATAACTGCAGCTGCTTGTTGCTTCTCTCCATCAGATTTCTGTCAACTCACCATCGACACAAACACAGTAGATAAAAACATCCAACTGTCTGACAACAACAGGAAGATGACACGTGTGGTGGAGGTTCAGTCACATCCTGATCATCCAGACAGATTTGATGGTTGTTATTAGCTGCTGTATAGAGATGGTCTGACTGGTTGCTGCTACTGGGAGGTCCAGAGGAGAGGAGAAGTTTCTATATCAGTGAGTTACAGAGGAATCAGCAGGAGAGGAGACTGGAGAGACTGTGTGTGTTTGGATCCAACAATCAGTCCTGGAGTCTGAGGTGTTTTGGTGGTGGTCGGTACTCAGTGTCAGACATAATGACAGAGGAACATCCATCCTCTCTCCTTCAGACTCCAACAGAGTATCAGTGTATGTGGACTGTCCTGCTGGAACTCTGTCCTTCTATCAAGTCATCTCTGACAGACTGATCAACCTCCACACCTTCAACACCACCTTCACTGAACCTCTTTATCCTGGATCTGGAATCTGGTCTGGGTCCTGGCCTGGTTCAGTGTCTCTGTGTTGAGCTGAGAGTCCAGAGTGTCCTCCTGTCTAGAAACTGTCTCTGATCAACAGATTCTTCAGTCTCTACAAGGGATGCAACAGTACTCTGTAAAATACAGAACCGTTCGGTACCACCTGCACGGGACAATACGCTTTAATGTCCCGCGGTATTTATGTTCCAATAACTTTGCTTTGGACTTGCACGTGAGCGTGCGTGCCTTTTAGGCAATAGGCCCACCACTGCATGTCAATGTGTACTCACCTTTGCTCACTCACAGTGACCAGCCTATCACATTTTGGCCAGAAATTTTAATTCGGAATAATTAATTCCGAATTAAAAAACATCACGTAACCATGGCCATTCTCTGACCTCAAGAGGGTCTTCAGACGGTTCCCTGCCAGGTCAGCTGACTCACCCCGGCGGATAGACTGCAGGATAGTGGCAGCATGCCACCGCTGCCACGTCGGTGGCTCCAGTCCCGGCTCAGTCGACACTGCAGCCCGGATCCAGTGGGGGTGGTTGCCTCCTTTCCTTGTCCGAGGGTAGCAGCTCAGGATTAGCTTCCCTGAACCAGCCCCCAGCGACACCGTCCATGTCCGCGGCTGCACGTCTCCACCAGTCGCAAGAGGACCGGTCCGCGCCCGCAGACAGCACGTCGACACCCGACCACAAAATCACCACACACCGGCCACAAACTGGAGCGTCCAGCGTCACAGGGATAAGTTCCCCGGAGCAGCAGCAAGTAGCCTCCATGCCAGAATAAATAAATAAGTAAATCGCTATATAGGAGAACTGTTGTGCTTGGCGGAGGTCTGCGCTCTCCGAGTGCTTTTCTAGTTAAGAAATGCTTTCCTGGAAGTTCACTGGCTCGTTTTTTTTCTGAGCAGTTTGTTGAAACTTCTTGGAGTACAAAAAATAATAATTAAATCATTTGCTCCACATTAGTTAGAGCTAGTTATGTATATATCAGTGCAGAAGAGGAGGAAGGAAGAGGAGGAAGCTCTACAGCAGAGTCCCAGACGAGCTGCGCATGAGAGCTGCTCTGATCTGGATGAAAAGACGCTCCATAGCGGTTTGTGGGTGGTGGGTAGCACAACCTGCTCTTAAAGGCAATGGCTACTGACGCACTGATTGGTTAAACAGGTGGAACGCCCTAACCACTCCCATGATAATATATGCATAATATAGCAGTTATCGCAGTTAAGATTGCGGGTTAAGGGAGGTGGAAGATTGCGTTTTTTGCGGGGGAACGCCCCTCCCGCTACCCGCTATCCCTTAATATCGGCTTTAGGAGGTTTGGCTGAAGATAGGGCCTCTAGGGCCCTATCTTGCGCCAAACCTCCTAAAGCTGCTAAACCTGTGATATTACCTGCACCAACCACTATATTATGCACACATTATGCATGGGAGTGGTTATGGCATTCCACTGTTTAACCAATCAGTGCGTCAGTAGCCATTGCCTTTAAGAGCAGGTTGTGGTACCTGCAAACTGCTATGGAGCGTCTTTTCACCCAGATCAGAGCAGCTCTCATGGGCAGCTGGTCTGGGACCCTGCTGTAGAGCTTCCTCCTCTTTTTTCCTCCCCTTCCTCTGCACTGATATATACATAACTAGCTCTAACTAATGTGGAGCAAATGATTCAATCATTTCTTTTGTACTCCAAGAAGTTTCAACAAACTGCTCAGAAAAAAATAGAGCCAGTGAGCTTCCAGGAAAGCATTTCTTAACTAGAAAAGCACTCGGAGAGCGCAGACCTCCGCCAAGCACAACACTCCCATATAGCGATTTACAGATTCCGATAAAATCCACCTTCTGGATCAGATCCGGATTAGCCTCTGAAATTTTATAGAGGTTTTCATGTCAATACCTGAGTGAAATTTAATTAGTTGTGGGCAATAATTAACGGAGATGTTGAGAAACAAAATTTCCAGCCCCATTGTGTGCATGTTATGGTCTCAAGCCAGGTTGTGAACCCGCAACCTTCCACCTCTGGGGCTCCTGCGCACAACCCACTGCGCCACCTTCAATCCTTTACATGGACACTCAGATCCACCTATGTTTCCCCTTCCCATCCGATGAGCAGCCCAGGTGTGGCACTGCACACCTGTACCTATTCAGTCATCATTCAACCAGACTCGTCTCCAGATCTTCGCCTGATCCAGCCATTCGCAGTGCCACCTCCTTGCCTTCGTCGTCCCCTGGATTGTTGGTTTGGCTGCCAACCCTCGAATCCTCCTTTTTTACATCTGAGAGAATTAAACTCTTAAAATTCCAGAACTCCCTTCCTGTCTCCATTGTGGTTGCTTTAGGGTTAAAGAAACAACTAAACAGCGCAATGTTATCGAAAATTTAAAAGTGATCCAGAATCCAGGATTTCTTCCGGATCACACCCAAAATAAAATCAGTTCTTCCTTTTCACATTTCTGACAACTCCTGAAAATGTCATCAAAATCCATCCATAACTTTTTGTGTTATCTAACATATCCCCTGTGCCAAGAAGACACATAGCCGCTGGGAGCGGTGCTTTTTAAAATACTGCAGAACGGATCATTGGATGAGCATTGAGCCAGAGGAACAGGTATGATGACATCTACCTTCTATCACTGAGAACATCTCAGGTGCTCCGAGCTCAAGGAGAGGATCAGAGGGAGGCGCACAGTACAAGAAACTCCACAACAGAGTTCTGTGATCGCCTCGTTTCCTCCACAGCAAACATCTGGATGAGATCATGCCACAGCTGTACAGAAATCATCTGCCCTTAAGAGAATGAATAACGTATGCAAGTAATACAGCGATGCATAATCAAGAGGTAGAGCCGGTTGTGCAGTCCACATGTGACTGGGTGGACGTGCAATATCGCGATTTGAACTCGCTCTTTTACGCGCCGACATGCCAGTTGCGCTTTCCACAAACTCGGTATCTTGCGGTACTGGTATCTCGCAGATTTCTATCGGAGCAGAAGATTGCATTAGAGGCTCCTAAATCTGCAATTTGCAGGTAGTGGGTAGTAGGTAGTGGGTAGCAGGAGGTGTAAGATAGGGCCCCTAGTCTCTACATGTCTGTAGTGTCTATTTTTCCACTCATCCTTATTTTTCTGATTTTATCTTCCAATTGAAGTGTCTGAAGGATGATGAACTTGTTCTGAGCCTGAACCTGTGGATGCCATGCCACATGTTTGACCATGAGTTCACCAGGCTTGCAATTAGAGCTCTGCCTCCAACTGACGGCAGAGAAGCAAAGCGAGAGCTAGCAGCCTTGCCGAAGCCAGCAGATGTGTCGCAACAGCAGAACTGTTGTAGCGATCCACATCATCATAAGCCTTTTTACCTTTTTAGGAGTAACACTCATTTCAGAAAAATGATCTTCTCCCAAAGACCAAAAGGGGGGAGATGGAAGAAAATCTCTTATCAGTATCACATGAACCTTCACCCAGTTCTGACTAAACTCCTCCACAGCCCTCCACATCTGGCCATAAACCGAGGAGATAGATAACATCACTGATGGAATTCCAACCAAGAACCAAATGGATCCCTTTTAACACTAACAACCAAGGAACTGACCCAAAAATCGTGAATAACCATGCCAACTTTAATCCAAAACCTTTTAGCATCCACATAACTCTTGGCCTGATCCGGCCCAAAATTGCAGCTGGAGACATGATCAGACATTAGTGCCCCTACTGACTGGGCAGGACCAATAAACCTGCCAAATTTTTACATATTCCAGAAAAAACAGGCACCACCGAGCCCAAAGGAGGATGGAGCAACAGCTCCCCCACGTGGCCAGAACAGTACCAATGGATAATTGCAGTTTGAATGTGTGTTAAACTGTTGATGAGAAAAATGCTGATTAACATGTATGTGATCCTGTCTGTGTCTTACCATGTTTTAAAATGTTAAATATTAAGTTTTATTGTCTAACTGCAGTTGAAATGGTCAAATCAAGCAATCTGGTCACATGTCGAAAGTGTCTCAGGAAGATATCTAACTAAAATTCTTGCTGGGCGGAGACAAACTGCTGCTGTGGTCAGCCTGTCTTTAGGCCGACCTCCCATTTACATAAAGATTGTGAATATTCAAACAGATAAAAGGCAAAGACAGTCTTTTGTACTCTCTCTTCTTTTCCCTTTTCGCTGTGTGATTTCGCCTCGTCACGCTACTTTTTCTTTTGTGATTTGGCTTCTCTCTTTTCTTTTGATTTTTGCTCTTCGTTTTGGCCGGAACTTAGTTTTCATCTCCTTTGTGTTTTGGACACAGAGCTCTCGCATTTTTACTTTTTGATAGAGCAGTCTCATATTTAGTTTGTTATCAGAGTTCATCATTTCAGTCCTTTTTCATCTTCTCATCATATTGAATTCTTTCCCTTTTTTAATTTTACTTTTCGTGCAAGTTTTTGAAGTTTTTATTCTCACGTCAATCCCTGACAGGCCCTAAATCAGAAAGTTTTTCATCGAACTTTAACTGCTGATTTCCGACGACTAGGGGTAAGACTCCGGAGCGCAGAGACTTTTTCCACCAACCCCGAGACCCGCTGATCGGAATCCGAGATACCGGATCCGATCGGACCACGGACAACACAATACCTCCAAGGTTCTGCTGGCAGAACCTTCTACAGCCTGATCGGATCCCCAGACAGCTGGCGTAGCTTCCACTGCGAACCGTGTCCAGTTTCCAGCCTCCGGCTTAGTCAGACATTGTGCCACGGATCCACGTCCGAAGTGCCGCGTCATCGTTAAGCAGTTAATTTAGTTCTAGACTTCCCCCTTTTTTAAAATGTATTTGTTTCATTAATTTATAGGCACATCCCAGTCTACGATAGAGTTCTTTTGAGCTCCTGTCAGATTCTGGCATCTTGTTTTGTTTTGATTTTTTTTCTCCTTCCTCTCTGTTGTAACTTCCTCTTTGCGTGCCAGCCAGCCCTCGGAAACAATTCATATTGATGCGATAACCATGTATCTCTGTGTGTATATATATATATATATAATATATATATATATATATATATATATATATATATATATATATATATATATATATATATATATATATATATATATATATATATATGTTGTGTGTGTGTGTGTGAAACGGAGTAGATTTGTGTAGTAAATTATGCAAAAGGTGCAACACTGCCATCACAGTGGTTGGGGTTGGAACTGCACAGAGAAAAGAGGACTTCACTGGTAAGATATCCTCTCATATGGTCGGGGATAATTAATTATTTTGTTCAGGTTTATGGTGTTCATGTTTTATATTTTGCTGTGTAATGTAGTCATTGAAATGTGTGTTAACTGTTTTGGGCACTTATTCTGATTTGTTAAGCCATAAAGCGACTCTCTGAGACTTTTTAATGATACTAAATTAGCTAAATGCTATCCTCGTTTGTGTGCTCAGATTATCCCGAGGAAACTGAGTGATTCCCACACACCATCTCTGTGTTGTATGCTGTGTTGCAGGTAATCTTTTGCGCATTTTGTGTTACTTTTTATGACATTTCTAATGTATATTTTGGTTGTGTGAGCTGCCATTTGTTCAGCTAAAAGGCTCGCATTCATTCATTTAGCTTTAATGACTTTAATGTGTATCTATTTAGTTCATGGTAATGTAAGTATTCTTAAAATCAATTTAATGTCACATTATGGATTATGTGGGGCGTTTTACTTAAGTTTGTGGAATAACAATTTACACTATATGTTCACATTAGGATGCCATTTTTGTTTTATTTTATATGATATGATTTGTGTATTTTATTTTGTTAGCTATATATTTTGTTAGGCACAGAGAAAAGAGGACTTCACTGATTATCCCAAGGAAACTGAGTGATTCCCACACACCATCTCTGTGTTGTATGCTGTGTTGCAGAACTGTATGTAATAAACACCCCATAATCCACCTGATCGTCATCTGTGGTCTGTAGAAGCAACAGTACTGTGGAGCTGCATGTCACTCTTGTCTGTGACCTGTCACATATATATATATATATATATATATATATATATATATATATATATATATATATTAGGGCTGTCAATTTCTCAAAATAATTAATCAGATTAATCGCATGACTGTCAATAATTAATCATGATTAATCGCAAATTAATCGCATATTTTTATCTGTTCTAAATCTACCTTATACAGATCTTTTTCAAGTTGTATTACTCTTATTAATACGAGTCCTGACTAGAACCAGGAAATATGACCATATTAGTCCAGTCCTGAGGTCTCTGGCTTCCTGTCACTCAGAGAATAGACTTTAAAACAGCTCTACTTGTGTTCAAGTCTCTTCATGGCCCCAAAGTCCATCTCTGACATGTTAGATCCATATGAACCAACCTGGACTCTGAGAACCTCAGGGAGTGGTCTCCTGCTGGTGCCCAGAGTCAGGACTAAACAAGGTGAAGCTGCATTTCAGTTTTATGCTCCTAAAATCTGGACCAGTCTTCCAGCAGATGTGAGACAGACCTGAACTCTGACAATGTTCAGATCCAGACTGAAAAACAGTTCTGTTTAGATGTGAAGATGATGACTGGAAGGATTTTATCTGCACTCTTCATTTTTTATTTAATTAATTAATTTTATTTATTATTGATTATTTTTATGCTTGTATGGAATGATTCTATTTGCCTTCTTGTGATTTTATGCATCTGTAAAGCACTTTGAATTGCCTTGTGTACGAATTGTGCTCTACAAATAAAGTTGCCTTGCCTAATATGAGAGTACACAAATGCTTGCCTTATGCAAAACAAATGCATGTTTATTTATTGCTACAATGCCAAATCCATTATATATTGTATATATATATATACTCAATATTTTCTCTTATGTTCTTCATACAAAATATTTTCGTGGTTTGCTTCAAACGGGGGGGGGCTCTCTGCATCCGCGCTCTAATTAACCAACAAGTGATATTTCAGTAGTCGGACTCCGGTGGTAACTAAATTCACATCAACAGTAAACACAAACAACATTTATCTTGTGGAGTTAGCCATCAGGCAAGGTTTTGAAGCTGAACTTACCATTCAAAATAGTATCTTTTTATCCCAGCTACTTCTAACGAAAGGTTTATTTACGGCTTCCTGTTTTGACAAACGGAGGACTACAGGACTACAACTACGGCGGGGCCCGAGGGTCATAAAGCCTGGAGGCAACACGTACTCTCCTCTCTACTATTGTACATCAACGGCCGGCCCGCGTTAATCACGCGTTAATAAAATTAGTTGCGTTAAATTTATTTTGCGTTAATCACGCGTTAACGTATATATATATATATATATATATATATATATATATATATATATATATATATATATATATATATATATATATATATATATATATATATATATATATGCCTTATATGTGTCCGTGTTTTGTGTCTGTGTCTCAATAAATGTTCTTAAAACCATTTTGAAGTCTGTTTGATGGAAATCAGCCAATCCAGCCAAAAAGAGCTTACATTCAGATCAGAGATTGATAAATTATAGTTTTCCTCCTTTCTTCTTTCCTTAAAAAGGGAGGTGGTGCCCCATCCTTTTTATTAATCATTAATAATTATGAGGTGAATCGCTACAGTCTATAGGTGTGTCAAATGCACTGTGGACAGCCGTTGGCATCTTTAATACTTTTCCAAGGAAAACCATAGTTCTGAAAGAGTTTTTATTGACTAGGAGTAAAAGTCAGGTCTTGCATTTGACCTTACAGTCCTTACAGTCATTCTGTAATGTTACCTTACCGTGTTTTCATGCTGTGGCAACAAAACCTTTTCCCTTTTCCAGTCTTCCTCTGAGTCCAGTGTCCTGTTGGACTGGTGTTCTGGTTCATCCTACCACTACAAAGCTAAAAAATATGAGAAAGAAAAAGAAGCACATGTAAAAATGTGCAGGAGGGTGTGTAGGGTATTAAGCCATACTTTTCAAACAAACAGTAAAGCAGATTCAGGTCGTCAGTCAGTCGTTGGCTCCATGCAGAGGTGGGGGTGGAATTTGTAGTGAGTGATTGCTTATCAGGCCTTCATCTGGTTGATTATTGCTTCCTTTGCTTTCCGAAGTGAAGCAAAGAAAGAGCTAGTGGCCTTTGCTGAACCAGCAGATGTGTCTTCACCACAGCAGAACTGTGTCTAAAGGTGTGTCAAAGGTTTTGGAAAAGTACAAGACAAGTGGGGAGTTGAAATTGTGGACACCAGTTGCAACAATGTGATCAAACTTTTGTTGTCCTGGGAAAGCCTAGAGATTTCTTGCTGGCATGATGTACACTTTATTTTGAACTTTAACTCAGTAGACAACTAGAGAGTTGGATGGAAATTTGGCTGTTGTTGGTCAAAGAAGGAGTGGAGGAAGGTGTGTCCACAGGCAGAGAGAGAAGAGGAAAATCAAGAGACTAGGGCTGAGAGTAGGCACTTGGAATGTTGGGACTATGACAGGAACGGCTCCAGAGTTGGTTGGCATGATGCAGAGAAGAAGGATGGATATTCTGTCTTCAGGAGACCAGCTGGAAAGGGAGCAAAGCTAGAAGCTTCAGAGCTTAGGAAGGTTGTTAGTGCTTATGTCCCACAGGAAGGATGAGAGTTAGAAGGAGTCATTCTGGAATGAGGTGGATGAAGTGATGCACAGTATCCCCAGAGATGAAAGAGTAGTGACTGGTGCAGACTTCAGTGATCATGTTGGAGAAGATGGACAGAGGTGGTAGGAGCACACAGGTGAACTATATTTTCTGTCGACCATATGAACAGAGAGTAAAGGTGAGAAAGGTGACCATCGTAGAGCAGGACGTAGCAAAGGTTAGTAAGGCTAAAGCCAGGAGGGCATTGAGGAGAATGGGGAGTGGAAAGGCAGTCGGTCCTGATGATATACCTGTGGTTTTATGGAAGTGTCTCGGAGAGGTGGTAGTAGACATTCAACAAGATCTTAGAAAGTAAGTGGGTGCCTGAGGAATGGGGGAGACGTTTGATAATATCCATTTTCAAGAAAACAAGGGTAACTACAGAGTTGCTCCTCTGTTGATGAGCCACACGATGAAGTTGTGGGAAAGAGCAGTAAAAGCTAGACTAAGGACAGAAGTGAGCATCTGTAAACAGCAGTGTGGTTTCATGCCAAAGAACAGTACTACAGATGCAATATTTGCTTGGAGGATGCTGATACTGAAGGCCAGGGGGAGCCTGCGTTGTGTCTTTGGAGACCTTGAGAAAGCTTATGACAGGGTCCTCAGAGAGGAGCTATGGTATTTTCTGAGGGAGTTTGGAGCAGCAAAAAGGGTTTTTGTTAGAGTCGTGCAGGACATGCATGACAGTTGAAAGACAATGGTGAGCTGTGCTGTGACAGAAGAGTTCAAGGTGAAGATGGGACTGCACCCCTTCTTGTTTGCTTACGGTGATGGACAGGCTGACAGATGAGCTTAGACACCAATCTGCATGAAACCAATGTGTAGAATTGCATTGCTTTAGGACGCAGAGCTAAAAGGTTAAATTGGGTGCAAAGCATGCGAGCCAGTCATGTGTATGCATGTAAAACACCTTTGGGGATGCAATGTTCTTGCATTATCTCCTCTCCCTCTCAAATGAGTTTTACAAACAACCTGAGTGGCCAGTATGGGGCTTGAACCCATGACCTTGGCGTTATTAGCACCACGCTCTAACCATCTGAGCTAACTGGCCCCATGCTGGGACTAATTTTTTTGCCTAATTATGTTTCAGAATAAAAATGATTTTTCTTTTTACCAATTAGAGTTAAACAGGTTTAGTTTGATTATTTTTAAACAATATCTGTAACATTTTATTCAACAATGGAAAGGAAACGGCACGGGCAACGTAGAGGACATGACCGGACAGGAAATGCCTGTTTACCTACCTGGAAACTGGCCAGTTCTTGTGAATTTCACAGCCTTGAAGACAACATACTTATTGATAGGCCTCCACTGTATTAGCTGTTATGTTCACTCATTTACTGACCCAGACCTTTTGCTTCTGCTGCACCTGGATTTGCTGCAGTAAGTTGGTTTGTCAGCTGTAGAACCTTTGAAACCTGTTTAGAAAGTTTCACAGATGAGGGACATGCAGCAGGCAATGACAATAGTAACAAGAATGGCCATATTAGCGTCATCCTCATATATCCCTGCAACAATGGTGAAAAAGACACTCAATGATCAGGTAGTGAAATTCTTGCACCTGGTTTTGGATTAGGCACCTTTCACACATAAGGCTGACATGACAACCGGTAGAGCAGGAAAACTGTCCTTGATGCTACTGGGCCAAGTCATGCATTTTTATACATCCATCTTCTGTTCTCCCTTCTTCCTGGTGTGGTTCACAGAGGTTCTGCAGACTATGTAAGCTGTCATTGGGCGAGAGGCGAGGTACAACTTGGACAGGACATCAGACTCTGACATTACTCACTGAGGCTAAATATATGGGATTATGGTCCACATCGAGGTCTGCAAGTTGTCTAGACAAAACAAATTGAAATCATGCAACATAACCTTCTGAACAATATGTTGCATTTAAGATAAGCAATATGTAAACAGTGAAATTCTCCAAGTCCATGAATACCTAATCTCTTGGATTTGTTGTCCACCCTGCATAATTTATTGAAAGAATCTGGGTATTTGAAGTGGACAAACACCATATTCCTTTAAAGGTTTGAAATTTGGATTGAACAAAGCCTTCCTACCTGCATCTGGCAGTGGATCAGGAGAAGAATGCTGCAGGTGTCTAGGTAGTGCCTGCTCAGAAGTGTGGCCCTCATCATTGCTTTTTGTTGAGTTGTGTAGCTGACTGTGGAGAGACCTAAATTATAGCTCTAGTGATCACAGCTCAAGCAGCGGCGGAACATGTCACTGCTGGGCCGGGGGCGGGCACATGACCGGGCCTTTTAAGCCCAATAAAGCTTGTGATTACATCGTTTTACAACATACACATGCCTGCAACAGTAGGGCTTACAAGCATTACTACATTTTTGACACATAGCTCAAAGCATTTGATAGTATGAGTTCAACACCACGAAGAGCGACCATGTCATTTTGAAATCAATCAAACCTATAGTATTATGGCATAATATATTGTCTAAAATGTATTCGGTGGTATGCAGTTGTGACGTCACGTGGGAAACACACCAGTTATTGTTGTAGTAGCTACGGGCATTCATTCATTCATTCATTCTGCTCCGTACCAAGTGCCGATTTTGCCTCATGTGTTTCCATTGCTGTTAATAAATACCAACTCCGACCACGTCGTTGTACGAGCCTTTTTGCAAGAATAACCCGACAAAACCGACATGAATTCTAACAAACCATGAGAACAACAAAAACATTAGGCTACCTGGCCCTTAACAATAATGTTAGGCGGTCGGGCTACTCTGATAACAACCACATCAACAGTTTACAACCAACTCACATATTGTTTTCAGTGTCAGTGATTATGAGAAATTGTACCTGTGAATCTGGTTCCCTGTGTTTTGGTGGGCTTGACTCGCTGCCAACAATGTCAGGTTCATCTCCAGGAGGATATGTATCCAGCTTTTTTAGTTTAGTCTTTTCCTGTGCTCTTTTTTTTCCTTTTCTTTGCTCCACTTTTATGCTTGTATGAACTGTCACTCATGATTTAATTAATCCGCGATCCACCTACCCTGCACCACATAGACTGTGTTGACGAGTGACTGATGATGATGTTGATGGATGGCTGTTGATGACTATTTTACCCAAAATACATTTGGAGATCTTACCGGCAATCCACTTGTAAATTTGCACACTGTAAAGTTAACTGTGAGAGTGAACATGAGGCAACATACATGGCACTGAATTGATGGCATATATAAAGGCAGGGCTAATTTTTCAGTCATTAAATAACTGATTTAATGTAGACACATGAGCCCCATGGTAACAATTTTCAGTAAACCAGTTATTCAGATCATATTAAATCATGCACAAAATCATGCAACCTAGAGCCTGTGACAATGGCAGCTTTGGCAGAATGAGAAGGAAGGGGTTTCTAGCAGACACGGGGATTTTTTGGCCTGTGATGATGACAGCAGTCGGCCATTTTAGATCTCCAAGAGCTGAGTCCTCTTGAACTCTGCACGAGTTGGGTGTGACTTTGGAGAGAGAGATGGGGAGAAGGTGAACATTACCCGCTCCTTTACAAGTACTGACAACGCAGCTTTTCTGAGTGATCGGCTACACGCGCATTGCGGCAAAGGTGCCATCTGGAGACAAATTTGCGAATGTCAATAGTAGGAATTTCCATTCTATGATAACCAAAAAATATGTGATCCACAAATGCGCCTGAAAAATGTTGTGGCAAGATGGCCTGGCTTAGTCCACGACTCATAAATGCTCCAAGGTGATAGGGTGCAGGATGGGTGGCTTCTGGCGAGTGATGGATTGAAAACTGAAATCATTGTCAAATCCACCTTTGAAAGATCATTATATGCATAACTATTCAGTTGCCCATCAGGTGACAGTCACATCTATTGGCGTACTGGGGCAGCTGTAGAGCAATCGGGCAGTTAAAAAGTCGACGGTGCTGCATTGACAGGGCCAGGGAGGATGCTCCTGTATCACCCTGACAAGGTGTGCCACATTTTCCAACACGTTTCCTGACAGAACAGCCAGATTTCCTCATTTTTGTTGTAATTATGGTATAGTGGTGAGCATAGCTGCCTTCCAAGCATAACACCCAGGTTCCATTCCTGGCTATGGCAAGCAGATGAACTTTTCTGTCTTCTGCCAGTCACCTTGGGCAATCTTTACAGGCTCTCTCCTTCAATAATAGAAGCGGGCCTGCAGTATTAAATAGGATTCTATATAATGCGTTTTGGCACTAGGAATACCTTCGTCCATGGTCTCTGGCACCTTTAGTGCCACATATCCCAACGTGGAGTCACCAGGGACCACAGGCCCACAATCAGAGATTTGCCCTCAACTGTTGCAGTTGGTCTGGAAATAAGGTGCATTACTCCCGTCTGTCATGCACAACTCACATGGTGTCCAGCACCTGCAGTCCTGGTGCATTTGACCTGTAGGTTCTGGCAAGCCAAGTGCTGCTGGTACTTGTACTAGAAACCTTCCTTAGAGCCCAAATGTCATGTGCTGAGCATTGGGAAATTGAAGTGTGGATGATTCACACCTAAAACAGGCCTCTCATTCTTGTCACACCCAACAAGCTTTGTTCCCTCATGTTCCCTCACCCCACAAAGCCAACAGTAGGCTTTACATCTGATTGGCAAGTGCATTGTGTGGTAAACCCTGAGTGGCTCTTCTGCACCCAACGTGGGGGTCGAATCCACGACCCTGAGATTAAGAGTCTCATGCTCCACCGGCTGAGCTAGTTGGGCCTTGTGCAATGAAGCGCTGCGCTCTCGGATCCCTCTGGACACTAACTGAACGTGTCATGACTGGTCAGATTGGGCAGGGGTCCAGGTAAAACTCTTCACCCTCACATTGCTTTGGCAAAGTTTCCCCGAGTGGCAACATTCATTTTAGTGACTTACCACTGCCCACATTAAACCCAGTTGTACTGCATTTATGTTTGTCCTTAGCAAGCAGTGTGAAATAGCATTCTATGTCACACGCGCTGCTCCTATGAATACCTTTATCCATGGTCGCTGGCATCACTAATGCCCAGTAGTCGAGTTGTAAAAAAAATTCAGGGGGGATGGTCAATGTTTTCACTTAAAAAAAAAAAGTGGCAGGGGTGTAAATTCATTATCAAAACAAAACACTGTAAATAAGACTTCTGAATCCTCTCATATCAAGTCAAGCCAAGTTTATTTTAAGTGAAAAATCATAACAATTATCTCTTTTTTGTGTTATTAAAGACAGTACAGAAGTACAGAAAAACTCTCAACATTTTACAATACTTTTCCTTTTCTCCCCCCACTGGTGCCCAGTTTTTAGTTTCTCAGTTTCAAGTCTCAGTATCTCATAGCAGTTTCCAAAGACTGTCGTAATCATGTTTTTTGTCGACAATTTTTCGTGTTCTTGCTTTCTGATTGTTAGCTAAGCAGTGACTGAAGATTAATAGATTAATGTGCCTTATAGCCACTGAAATAATGAGCTACATACTAATAGGCCTACGTATGAATTGAAAAGGGTAAGTGTGTAAACTAGAGGTTGCATTAGACTTTTTTTGCAATTGGTCATTTTGACAGTCATGAAAATTTTGTTATCAGTTTCTACATTAACAATTATTTAATTACATTAAAAGATTACTAACAGTCTTCAGATTTTTCAATTATTGTGAGGGAAAAAACATCAATTACAGGGAATCCACAGTTAAAATAACCCCTGGTCTAAACCCTAAAGGTTTAATAATCAAACCTGTACCTTCTGCTCTTGATCCTCCTGCTTCCTGGCCATGGCTTTCCTCTATGTGAAGAAAATAACATTATAGGGTTTGATAGAATGTGCAGACATGTCATGCTAAAAGCACATGACCTTGCTCTTGGATAATAGACAGAATGTACAGTCTAGGTTAAACTCACATTTATCATATTCACTGTAATATTAAATTACAGGCCACAGCAACAGGCCCCAGGATGGGGGAAAACTCTTTAATGTCACCTGCCTTGAACATCTGAATTTTAGCTAACATCTTCACTTATTTTTGTTGCCTGACGAGTCCTATTGATGAAAATAATATAGCCCTGTGAAGAATATTTCATCATTAATTCTGGTCAAATATTTGAGGCAAACTCTCGTCTAACGCTAACAGTAAATATCTGTTTTACGTTTGCCACGCTCATAAACCAGAATCTAACGTGACTGAATGACAAGTCCTGTGTTTCATCAAGCTAGTTAACAAGTGAGATGAACGTTAACATGAGTTCATCTCAGCTAGTTGGCAGGCTACACGACAAACTTGGAAAAACTAGCTGTGTTGTTATTGTGCAACCTGTGGCGAGTCTGGCGACTTTTGTATAGATTAATAAAAAGTAGTGATTGAGATTCTTGATTTATAGCTCACCTGTCATTTGAGTCTTTTTAAAAAAAACTCCCTGACATCTCGTTGTCCAGCCGCTCGTTTTCCTCATGCTCACGTTGCAGTGCAGTTAATCCTCAATATGTCGCTCTGCGCAGCAGCTCGTGCCGCTCCCTGAGGCATCAATTAACCAATTGAAAATAACAATCATGTTGCGTCATTGCATGTTCGTGTGCCCCTGTGCCCTCAGATTTTATTATTTATTTTGCTCATCATGCGAACTACTTTCTAATGATGAAATAATTATAAGTTATATTCCCAACATTTACTGTAAAAAGGGGAGGGATGGAAAGGGGGGATGGCAGTTTTACAGGGGGGATGATTTTGATCGTTTTTTTTTTCAGGGGGGATGCCATCCCCCCTCATCCCCCTCAACTCGAGTACTGCTAATGCCACATTACTGACCATGGAATCACCAGGGACCACAGGCTTGCAATTAGAGCTCTGTCTCTAACTGACTGCAGAGAAGCAAAGCCAGCGCTAGCAGCCTCACTGAGCCAGCTGACGTGTCTTTACCACAGCAGAACTGTGTCTATAGGTGTGTCAAAGGCACTGTAAAAATTGTGGACAGCAGATGGCATCTTTGATGCTTGTCTGTAACTAGGGACATCATCGTTCTGAAAGAGATTTCGCTAACTTGGAGTCAAAGTCAGGTCTTGGATTTGACCTTACAGTCCTCAAAGTTATTCGGTAATGTTACCTTACCATGTGGCAACAAAATCCTTTCCCTTTTCCAGTCTTCCTCTTAGTCCAGTGTCCTGTTGGAATACACTTCTTGGACCGCTTTTCTGTTTCATCCTTCAGGTGTAAACCTGAAAAATATGAGAAAGAAAAAATCTACATTAAAACGGGTGATGTTGCTTTCCAAACTGGTTGCTTGATTAATGATTCAAGCTCATAGCGTGGATAGAAGTGTCCAAGGCTTCTTGATGTTTTGAAATTTTCACGCTGCTGCCACAAAACTATGTCTCTTTCTCTGCTGTCAAGTTAAACCAATAGTAAAGCAGATTCAAGTCTTCAGTAAGTCGTTGGCTACCTGCAGAGGTAGGGTGGAGTTTGTGGTTGGTGATTGCTTATCAGGCCTTCATCTGGTGGATCATTGGTTGAAGAGGACTTTTTTGTTTTTGACACTTTTGCAGCACCTCTCAACACTCTGTGACCAGGAAGGAGACAGACAGTCCTTGAGTCTGGCGCCTTAGACCACTGGCCAGTCCCAACAGCATGTGACATTGTGATCTGACTTCTGCTGTCCTGGCAAAGCCCAGTGATTTCTTGCCAGCTTAATGTACAGTTTATCTTTGAACTTCAACTCAGCAGACAACTAAAGAGTTCATGAAAAATGATCTGCCTAAGATCTTAGACTGAAGTCACAAAATCACCTTTTTCAGTCAAACATTGGTTAATGGCAGACCTGGGCAAAACACGGCCCGCGGGCCACATCCGGCCCTTTGTGCGTCTCTGTCCGGCCCGCATGAGGCCAATCATAAATTACATTTGATTACAACTTAATAAAAAAAAAAAATCTATGTCGTGCGTGCAATACAACTGTGGTGCTTTTATTTTGAAAGGCTTAGTACTTCCGTGTAGCGTACGTGCATGAAGGTAAACAGCGCTAAGTGATGCTGCCGTTAAAATGTGTGCTGACGCTAAGAAAAGAAAAGTTGACAAGGAATGACGTGCTTTCAACAAGACATGGACCGCTAAGTACTTCTTTACAGAAATTAAAAGGTGAAGCCGTGATTTGTGCTACACAGATCGCTGTTTAAAGATTATAATTTGAATCCGCACTACACGACCAAGCATGAGGTAAAATACAGAAATCTGTCTGATAAAGAGCGCGCAATAGAGGCTGATGCATTGCAAGCAAAACTGCAAACCCAACAAGGAATTGGTAAAATGAGGTGGAAAACATTAAAACATTATTCATTTAATTGATGTTTCTATAGATGTGTTGTAATTCACAGTTTGAGGAATTTAACAAGTTAAGAATAAATGGGACTTATTAATGATTATTTTTGTTTTTTTACTCAACCTATACGCCACAATTTCACAGAGCCTAATATAAATATCTACAGAATAATTGTATTCTTCTAATTACAAGTACCAGCTATTTAGAATATATAATTTAATGCATTTTACAATGGAAGGAAGTTGAGCAGGATTAAGTTCAAGTTATCGTTGATGTGGCCCTCTGACACAACTCAGGTTTTTCATGTGGCCCCTTGTAAAAATTAATTGCCCACCCCTGCTCTAAGGAATGTCAACAAACTAGTTAGTCATAATAATTCTGCCAGCTCGGGACTACGAAGACACAACAAAAGCAGGAGAGCAGTCTATCATTTGTAAACAATAAGATCCTAGCAATACACACCAGCGTAGCTGTAGCTAGTGCTGGGTCAGCCAGCTGCGAGAACAGCAGGGCAGGCTGACCTTGGGGAAGCTGGCAGGCTGTAGCAACATGGCGAATGAGCGCATATTTTAGGTATTAAACAGATCAATCCAGCAATTCATCAATTAATGAAATTGTGGGACAGACCATGGTGCATAGATCACTAAATAAGGGTTAGCTTTAGCTGATTACGAGCTATTTGACCAAGAAAAACAGGTTAATCTTAGTGTCTGAGAGAGTGGATGATGTCATGATAATTAGGGAAACACCTCTGCTGATGTCTGTAACCTATGAAATGACTGTGTGACTCTGTCTGTGAATTATGCATGATGTAAAGCCAAAACAAGGAGGCCTATGTAAAATTATGCATGCCTCTGCATATGTGGGTAAGCAATCAGATGCAGGCTGATGCAGGCTGAGCAAAGAGAGAGAGGGCACATAAAAAGGGAGGAACAGAGGGATTCTGTGTGGATTCCGGGAGTGCCTTCGGAAGAAGAAGGACCAAGAGCCGGGACCTGGAAGAGCTGACCACCATCCAGAGGAGTAACCTGGGGGAATTCTTCAAGAAAAGAAGACAGAAGACGCTTGGAACAGGATCGATGAATCTTCCCAACTGTTGAAGAAATAGTCAGAGCCTTTTGGGTTAGCCTAGCTCACTGCTAGTAGGGAGGAGGAGGGGGGGGGCAAACCAGAGTTCCCGGGGGCCTGACCGTGCGCTCCCTCTCTACCCTGCATCAGCGGCCTTGACAACGCTAAGTGGCCACTTGCGTACATCCCAGCCTGTCCTTGGACCAACCAGATGAATTGATTTGTAAGCTACAGCTTAATTTTTCTTTTCCAAGTAGAATTAATTTGTTTAACCAATGAATGCTGCTGCTTAACCTTGCTAATCTGCTTTAATAAATATAAAATTATCATAAGACGTCGTGGTGGAAATTACATCTGTACCCACAATTGTGAAGACTTGGTTATGCCTCTGCACTAACAACACAGGTTCTTATGGTTATTCTAGTCAAATATTGTCACATATCCTTGGGGCTTGCTGTCCAAGCCACTAAAACTTATCCTAGCCAGTAACAAGAGCCCAGATCATAAGAGGTACGCAGGGTGCTCAGCAGCAGACAAGAGAGCGCTGCAGAGAGTGATCAACACGGCCCAGAGGATCACTGGCTGCTCTCTGCCCAGCCTGGAGGACATTGCCAGCTCTCGCTACCTCAGCAGAGCTGCCAGCATCATCAGGGATGCATCCCACCCCGGCAACCACCTGTTTGACCTGCTACCCTCAGGCAGGTGGTACAGGTCACACAAAACCCGGACAAACAGACTCAGAGACAGTTTCTTTCCGCAAGCCATCACTGCAATGAACAATTACAAATGAACAATACTAAACTGCACTACTACTGCACTATTTTACTATGGGACTTATGTGCAATAAGATTCATTCATACATTCAAGTGAATGTCTACTGAACAGTTTTTGAATGTACATATATTTACATAGCACCTGCCACTTTTTATATCTTATATTTATATCTTATTCCTATTTTATTTTATTCTACACAAATGCACCGCGGAGATGCACTCAAATTTCGTTGTATGCAATACAATGACAATAAAGGCGATTCTGATTCTGATTCTGATTCTGAAGAGGAGAGCTGCAGTTAACGAACGTGACCGATAGCTGGACTTTGAGCCACCAGGCTATTCCTCTTAGGTCAGTTATTGGGGTAAGCAGGGTAGGCGTTTGTAAGTGTATGCAGTGAGATCTAGGCGTATCTCCTCGACACCAACTTCTTACCTGAAGAGATGGTCCCGGTGACAGACTCTGCTCGTCAGAGACTGAACCACAACTGGGGGATCTAACATCATTATTGTTTACAAATGATAACTGAGGGTATCTGGAAACTGCACATCTGAAACCACCTCTATGAGCATTTTCAATTAAATGTCTTGTAGGTTGTCATGCTGAAAGTAGAGAGTGCACTGACAGCATGCACATATTTACTGAATTGTTAAGCTCAGGATGACATGAACTCATCACTTTTTTTCCCAAAGGATGATTATTTTTTAGTGTGAGAAAGCATGCCATAGTCAGGGAGAAGCAAGATCTCAACAAGGACAGTGGGCTCGCCCTAACCCTTTTATGGTTGAAGGAGAAAGCCTGTAAAGATTGCCGAAGGTGACTGGTGGAAGACAGAAAAGTTCCTTTGCTTGCGATAGCCAGGAATCAAACCTGGGTCTTCTGCTTGGAAGGCAGCTATGCTCACCACTATCCCACAACCGCAACAAAAAGGTGGAAATCTGGCTGTTCTGTTGGTAAACACGTGTTGGCAAAATGTGGCAGCCCTGTCAAGGCAGCACCGTCGACTATTTATTAGCCTGATGGATCTACAGCTGACCCTGTATGCCAATAGACGTGACTGTCACCTGATGGGCAACTGAATAGTTATGCATATAATGATCTTTCAAAGGTGGATTTGACAATGATTTCCGTTTTTTGAATCTATCACTCGCCAGAAGCCACCCATCCTGCACCCTATCACCTTGGAGCCTCAACCCCACCATGATGTTTGTAGGATTTATGAGTCGTGGGCTAATCCTGGCCACCTTGCAATAACATTTTTCAAGCGCATTTGTGCATCACATATTTTTTACACATCATGGAACGGAAATTCCTACTATTAACGTATGCAAATTTGCTTTCAGGTGGCGCCTTTGCCGCAATGTGTGTTAGTTCTTGGCCGATACGCTTTAGTGCCAATTCAATTCCCCTACGATTTTTGGGTCCCGATTTGATTTAAATAGCGATTCTGATTAAACAAGTATTGCATTTTGATTTTACCAAGTATTGCAATTTTTATATTTCAATTATTGAAAAATAAAAATCATAGGGTAGAATGGGGTATTCTGAGACACTGGGTAATGTGAGACACCCCCTGTATCTAAGAAACAGGATGCAGCTGTGGTCATTTGAGCGAATTGATTACCAAGGCTCATCCTTTTCACCGTGGCCAGGAAGAGCCTGACTCCGCTGTGTTGTGGTAAGCATGTGTTTTGTACAAAAATAATTTTTTGGGATGTAAAAGTAAATTTTTTTGGTTTGTACAATAATTAACTCTGGTGCTAGAAGTAATTTATTCAAGCGGACAAACTCATATCGTGTATATTATCGAACTATCGCTTTTAAAATGATGCCATGCTGCGAGCCAAAGATTGGCCTGAATTCTGCAGAGAAGTTGTTTTAATAAAAAATGATGGAGGGTTAAATTGAGACAATTGCCATGGGGAAAAGTAAGACACTGCCCTGGAGGCAAAGTGAGACAAAAAATATGCTTTGTTTTTTTGTGTCTTAAACAGTATGAAAAATCCATTATGCCAAGGAAATACAACAGGAAGACAACCTGGGGCTGAACCTCCATTGAACAGATGGAAAGTGCAGCCACTGAGGTCATGGAGAAAAAGAGGCCCTTAAGATGTGTTTCAAAGGAGCGAAATATTGACAAATCGAGCCTCCTTAGATTTATGAAAAAGAAGCAGCTGTGCCTGGACTGTGGTACTGTGGGCTGGGACTGGCAAATAGAATTTTCACAGATGAGATGGAGGAGGAACTCGCCAAACACCTGAAAGAACTTGCTGAATAGTCCTATGGTCTCTCTCCAGCTAAGTGCCGCAAACTGGCCTTTGAGTATGCAGACAAGAATCATGTCCCCATGCCTGCCAATTGGAAGGAGACGCAGTCTGCAGGTCAAGAGTGGTTCTGCAGCTTTCTAGCACGTCGCCGGCTTTCTGTCCAAACTCCAGAAGCCACATCCCTCTGAAGGGCCACTGGCTTCAATAGAACGACTGTTGGGGAATTCTATGATAATCTGGCATTAGTCATGGACAGGTGGGTGAATTGATTGTTCCAATG
Organism: Hirundichthys speculiger; assembly: GCA_018398805.1. Classification (NCBI taxonomy): domain Eukaryota; kingdom Metazoa; phylum Chordata; class Actinopteri; order Beloniformes; family Exocoetidae; genus Hirundichthys; species Hirundichthys speculiger. Next base: position 66,472 of record JAGFBZ010000227.1, read on the forward strand.
CATTTGTTTTATTCTGTAAAATTAAGTAGTTTAGATTCTGTTGTGTTTAAATTTGGGCATATTACTCATAAGCATACACTCAAATTGTACTCTAATTGTGCTCTGGTGAGGCAGTCAATTTGGTTTGTAAACAATAGGCTGGAATACGACTGAGGTGCAAAACGGAGTTTTATTCTCCACGTCTGCATGCAAATTTAGAGAGGTCATTACAGAATGCTGGATCGTTCAGAATGACAAAGACAGAAAGGCGACAACAACAATAAGTGGAAAAACACAGTAACCTTGGGATCTGTCTAGACATAACTTAGCTACTTGATGGAGACAACACCAAAACAACTGGTGGCCTCAAATAAGGCAGGATTTGAGGTGAAGAGTCAAGGCCATAATTTATGCCACAGCATGACACAGCAGTTTTAGCAAGTTTAGGCCTCAGAATGAACACAGCAGTTAACACAACAGTTAATCAAGAATTTTTAACATCACAATCCCTACTTTTTTTTTTGCACCCCATTTTCTTTGCATATATGAAAGCTTATCTAGATCACAGCAGTAGAGCACGCGGTTCCCGCCCCAAAGGGCACAGCCCACAATTGCGAGCTAAACAGGGAATAATGGAGCGCAGTCTACTCTATTTAATGTGACCCTCTAGGCGGCCAAACACCCGTCCCCAGCTATGCATATGGGTTTGCAGCTCAGATTGGAATCAGTTGATTGATTGGCTATAATGATTAAATGAAATGATTAAAGTGGTTAAATTTAGAGGCTGAATTTTGGATTTCACAATTTAGATTGTCAGATTCTGAAAATAAGGGGAACGGCATAAGACCCCTTAGAGACTAACTACTCTAGACTAGGCCAAAAACCTAGTGGAAAAAAAGGCCACACAACTATCTAAAGCAAAGAACATTCAATTCTCAGAAGCACCTGCAGGTGCACCACCCCAGTTGATGTCGGGGAATGGATCAGATCTCTGATCACGCAAGAAAGACGTTGTCATTGCTTTTAGCATCATGTGGCGTAAACATGGAATCACACATGAAAATAAAATGAAAAACAGAACCAAAACAATCAGGACAGGAGTAAATACTTTCAAAAACACTGAGTATCAGGAGCCTGAGGTCAACCACGTCCACGGATCAAACCCCCAGGGGTCCGCTGAGTCCCTGTGATGCTGCGTCTACAGCAACGAATTCAGGTGTGAGATGACATGAGTCATGTTATCAGTAATATCAGGCACAAAGGTACAGCAACTTTCCCCTACGACGTGATAAACACCGCCGTGGGCAGCTAGCATCATATCTAAGACCATGCGATCCTGCAGTTCCACATTACGCAGGGCTTGGACCTCCGTTGTGACACCACTAAACCCCTCAGAGGCTAAGGATGTGAGATTTTTAAGATCAACCGCCAGATCGTCAATCTGATGGGCCAAGTTAACAGTCCCCCACCAAGGAAGTAAACCCCCTACAAATTTCGTCCCCACCAAAACGCGATTAGCCGGACGCTTTGAAATGGAAAGGGTGGAGTAATAATGGGGATAATGAGCATGATGATGAGTCAATTAATTAAAAATACCCACATGTGGAAGAAGGTTAGCAAGATAACACATTCCACACCAATCAGGAGGCAAAAGATGATAAACATGTTTACCACAGACCCACATGTGCCGTCGCAAGCATCCAAATCCATCTGAACTAGGGAACAGAACCTGAGGATTATCAGTAACACCCAGATTATTAACCGGAGTGAGAAGCTCAGAGATATTCAAATATGACAAGTAAGGGTGGAGACACTCCTCACTATCGTCTCGACGTCGGACTCCGCACATAGCATTCCTAGTGAGACCACAAACGCGTTTCCCAAGAAACCACCCACGAGGAGAACACGATCAAGAAAAACAAACAGGAGCTTCATAAAGTGTTGGATTTGCGGTAAACAAAGATGCAGAAACTCTCTGATCCTGAGGTGGACCCGCAGCATTTGAAAACCGTATTATAAACCCAGAATAATCAGGGATGGACACATTACATTTATTCAACAGGCTTGAGATGTTTGCAACCCTCAGATGACCCTCAGCGTCTCGAGTCGCCCTCTTAATCCCCACAGTGAATGCCACTAACACCCCTAAAGTTTCTGCTCCAGTGAGCGGGAACGGAGTGAGGGGAACTGAACTATCAGCCGCCTGAGGTAAGGCTGAGCAAACATACATACACCTGAGGGAAACAGCCTAGGGGTCAGAGGTCAGAAGCCGGATCAGGAACTCTCTTGCAGTGACTGGCGTGAATCCAGGTCGCCCGCTCCGCTATTTTAACAGCAGTGTGGGTCGTCAGCAGAACCTGGAATGGGCCGGTCCACCGCTTCACCTTCCAATGCTTCCGATGTAGGTCCCGCACCAGAACCCAATCGCCTGGCTGTAGTCTGTGCAGGGGTCCACCGGCTGGTACAGGCAGGGCAGCTTTCACCTGTGAGGTGACCTGTGTCAGTACAGAGTGCAAATTCTTGCAATATGACAACACAGAATTCTCACACAATTCAGCTGATGGAAGGATGCACTTATCTGGTGCGGCCACTCCCATCGGCGGTGGTCTGCCAAAGAGGATCTCGAACGGATTCAGGTTAGCCATCGATCGCACACGCATGTACAGCAACACGACAGGTGAAACCTGCAGCCAGGACAACCCTGTCTCTGCACAACACTTTGCCAATTTAGACTTCAAAGTACCATTCTCCCTTTCAACAGCACCCCCACTGGCGGGATGGTAGGCACAGTGTCTCCTGAAGTCAAACCCCAGGAACTTCCCTACCTGTGCCAGGGCCTCGTTCACGAAGTGAGTGCCGTTGTCACTGGAGATCTTAGATGGAATCCCCCAACGTGGCAGACTCTCCATCAGCAAAGCCTTTGCCACTGTGGAGCTGTCAGCCTTAGAAGATGGCTTAGAAACCTACTTCGAAAACATGTCAACAACAACCAGACAATATTTCTTCCCCTCACAAGGGGAGAGCTCAATGAAATCAAGCATGATGTACTCAAACGGTCTGTCAGGCTGCAGATGAGCAGCCAGTGGCATCTTCACCCCCCCCCCCCCCCCTCCTGCGTTGTGGGCAGCACAGATCACACAGGACCCGCAGAACTTCTGCACATAAGAGGAAAAACCCCTCGTGAACCAGTACATAGCCAAGGTCGACAGCATGACCCCTGGGGATGCGTGGTCCAACCCATGAGTTAGCCTAGCAAAGTGGAAGAAAAAATGTTTAGGCAAACACGGTCTCGAGTCACCTGCATGCCACACGCCATCAACCAGACTACAGCCGTCCCGCTGCCACAACCGTTTCTCAGCTGGGGGGGAGAATGACTGCATCACATGTAGGGACGCGAACACGTCGTCTCCCTCTGGGGATGCCACTGCAGAGACGAGAGAATAGTTAACAGGAGAACGCGCAGCCGCCTTCGCGGCCACGTCTGCACGAGCGTTGCCTGCGGATATCAGATCAGGCCCATTAACATGAGATCGACACTTGCCGCAGCAATGGAGGTGGGGAGGAGGATGGCCTCCAAGAGAGCATCCACCTTATCTGCATTCAGGACAGGTTTTCCATCCGACTTCAGAAACCGCCTACACTTCCAAATCGCCCCAAAATCATGACAGACTCCAAACACATACCATGTAATCTGTGTAAATCGTGACGCTCTTCCCCTTCGCCAATCTGCACGCTTCAGTCAAGGCCACCAATTCAGCTGCTTGGGCCGAACAATGATGTGGAAGGGAGCCGGACGCCAGGACCTCATGGTCTGAAACAACCGCAAACCCCACCCTGTGTCTTCCTGTACTCTCATCCCTGAATGCTGAGCCGTCCACGTACAGCATCAAATCTGGATTCACCAGAGCTGTTTCCTGAAGATCAGGTCGGGGAGAGCAAACCTCATTAATCACAGCCACACAGTCGTGAGGCTCGCCATCCTCTGAAACTGTCATGAGAGTGGCTGGATTTAAGACATTGCATCATTCCACAGTTATGTTTGGCAAATCAAGGAGAATAGTTTGGTACCGAAGCCACCTAGCAGCAGACACATGTGATGGTTTCTGCTCCAACAGGATCATAGACACTGCATGTGGTACCAAAAGTGTCAGATTAGTATAACCTACCAGATCACATGAGGCATAGACAGCCTTTTCAGCCGCAGCCAGAGCTCACAAACAACGTGGGAGCCCCGCTGCAACTGGGTCTAGCTTACCAGAGAAATAAACCACAGGCCTCAGCACCTCTCCATGTTCCTGCAACAGAACAGATGTCATGAACCCCCCCCCCCCTTCACTCACTGTTTGCGTGAAAGGGCGCGTGGGGTCCGGCAGGCCCAGGGCAGGTGCAGTCTGCAGGGCCTGCTTCAGCTTCTGGAAGGCCTCTTCTGCCTCAGGTGTCCAACTGACCTTATCGTGTGCAGCCAGCCCTCGTCCATGGATGAGGGAGGCCAAAGGAGCCTCAAGCTCTGCATAGCCTACGATAAACATCCGACAATAAGAACACATGCCTAGAAAAGACATCACTTGTTTCTTTGTGAGAGGTCTGGGAACACGCTTGATGGCCTCCACCCGCTTCGGTGACAGCGATCTGCCATCAGCTGAAATAGAATGACCCTGAATCTTTACCTGCTGTTTCACATACTGCAACTTAGACAGGCTGGCTTGTACAAACTTTGTGAACTAATAACTTCAAACATATACCTCACTCCACTGTCCAAGGGCTGCAAAGTATTTATGCCATTAAAGTTTGTGCTGTGCCATTCCAAAACCTTCTGCTGCACTCCAACAAATATGCACCGGCAGTCCACATTTATAAAGAGAAAAGGAATCTTCCTCCTCCGCTGGTCCTCGGGACACTTCAGCTCAGGGCACCGAAATAAAACGCGGCATAAAGCTTCTCTCACTTGTGTTTTTCCGGTCCCAGTGAAGGCCTTGCCTGTCACCAACTAGGCTACAGCACACTCTACTGGACATCACTGGTAACGACATGAAATTATCTTCTCAACACAAAAAACGGACATTTACAGAACTTAAATGTGATACCACATGAGTTACGTGATCGCTCATGTCCAGAATATATGTGCAACGCCAAGTAGCCAATAACATGACAAATACAACCCTGAGCAGCCAATCACTGATTCAAAACCAAACTAGTCCAAAGCAGTTTGGTTTTTGCAACGTCTGAAAACAAGAGGGTCTGGAAAACCAACAGTAGCCACAGCCGTGAGGCTGTCCAGGTCTAAAGACAAACCACTAACATGGTGAGTCAGATTAATTGTCCCCCACCAAGGGACAAGGCCCCTAATAAATCAATCCCCTCTGAGCTTCAATCAGCATGACCAGAGAGAACACGTTTAGGAACACGGGTTGTAGGACAATAATGAGGGTAGCCAGTATGATGATATGACAGCTAAACCCTCAAAGTCACACAGGGAGCCATCATTACCACCAACATGAGGAAGAAGCTTCACTGGATATTACGTCCCATACCTTCCTGGAGGTAAACCCTGAAACACACATGTAGCAAAAATCCACACCTAACTATGCAGAAATCCTACTCCCCCTGACTGAGGTTAAGGAACCTGAGGATCATGTGGAACACCAAAATGATGTATCATAGTAAAAAGCTCAAGGATTTCCAAAATGAGATATCAGGAACCCCTATAGAACTTGTAAGTAGTATATTTAAGTATATTCATTTAAGCTCACATACTATCCCTCTTGTAGCCATGTTTCTGATAAGCAGAAGACATCGCAACGAGTCTCAGTAATAAGATCATTGATTAACAGAGACTTAGAGCCAAGAGACCTCACATTCAGTAGTCCACATCTAATTACAAGTTCTCTTGGCTCCACGTGTCTGACAGTTTTTATTTTTATCAGATTATTTTGGTTAACGCCACTAACACAGCGCGTTAAGCAGACTTTTGGAGGACAGGGAATTGACACCAATTCTATGTTTTTGTTCAGCACCATGTTAACATTAGCAGCTACATTTCTCTATCTTTAGTGGTCGAGGGCGGTCCTCGAGAAGCAGCAGAGAAGCCTGTAAGACTGCAGCTCTGCATCCTGGCCTCCACCCTGGATTGTCAGGGGGAGCGTCTAAGAGAATCGGCCAAATTCCTAGAAATAAGAGCTGCACCATCCCGGGTGGGATGAATGCCGTCTCTTCTAATCAGACCAGGCTTTCCCCAAAAATCGGGCCAATTGTCAATAAAGGCCACGTTGTTTGCTGGACACCACCACGACAGCCAGCGACGGAGCAATGACATGAGGCTAAACATATCATCACTGGTGTTACCTAAGAACTTGGATATCTTCTTAGTCATAAGAATTATTATTAATGTGCACTGGTGATGCAATCTATTCAGTTGTTAAACAAGGCACTGACAAACGACGGAGGTGCAAACGGAGTTTATTCTCCAAGGCTGCATTCAAAATTCAGAGAGGTCATCACAGAACGCTGGATTCTTCAGAATGACAAAGACAAAAGGCGGGCAGTTTCATCTAATACCAAGTGGAAAAACACAGTAACCAGTAACCTTGGGATCTGTCCAGACCTAACTTAGCTACTTGATAGAGACAACACCAAACAACCGGTGGCCTCAAATGAAGCAGGATTTGAGGTGAAAAGTCATGGCCTTAATTTATGCCACAGCATGACACAGCAATCTTAGCACTGTTAGGCCTCAGAATAAACACAGCATGAATTTTAACATCACAATCCCTACTTTTGTTTTTGCACCTTGTAGTGTAAAAACTGTTGTCTGGTTTGCCAATGATCTCAAAAATATTCTAAGTTTTTCAAAGTATTAAGTTTTCAAAGTATTAAAAAGTCAAAGTACAAAGTCAAACAAACTGGTTCAAAAGTCAAAAATGAAGGTTTTATTGTTCAATACAATAGCTCCTTCTGAGACACGCCCGGGCAGGTCTGGTTTTACAATGCAAAATGTCTCAGTATTTATGCAATCCTGGGGCAAGACAACCCCGCCTCTTGCCCCTCCTTTTTTCCCTCCCCTCTCCTTTGGGTTTCTTCTGATAGGATAAAATTATAATATCTAACTGTGGTTGGCCAGCTGAGTTTGGCATTTTTTATAAGTCAACACTGTTTTCTTTAAAATACATCCCTTATTCTGTATCATTTTAACTCTTTTCTTACTACAGATAACTTTATTCTGTATCATTTCTTCGCATTTTCTTTATCAATTCTGAGCTGGGAAATTCCCAGAAACTCATAACTTGACCGGTGTCATCGCACATACACACTTAATGAACACCTGCAAGTACCAGCTGTCCTGTTATCTGTCTTTTCACAGTCTTCATCTCTTTTCCGTTTTCTCCCCTTATTCTGTATCATGCTTTATTCTGTTCTTGTACGGTCACAGGTGCTTATCTGAGTTGACGGAGTTCATGAGTTCATGAAGAGCTCAAGGACATTTACACTACATTTCCTTTCCGCTTTCTCCCCTTTTCTACTCATGCTTTATTCTGTTCCTGTACGGTCACAGGTGCTTCTCTGAGTTGACGGGGTTCATGAGTTCATGAAGAGCTCAAGGACATTTACACTACAACCTCATTTTCTTTGCATACTTGAAAGCTTATCTAGATCACAGCAGTAGAGCACGCGGTTCCCGCCCCAAAGGGCACAGACCACAATTGCGAGCTAAACAGGGAATAATGGTGCGCAGTCTACTCTATTCGATGTGACCCTCTAGGTGGCCTAACACCCGTCCCCAGCTATGCATACGGGTTTGCAGCTCAGATTGGAATCAGTTGATTAATTGGCTAAGTGATTAATGAAATAATTAAATTTAGAGGTTGAATTTTGGATTTCACAATTTAGATTGTCAGATTCCGAAAATAAGGGGAACAGCAAAAGACCCCCTAGAGACTATCTACTTCTAGACTAGGCCAAAATCCCAGTGGGAAAAAAAGGCCACACAACTATCTAAGCAAAGAACATTAAATTCTCAGAAGCACCTACAGGTGCACCACCCCAGTTGATGTCGGGGAATGGATCAGATCTCTGATCACACAAGAAAGATGTTGTCATTGCTTTTAGCATCATGTGGCGTAAACATGGAATCACACATAAAAATAAAATGAAAAACAGAACCAAAATAATCAGGACAGGAGTAAATACTTTCAAAAACACTGAGTATCAGGAGCCTGAGGTCAACCACGTCCACGGATCAAACCCCCAGGGCTCCGCTGAGTCTCTGTGATGCTGCGTCTCCATTGTGACATCCCAAACCCCCTCTGAGGCTAAGGATGTATAGTTCAAAGGTTCAATCAAACGCCAGATCGTCGACCTGGTCAGCCAAATTTATAGTACCCCACCAAGGAACTAAACACCCTAAGAACTTCGCCCCCACTGAGACACGATTAACCTGAGACGAGACCTCACCCTTGGACAAATCACGAATCATAAATACCCACATGTGGAAGAAGTTTGGCAAGATAACTCATTCCACACCAACCAGGAGGCAAAAGTTGATAAACATGTTTACCACAGACCCACACGTGCCATCGCAAGCATCCAAATCCATCTGAACTAGGGAACAGAACTTGAGGATTATCTGTAACACCCAGATTATTAACAGGAAAGAGAAGCTCAGAGATATTTAAATATGACAAGTAAGGGTGGTGACACTCCTCACTATCGTCTCGACGTCGGACTCCGCACATGGCATTCCTAGTGAGACCACAAACGCTTTTCCCAAGAAACCACCCACGAGGAGAACACGATCAAGAAAAACAAACAGGAGCTTCATAAAGTGTTGGATTTGCGGTAAACAAAGATGCAGAAACTCTCTGATCCTGAGGTGGACCTGCAGCATTTGAAAACCGTATTATAAACCCAGAATAATCAGGGATGGACACATTACATTTATTCAACAAGCTTGGGATGTTTGCAACCCTCAGATGACCCTCAGCGTCTCGAGTCGTCCTCTTAATCCCCACGGTGAACGCCACTAACACCCCTAAAGTTTCCGCTCCAATGAGCGGGAAAGGTGTGAGGGGAACCGCGCTATGAGCCACTTGAGGTAAGACTGAGCAAACATAACAGCGATTGGTCACCCCAATCCACGAGCCGATGCTACCATTGCCCAGTAACACCCATTGCTACGGTAATCTAACCCCTTGGAGAGCAGGTTGCGACTCACGAAAGAACCACTCACATCCCAAGCAGACCGTGGCTGAGCAGGCTCCTGGTACATGAGAATGAAACCAAAAACACAGAAAAATGATAACGTACTGTAAGTGCAATCAACATCCGGAATATATTCAGCCCATGACCCCCTCCCTCCGTTGTGGCAGGACCGGAGGCCCCATCGTCGTCCTCTCGAGCAGCAGCCATGGGTGATGAATATGTGATGCAACAGTCTTTAATTAGAACACAACAGTCTTGAATGTATTGTATGTGTCTTCTGTCTCCTCTTCTTCTGTGGCTGTTGTTCTTCAAGCTCACTGTGTGCGTGTGTCTGTGTAAGGGTGCAACCAGGCGTCAGACGCCTGAGGGAAACAGCCTAGGGGTCAGAGGTCAGATCAGCCTAGGGGTCAGAAGCCGGAACAGGAACTCTCTTGCAGTGGCTGGCGTGAATCCAGGTCGCCCACTCCGCTATTTTAACAGCAGTGTGGGTCGTCAGCAGAACCTGGAAGGGGCCGTTCCACCTCTTCGCCTTCCAATGCTTCCGACGTAGGTCTCGTACCAGGATCCAATCTCCCGGTTGTATTCTGTGTAGGAGTCCACCAGCTGGTACAGGCTGGGCCGCCTTCACCTGTGAGGTGATCTGTGTCAGTACAGAGTGCAAATTCTTGCAATACGACAACACAGAATTCTCACACAATTCAGCTGATGGAAGGATGCACTTATCTGGCGTGGCCACTCCCATCGACGGCACTTCATCGGCGGTGTTCTGCCAAAGAGGATCTCGAACGGACTTAGGTTCGCTGACTCAGGTTCGCTCATCGTCCTCGATCGCACACGCATCCGCATCTACAGCAACACGACAGGTAAAACCTTCAGCCAGGACAACCCTGTCTCTGCACAACACTTTGCCAATTTAGACTTCAAAGTACCATTCTCCCTTTCAACAGCACCCCCACTGGCGGGATGGTAGGCACAGTGTCTCCTGAGGTCAAACCCCAGGAACTTCCCTACCTGTGCCAGGGCCTCGTTCACGAAGTGGGTGCCGTTGTCACTGGAGATCTTAGATGGAATCCCCCAACGTGGCAGAATTTCCATCAGCAAAGCCTTCGCCACTGTGGAGCTGTCAGCTCAAACGGTCTGTCAGGCTGCAGATGAGCAGCCAGTGGCATCTTCACCCCCCTCCTGCGTTGTGGGCAGCACAGATCACACAGGACCCGCAGAACTTCTGCACATAAGAGGAAAAACCCCTCGTGAACCAGTACTTAGCCAAGGTCGACAGCATGACCCCCGGGGCTGCGTGGTCCAACCCGTGCGTTAGCCTAGCAAAGTGGGAGAAAAAATGTTTAGGCAAACATGGTCACCTGCACGCCACACGCCATCAACCAGACCACAGCCGTCCCGCTGCCACAACTGTTTCTCAGCTGGAGAGGAGAATGACTGCATCGCACGTAGGGATGCAAACACGTCGTCTCCCTCTGGGGATGCCACTGCAGAGACGAGAGAATAGTTAACAGGAGAGCGCGCAGCCACCTTCACAGCCGCGTCTACATGAGCGTTGCCTGCAGAAATCAAATCAGGCCCGTTAACATGAGATGGACACCTGCACACAGCTATGGAGGTGGGCACGAGGATAGCCTCCAAGAGAGCATCCACCTTATCTGCATTCAGGACAGGTTTTCCATCCGACTTCAAAAACCGCCTACACTTCCAAATTGCCCCTAAATCATGACAGACTCCAAACCCATACCTGCTATCTGTGTAAATCATGACACTCTTCCCCTTTGCCAATCTGCATGCTTAAGTCAAGGCCACCAATTCAGCTGCTTGGGCCTGATGCGGAAGGGAGCCGGATGTCAGAATCTCATGGTCTGACGCGACTCCAAATCCCACCCTGTTTCTTCCTGTACACTCATCCCTGAACTCCGAGCCGTCCACGTACAGAATCAAATCCGGATTCACCAGAGCTGTTTCCTGAAGATCAGGTCGGGGACAACAAACCTCATCAATCACAGCCACACAGTCGGGAGGCTCGCCGTCCTCTGGACCTGGCATAAGCGTGGCTGGATTTATGACATTGCATCGTTTCACAGTTATGTTTGGCAAATTAAGGAGAACTGTTTGGTACTGAAGCCACCTAGCAGCAGACAAATGAGACGTTTTCTGCTCCAACAGGATCATAGACACTGCATGCGGTACCAAAAGTGTCAGATCAGTATAACCTACCAGATCACGTGAGGCACAGACAGCCCTCTTATTTCTCTGGTAAGCCAGACCCCACTGCAACTGGGTCTAGCTTACCAGAGAAACAAGCCACAGGCCTCAGCACCCCTCCATGTTCCTGCAACAGAACAGATGTCATGAACCCTCCCCTCTCACACACTGTTTGCGTGAAAGGGCGCATGGGGTCCGGCAGGCCCAGGGCAGGTGCAGTCTGCAGGCCCTGCTTCAGCTTTTGGAAGGCCTCTTCTGCCTCAGGTGTCCAACTGACCTTATCATGTGCAGCCAGCCCTTGTCCATGGATGAGGGAGTCCAACGGAGCCTCAAGCTCTGCATAGCCTACGATAAACATCCGACAGTAAGAACACATGCCTAAAAAAGACATCACTTGTTTCCTTGTGAGAGGTCTGGGAACACACTGGATGGCCTCCACCCGCTTCAGTGATAACGATCTGCCATCAGCTGAAATAGAATGACCCAGAAACTTTACCTGCTGCTTCACATACTGCAACTTGAACAGGCTGGCTTTGTGGCCCTCCTTCGCCAGGTGCTGAAGGAGGTCTCACACTGCTGCCGTGTGGGACAAGCCAGCAACACATCATCTGTGTACTGCAGCATGACTGTCTCAGGGGACAGGGTCAAAGGTTCAAGGCTGCGTCTCAGAGCAGCGTTGTAGATCGTCGGTGATTCACAGTAGCCTTGACGCAGACGGGTGAATGTCCAAGGCTCACCCTTGAAGTTGAACGCAAACCAGAACTGGCTGTCACGATGGACAGGAACACTGAAAAATACATTAGCCAAATCCACAACAGAAAACCATTTAGCTGAACTAGGAATCTGTGAGACTATAGTGTATGGGTTTGGAACTAGTGGTGCCCGGGCCTGCACAGCCTTGTTGACGGCCTGCAGGTCCTGCACGAAACGCCATTCCGTCGGTTGGCCATTTTCACGACTCTTTTTGACAGGAAAGATCGGTGTTCGAACAGGAGAATCAGGGCATGGGACAATCACACCTGTGGCGCGCAAAGAATCAAGAACAGGTGTAATTCCCATCACTGCCTCCGCTTTCAACGGATATTGTTGCTGACACGGCCTAAAATCAGATTTTGGTGTGATCACAACCGGTTCGACATTTTTGATTAGACCCACATCATGTGGACCTTTTGTCCATAACGTCATCGGGACGTTCTGGAGCGCTGGTATTCGGCCCATCTCGGCATTGGTCAGTAGGCAGAAATCCGTATCGTCCTCCAGGTGAACACAGCGCGACGCATGGACACCTAGGATGAACAGCATAAGATATGCATTCCTGTCTGCACTATAAAAAACAGTAGGGTCAGGCGTCGTCTGCCAGTCACCTGCCTTCACGCAGTCAGTCAACAAAGGAGCCCATGTCAGTCCAGGTGTTGTCAAAGCCCTTTGAGAGGGCCACATGTGGGCAGAGACGCCTAAAACATTTGCATCCTCCTGCAGGCAATTCATAATGCACATCAGAACAATCACAAGCAGTGAACAACTTTTCCTGACTCTGAGTCAGGGTCACCGACAACCCACTACGGTGTGTGAACCAGTATAAATGCTGTGTTGTCAGCTTCTCACTGGTCATCCCCTCCCGGTACCATTGCTGTTCGTAAGCAGCATCAGGTCCGAGGGACAAATGTGACGTGCAGTGGTGCAGTGGATTGAGCCGCTTGGCACCAACTCAGTCCCTGCAGGAATCAGATGGCCCTTTTCCACTAGTACCTACTTGGCACGGCTCGACTTGACTCGGCTCCGCTTTGGAGGTTTTCCACTAGGTCATAGTACCGGCTCGGCCCTCCTTTTTTCGTACCTACTTGGCTGGGGTTCTATCCGGGCTGAGTCGGGCCGAGAATACAACGTCACCATGCCGCGGGCCATTGATTGGCCAGAGAGCAACGTCACGGATGAGCCTTAAGCAACTCCTCCACACCCGCCATATTTAAAACTCGGCAACAACAAACTCAACAGCGATTTTACTTTACCTGCAATTGTCTACTTCACAAAACGAAGAATGGCCGGCAAGTCTACTCCATGGTCGAATGACGAAGTCCACACATTACTGTGCTTCATGGCTGACGACCGAATTCAGAGTGAGCTCGACGGAGCAACGAGGAACGAGAAAGTTTATGTGGGGGTCTCTACCATGAAGGCCCCACCCACATCGAGGTGGTACTGAACTACAGTGGAAAACCACTGAGACCGAGTCGAGTCGAGCCGAGTCGAGCCGAGCCGCGCCGAGTAAGTACTAGTGGAAAAGGGCCAAGAGCATGGGCGGAGTTTGCGGGGGGGCAGGGGGAGCATTGCTCCCCCTGGTGGATGAAATATGTAATTGCATTGTCAACGAACTGGCAAAAATAAATAAATGTTTTTGACCATAATGTTTTTTTAAGTCCAAAATAAACTGCAGTATATTGTGACAGTTAAATGAATCATGTTATATTTTGTTTCTTAATACATTTAACATCATTAACATTAACATTTATAACATCTACTGTGTACTGTATCCTGTTGCAACTACTGGTTTTGAACATCATCTAATCTTGGACTTCATGGTTTCGTGGTGAGTGTATCTTGTGTGCCATCATCTGCGCGCGAGTTTGCACATATGTGTGCCTACGCGCCGGTTCGCGTGCATGCGCGCCGGTTCGCGTGAGAGTGCGCCCGTTTGTTGAAAGTGCTTAACAATTTTTGCCCCCCCTGACGCAAAAGTCAAACTACGCCTATGGCCAAGAGATAGATAAATTCATTTGAGGCAAATTGTTAAAGCTAGGATGACCAAGTTTCACATAACTGGATGTCAAAGGTGTAATACCTTTTTCCAGACACTCAGTGTCAACAGAAAACTTTAGTAAGCAGTTCTTCACTGCAAAGAGCCAAGGACAGAGGAAAAAAAATGTGATGTGACGTGTTATCAGTATTTGTAGCTCTTGTCCAGATGGCGTCACTCTGCTGTGGGTGCCTCCCACCCTTCCAGCACACTGCTGGACTGCTGAACACCGCTGCATAATGTCTCACCACATTGAAAACGGACGTCAGAGAGCCCTCATCTAATGTCAGCCGTCCGCTGTTGCTGTTGGGCTGAGAGACATTGTTATGCACAGATTTATGCAGACATAGGTCAGGAATTCACCTCAGTTCAACGCTGCACTTGCCTGCGTTAGGCGTCAACGTGAGCGCACTCAGGCACAGCTGCAATCAGTCTCTGGAGCGCGCAGGAGAAACTCTCCCTCCCCCGCGCCTCTCCGAGACAGTTATCTCCTAAAAACTTCCCGGGGTGAAGCAGATGTGCAGTTGTCATGTGAATATGCTGTACACATGCGAGCAAAGAGTTAATGTGCTTCGCACATGCATAAACGCCATCATGGACCATCGAGAATGCGCATCATCAAAAAGCCTGTTGCCGGAATTAATAATCTTTAATCCACGTTCGCACACTTGTCTGCCAAGCCCGACCACATCCGGCTCTAATATCATCAAAGAGATATCCCTCCAATGCCACTCTCCCATGTCGCCCACCGCTCCGTTACACACCAGAAAAATTCCGGTCCAACACTTGTCCGCGAGCCCGCTTCCCTGACTCCGGGATCCCGTTTCCGCCCACAAGACTCAGTCGTCACCGAATCGGTCGTCACTACCTCTTAGGTGACCCCTAATCTTTCCAATTGTTCTATAATACCTCCAGGTCCCCTCTTTTTTTTTTATTCAATCTAACAAATTTCGCACACCACACCCGGGACCAGACGACAACGGCGTCGGAGGCAGGGCCACCCCTCCGTCTCAACGTGTGCTACCCACACGGTGCACACCACGCAGCCTGACCACTCATCAGTAATATCAGGCAAAGCAACGGCGCTCCACGGCAGGACCGGCACCAACAGCGACAGATAAACTGATGTGCTCGCGACCCAACGGACACAGAAACAGGCAAGCGGCAAACAGGCACACGGGCACAGAGCCAGAACCGCACAAGCACAGCCAGGCAGGGAAAACCAACACACAAAACTCCACCCCGCTCCGTCGCAGGCCAGCCAATGAAAGAGACAAAAATCACACTCCCCAGAGCACAGTGGTTCCGTCCGAATTCTGCCTATGTCCCCGACAAGCCGCCACCAATTTATTCAGTTGTTAAACAAGGCACTGACAAACGACTGAGGTGCAAACGGAGTTTATTCTCCAAGGCTGCATTCACAGAACGCTGGATTCTTCAGAATGATAAAGACAAAAGGCAGGCAGTTCATCTAACACCAAGTGGAAAAAAACACAGTAACCTTGGAATCTTTCTAGACCTAACTTAGCTACTTGATAGAGACAACACCAAACAACCGGTGGCCTCAAATGAAGCAGGATTTGAGGCGAAGAAGTCATGGCCTTAATTTATGCCACAGCATGACACAGCAATTTTAGCACGGTTAGGCCTCAGAATGAACACAGCATGAATTTTAACATCACAACTGGTCAAATTAGGAAGGGGACCAGAGAAAACTACAGAGTCCGACATGCTCTTTGCAACATTACACACCGACTCAATGTTAACTTTAGTGGCCTCCGACTGGCGTAGCCGGGTGTCATTAGTGCCGACATGTATGATAACTTTACTGTACTTACAGTTACTCTTTGCCAGCAGCTTCAAATTTGCCTTGACGTCGCCCGCTCTGGCTCCTGGGATACACCTAACTTTGGTCGTGGCTTCCGGCCCCACATACCGGACTATAGAGTCGCCAATCAGCAGGGTGGGTTTCTCAGCGGGTGTGTTGCTGAGTGGGGGAAAATGGTTTGATATGTGAAGCGAGTGATAATGATCCACGCGCCTTTGCATTGGGCTACACTTCCTTCGAACTGTCACCCAGCCACCCTGCTTGGCCGGCTGCTCGGGTGCTACAGGGTAACTGCTAGCTGCAGTAACTCTAGGCCACTCCACCGCTACGTTAGCCTGGCTACCTATTGCCTCTGATGGACTATGGTCTAGTTGACGGACCCGAGCCTCTAGCTCACTGAGCCTTGCCTCCAAAGCTAGGAATTAACTACACTTTATGCATTTACCACTCTCAATAAAGGAGGCAGAGGAATAACTGAACATTTCACACACTGAGCAGCGGAAGGGGGAACAGAGGGAGAAGAAGAAGCCATGCAAAGAAGCTAATAAGCTAAAGAACCTGCGATTAACGGCAGTGAGAATCCCAAGGAAAATGTGCGAAGCGGAAACTACGTGCGAGTGCTCAAATTACAGTTTACACCAACAGAGTTATCACTGAATCAAGTTTAATTTTAAATTATAAAAAGGTTAAAGGAATCAGAAACCGTTCAGCATTCACCAACAACAGGAAACCACCAAAAGGAAGTCCGGCCGCAACAGCAATTCCGTTGTCAAAGGTTCCGCCCAAAGGTAAATTTTCATTTTATATATAAATGACATATTTAGTGTATCAAAACAGTTACAGTTTGTAATTTTTGCAGATGATACTGTAACCCTACGATGGTAGTGCTGTTAATAAGCAATCCAAATGTCTATGTATAGGGCTATCTAAATCTAGATTCGATGAGGAGGCTGGTTGTGTAGGCTATCATAAGGTAATGATGATGCATAGATTCCACCCCAAATAAAGCACAGGACAACAACTGAATTTTAAATTGAAAATATATTCTTTCCCTTTTCTTTTGTCTCTTTTATGGGCTAAATCACATTTGAAAAACAAAATAATATATTACAAATCGGACACAGTTCTTTGAGATCTCAGAACCCACAACAAAAAAAATATTATGTACCCTTGAGTGCACTCATAGAATGTCATTTGACCGGTCACCATTCAGTACTGAGCATAGCGTCCATAGCAAGAACCTGATAGGATTGTTGCAGCGCTGATGAATGTAGACTCGGGCAGTGGAACCAGGCACCGGGTGAACAGAGCGGAGTCCAGCTTCACAATGACCAACTGGAGTCCAAGCAGAAAGACCGGGTCCAGGGGAACAGAAAGAGCCTTAAAAAAAACCAGTCTGCACAGAATGTGCAGAGAATTGACCCTTATTCATCATGAAATGTCTCTTTTCCCTCAATAAATCTTAATAGTTCCTTTTTTTTCCTGTATTCTGGTATAAATGTAACTTAAATTCAATGAATGGATAAGTATTGTAACAAAAGTGCATTCAAACTGTATAAAACAACAAAGAAATGCATATTCATATTCAGCCATACATATTTGCATGTAAATTCACAATTTACACAACGAATCAGACAAAAAAATAAACAAAATGTACCTTTTGGGCAACATCCACTGGTGGTATATAGCCAGACTGGTTTTTTATATCCACTCTAATAACGAGAGAGAATTCTTCAACTCTGGTTTCTTACATGGTTCAAAATGGTTTTACCTTAAGTATTTCTTCATTTTTTTATACTTACTAGATCAAATTCACGTAAAACGTTTTGTTTTGGTTCAGCTTCGGTCCAAGCTCTCACACAGCATGTGCTCTGCAGCTCATCCAAAATGAAGGACCAAAAACAGCCGAAGAAGAACAATTTACAATGCATTGCCCCCTAGTGACGGACCAGAGAAATGCTCATATCTATTGTGCAGCAATCATGCTTCTTTTTTACAAAAGATATTTTATCAAGACTACAAAACAAAAATACAACAATAACAAATACTGACTGGGGGGAAAATTAACAGGGTTACAATACCAACATCCTTTGTTCTGGAGATAATTTACAGAACCTCCAAGAGATTGTTAAAATGGAAATAAATAAATTAAAAATATGGTTTGATGTCAATAAACTTTCATTAAATTTGAATAAAACAAAATTAATGATTTTTGGGAATCGTAAAATAGATGCATGTGTGCAATTGGTAGTGGACCAGGTTGCTATTGAGCAGGTATTTGAAATAAAATTTCTAGGGGTATTACTGGACTGTAAACTTTCTTGGAAGCCTCATATAAAATATGTAAGATCAAAAATATCAAGGAGCATTGCTGTATTGGGGAAAGCCAAACATTTACTGGAACAGAGGGTGTTGTACATCTTATATTGTTCACTTGTAATGCCTTATTTGACTTACTGTGTGGAGGTTTGGGGTAATGCTTATAAAACAACATTACAACCATTATGTATACTCCAAAAAAGAGCATTGAGAATTGTTCATCATGTTGGGTATAGGGAACACACAAATGTATTATTTCTGAATTCTAAGTGTCTTAAGTTTATGGATCTGATCAAGTTCAAAATATCTCAAATTTTGTACAAAGCAAAGAATCACTTACTCCCGAGTAATATTCAAAAAATATTCAAAGACAGAGAATGTGTATATAATTTAAGAGAAAAAAATAATTTTGAGAAACGTTTTGGTCGTACAAATTTGAAGACTATGAACATTTCACATGGTGGAGTAACTCTTTGGAACGGTCTGGATAATGAAATTTAAAAAAGTCGAAGTATTGCACTGTTTAAGAAAAGGTATAAATACACGCTGATTATGAGCTATAAAGAAAAAGAATGAGGCGGGCGGAGGGTTCATTGGATACACTTGTGGTCACAATGAATAGATAAAAAGATAAAAAGATAAAAGGATATACAAGAAGTAACTTGGCATTAGACGTAATTTCTAAATGGCATAAATAGGGGTAGAACCAGATAAGCTTAGGCTTCATTCTACTCCTTTTCGAACTGGTGTATTAGAATTGTTTTACTTTTGTTTTAACTTTTGATTTTCTTTTAATATATTATTGTATATTTGTGTTGCTTTTGTTTTAACTTTTGATTTTCTTTTAATGTATAATTTTGTGTTTTTTATGAGAAAGGTTCAAAATAAATAAACATTCATTCATTCATTCATTCAAAGGTTCAAGGCTGCGTCTCAGAGCAGCGTTGTAGATCGTCGGTGATTCATAGTAGCCTTGACACAGAAGAGTGGATGTCCAAGGCTCACCCTTGAAGTTGAAAGCAAACCAGAACTGGCTGTAGGGATGGACAGGAAAACTGAAAAAATGCATTAGCCAAATCCACAACAGAAAACCATTTAGCTGAACTAGGAATCTGTGATACTATAGTGTATGGGTTTGGAACCAGTGGTGCCCAGGCCTGCACAGCCTTGTTGACGGCCTGCAGGTCCTGCACGAAACGCCACTCCTTCGGTTGGCCATTTTCACGACTCTTTTTGACAGGAAAAATTGGTGTTCGGAAGGGAGAATCAGGGCACAGGACAATCACACCTGTAAAGCCAGTTCTGACACTGTGTCATTTGAGAAACAACTGAAACTCCAGAAGCTCTTGCGCCATGCTCATCTGGGACCTCCTGCATTATTGGCATAAGATTCACAGCCCCACAGAGTCGGGGTAGTTGGAAATGTTGCCAAAACCCAGGATTGAACCAGGGTCCTTTAGATCTTCAGTCTAACACTCTCCCAACTGAGCTATTTCAGCAGGTTTGGCCTACTTCAAGGCTCTATTTCTTTCTTTCTGAAGTGAGCGGTGTGGAACAGTGATGTCACATGTGGCAGGAATGATTTCCCATGTCAGAGCCATGTTGCTCACGACACCATCAATGCTCTTAACAAAACATCACACATCACACCAGAAAGGCAGTCAGGGATCATACTGAAATTAATTGGAAAGACTGCAAATTCCATGTGCATCCAAAGAGGGTCATCACCTTACACTTCAGCAAACAATGAAGGAATGACCAAGAGCAATCCGTGCACAATTGTTTTGACAGAACGCACCAGAATACACAAGACAAAACAGATGAGGCAACTGGAGTTGCAGTTTGCAAGTGTGTAAGATGCAAACACAAGACCTCCTCCTTCAACTTAGCTGGATTGAAAAAAAAAAAAAAAAACATGATAGATATGTTTACATTCCACCACAATCCCCCCCATAGGCGTAGTTTGACTTTTGCGTCAGGGGGGGCAAAAATTGTTAAGCACTTTCAACAAACGGGCGCACTCTCACGCGAACTGGCGCACGTGCACGCGAACCGGCGCGCATGCACACATATGTGCAAACTCGCGCGCACATGATAGCACACAAGATACACTCACCACGAAACCATGAAGTCCAAGATTAGATGATGTTCAAAACCAGTAGTCGCAACAGGATACAGTACACAGTAGATGTTATAAATGTTAATGTTAATGATGTTAAATGTATTAAGAAACAAAATATAACATGATTCATTTAACTGTCACAATATACTGCAGTTTATTTTGGACTTAAAAAAAACATTACGGTCAAAAACATTTATTTATTTTTGCTAGTTCGTTGACAATGCAATTACATTTTTCAGCCACCAGGGGGAGCAATGCCCCCTGCCCCCCCGCAAACTCCGCCCATGACCCCTCCCCTTTTGTTGTAACCATAATCTTACACATGACATCAGACGCATGATCATCATCACATTATCATCACATTAAATGGAGGACAAAAGCAACAGAGATTCAACTTGCTAAACCACAACAAACAGAGTATGTCACTCTCACATAGTCATCCAGAAACTAACACCAACAACCACGAGCTCAAGTACACAACAAAAAAAAAAAACAATAACCATTATCAAAATTATCACAAAGGGAATGCACTTTCTCAGTAACACAGAACACCCGACGGTCAGGGGTCAACCAGGCCCATATGTCAAAACCCCAAGACTCAACAGAATCACCATTTTTCTGAGTTTTCAGAAGGGAACTGAAACGTGATACCACATGGGTCAGGTGATCACTAATGTCCAAAATATATGTGCAACGCCAAGTGGCCAATAATATGACAAATACAACCCTGAGCAGCCTATCACTGATTCAAAATCAAACTAGTCCAAAGCAGTTTGGTTTTTGCAACGTCTGAAACAAGAGGGTCTGGAAAACCAACAGTAGCCACAGCCGTGAGGCTGTCCAGGTCTAAAGACAAACCACTAACATGGTGAGTCAGATTAATTGTCCCCTACCAACGGACAAGGCCCCAAATAAATCATCCCCCTCTGAGCTACAATCAGCATGACTAGAGAGAACACGTTTAGGAACACGGGTGGTAGAACAATAATGAGGGTAGCCATACCTTCCTGGAGGTAAACCCTGAAACACACATGTACCACAAATGCACACCTAACCATGCAGAAATCCAACTCCCCCTGACTGAGGGTAAGGAACCTGAGGATCATGGGGAACACCAAAATGATGTATCATAGTAAAAAGCTCAGGGATTTCCAAAATGAGATATCAGGAACCCCTATAGAACTTGTAACTCTAGTTCAGGGATGTCAAGATCCAGTCCTGGAGGGCCACTGTCCTGCATTTTTTAGATGTTTCCCCGCTTCAGCACACCTGATTCAAATGACTGGGCCATTAACAGACTTGTGCAGACCTGGATGACAAGGTGGTGATAATCCATTCATTTGAATCAGGTGTGCTGAAGCAGGGAAACATCTAAGGTATGCAGGACAGCGGCCCTCGAGGACTGGAGTTTGACACCCCTGCTCTAGTTCTAACAATGTGGCATTTGAGAAACAAGATTTCTTGGTTCCTGAAACTCATGCCCCTGTGGGACCTCCGGCACTATTGGCAGTGGATTCACAGCCCCCAAAGAGGTGGGGTAGACTGAGATGTTGCCAAAATCCAGAATTGAACCAGGGACCTTGAGATCTTCAGTCTATCGCTCTCCCAACTGAGCTATTTCAGCAGGTTTGAGCCTTTCTAAGGCTCTATTTCTTCCTTTCTAATGTGAGTGGTGTGGAACAGTGATGTCACATGTGGCAGGAATGATTTCCCATGTCAGAGTCATGTTGCTCACAACACCATCAATGCTCTTAACAAAGCCAGCAAATTATCACACATCACACCAGAAAGGCAGTCAGGGTTAGGGTTATAGGGTTATAGGGTCATACTGAAATTAATTGGAAAGACTGCAAATTCCATGTGCATCCAAAGAGGGTCATCACCTTACAATTCAGAAAACAATGAAGGAATGACCAAGAGCAATCGCTGCACAATTGTTTTGACAGAACGCACCAGAATACACAAGACAAGATGAGGCAACTGGAGTTACAGTTTGCAAGTTGGTTAGGGTTAGGGTTAGGGTTAACCCTAACCCTAAGTCAGTATAAACTGGTGCAACCTATAATTAGATAAGTAATCTTGAAAAAAGAAGATATAAGAATTTGAACATGCATAGAGGAATTATTGTCATTATTGACATTATTTGCACATGGCAGTCATGGGGGATGACATCATGGATTACATGACTAACTATGGTTTTATTTTGGCTCTCTTCTTTTATGGAGCCCCGTTTGGGTCACAATTCAATGAATAAATTAGTCTATTATTATGAAATACAGGCGTTTATTATTATGAAATATTTCCTATTATTATGCAATGCGTGTTTATTATTATGAAATGTTTCCCATTATTATGATAATGGTTTCGTTTTTCATAAGAATGAGCTTTTACATAATAATGGCTTTATTTTTCATAAGAATGATTGTGTGTCAATCACAGCAGAGAGGGCGGAGCCATTTATGTGATTGGCTGCTCTTTCATTCAGGCATAAGCAACAGAACAGTAAATATCGATAGTGGGCGAGAGGTGCAATGTATATACTCCAGGGCAGTAGGTGGCAGAATGCACCTCAGTTACGGTTAAAAGTTGACATCGATTAAGAAACGTAGCGCGAAATGTAGGAAAAACTTGATTTTGACAGCATGGCGACAGGAGAAAGATCCTTTTCTGACTTACTCCGAGAGGTAGCCAACAGGCTCGATGCGAGTCCCCCACCAACTAGTCGATGTCAGAGCGTAGAATGGAGAAGGATCAGCCAATGAGCGTGCAGGTCAACCACTGGCCCCGCCCACTGGCAAAATGTCATTATTATGTAAAAGCTCATTCTTATGAAAAAGGAAGCATATATAATATAGCGGTTAGCGCAGGTAAGATCGCGGGTTTAGGGAGGTGGAAGATTGTGTTTTTTTGTGGGGGAACGCCCCCCCGCTACCTGCTATCCCTTAAAGGTGGAGTAGGTGTTGTTTGAAAAACGGTTCCAGCAATCCAACTCAAGTGAGATTTTGAAAATATACACTCCCTCCCTCCTCCCAAAGGCTCCGCCTCCTCCTCTTCAGCTCACCCCTCGAAACCACGCCTTCACATGATTCACGACTGCATGAACCATAGGGAGGGAGGGAGGGAGGGGTGATATTTGATGGACGTATTAGGCAGCCAATCAAAATAGTGATGATCACTTTTTTGATTGGTCAGAGTTTTTCTCTGATTATACCTTCTAGACTGGACCAAAATGTTTAGTTTTTTTTGCAAACATTTTATTTCAGTGGGTGCAATGGAAATGTGAAAAGGTTTTCAGGCAATATTGTAAAAAGTGTTGCAAAAAAACAACACCCACCCCACCTTTAATAGCAGCTTTAGGAGGTTGAGCCCTCAGAGCCAAGAGACCTCACATTCAGTAGTCCGCATCTAATTACAAGGTGGGCTGACAGTTGTCTGACAGTTTTTATTTTGATCAGATTGGTTTGGTTAACGCCACTATCGCCTCGCGCTAAGTAGACTTTTGGAGGACGGGGAATTGACACCAATTCTATGTTTTCGGTCACCAGCGATGTCACCATGTTTCCATTAGCAGCTACATGGTTGATTTCTCTATTTTTAGTGGTCGGGGGCAGTCCTCTAAAAGCAGCAGAGAAGCGTGTCAGACTGCAGCTCTGCATCCTGGCCTCCACCATGGATTGTCAGGGGGAGCGTCTAAGAAAATCGGCCAAATTCTCAGAAATAAGAGCTGCACCATCCCGGGTGGGATGAATCCGTCTCTTCCAATCAGACCAGGCTTTCCCCAAAAAGTCAGCCAATTGTCAATAAAGGCCACGTTGTTTGCTCGACACACCATGACAACCAGCGATGGAGCGATGACATGCAGCTAAACATATCATCACTGGTCAAATTAGGAAGGGGACAGTGTTGGGCAAGTTCACTTTCTACACAAACTAGTTAAATTCATAGTTCATAGAAATTAAAATGAACTAGTTCAGTTCATAGTTCACAGAAATTAAAATGAACTAGTTCAGTTCACATTTCAAAAAATGAACTAAATAGTTCATTTTTAGTTCATTTTTTATAAATTCTTTTTAAACGTTGCTACGAGCAGTTTTTTGTCAAAATGATTACCACTCCCGATATACTACACCACCACAAACGGCAATTATTTTATCCATTTTAACTGTCGAAAACTATTGGTCCAATTCTGAATCCTGAACCAACCAGGGTTCACATTAGCATTGAAGGGACAGCCCATGTAAAACTCTAATTTCCGTTTCAGCTTCTCTCTACAGCAGCCATTCCCAAACTTCAGAATACCAAGGCCCAATTTGAAATGTGAAAAATCTCCTCAGTCCACCGAAACCTTTAATCACAACTGTGATCAACATACAGGACAAGGAACCATGATCCGATATTAATGTAAGGAGTCAACAAATAAGGTGACACTTATAATCATATTAAGTTAAGATGACAGTAGAATAACACTTAACTGGTTTGTTTTATTGCTTCTTAATATTTTTTTAATCATGTCATGAATATTTTACAGTAATTAAAAACATATTAAAAAGATCGAGGATTTAAAACACATTTGTTTAATTCTTAATGACCTCTCACGGCCCACCTGCAGTCCCACGACGGCCCACCAGGGGACCACGGCCCACACTTTGGGAATCACTGCTCTACAGTAGATTAAAAATATGAGGAAAAGCTTGCTGCCAAATGGTCTTTATTATCAGATAAAAACAGGTCCTTAAGGTGCAAATGTTTTTTCCTCTCATTTTAATATTTCAAATCCCGGCAGTCGGGGTCTCCTCCAGCTCTGGGTAACTGCAGCTCTCATCTTCCTTCATGATCGTTTCAAACGTTTGATGACGCAATTGTTAGCGTGACAGCAGCGACAGCCGTGTTGCCATGTTTGATTGATTTCCTCAGATACATATCAGGTTAGTTTGAAGTGGATTTTAAATGGGGTTCACTGGAAACCTGGAACGGTTTTGACCGTGCGTGAACTTTGAAAGAGCGTCGTTCACAACTGCCCAAATGAACTCGTTCACGCCCCCCGCTGGTGAAGGAGAAAGAGAGCACACTCAGTTCACGTTCACGAAAAATATGATAGTTCGTGAACGCTTTCAGGTACAACACTGGAAGGGGACCAGAGAAAACTACGGAGTCCAACATGATTCTCCCACTCACATAAGAGTTACTAGAGTAACTAGTAAGTAAGAGCTGCCAGTTGTGCACTTTTCGAGCTGTGTGCTTTCTGCAGTTGACTTAAAGTCTCCCCTCTTTGCACCTGCACTCTAATACGTGCGGTAGGTGGAGCGACCTCAAAATATAGGCGTTCCCTGTCGATCTTACCTGTACGTGCATTCTCCCACTGACTGGAGCACAGCGTTGCCAGGTGGGAAATGTAGGATTATTGTACCAGAGGCTCAAAATTATCGGATTTTGAGGGAAATTATCGTACATCTGTCATAATTAAAATAACAAGCCCAATGATGTGCTATAGTCAAATTTAATCTAGTGTTAAATAGCGGTGGAAGCTGATCACTCAGCCCATTCAGCCTATCATGCTAGTTGTTGTGAGACAAGCATTCGTATCTTCCGCTCAGCAAAGCACGATTGGCTGGAAACATGTCACATGGGAACAGATGCCCTCAGGGTAAAAAAAAAAACTCTCCAGGCAGACAGTTGTGGCCGGCAATAATTTGAAATAGTCAAATTATCATACATGTGGCCTTTTTTTGGATTATTGATCGTACAGAGGGCCAAATTATCATACAAATATGATAATTATCGTACACCTGGTAACGCTGCTGGAACGCCCTTTCACCTATGTGCCTCTGAAGCTGTAGTAAGTCCAGCGCCATCGGAAGGCTAAACATTATATTACACTTGAAGTTCAGATGCAGTTACAATTTATGCCACACGTAGGCCTACAGAGAGGCCCAGAGAGAAATCCACCCTGACAAGCAGGATGATCAGCTGGTGTTTCAAGGCCACATACCTGCAGAGACGACAGGAAGAGTACATCAAATGATTGTTGATCAGCCGCTCCAGCTATGTAGACAGTTGTTGGGATACCATTACACCACTGGACTGAACAAGACAAAACACATCAGAATTCTATTTATTTATTTTAATTCAGTTTTGCCTGCGTCGTCCACCCCTTGTTCTGGGAGCCAGGCATGTGCCGTGTTAGCAGACCCGGCGGCATGGGCGGGCATAGGGGGGCCGTGCCCGCCCACGGAGTCAGCTGTGCCCGCCCTTGACTGGAAGCTGTTTATTTTATTTGGGTTTTTGTTTTTTAACTCGGAGTGGCCACCTTTCTCTTATTCCTATCTCGTTTTGTTGATCTTGCAATTCAACGTTGAATTGCATGATCAACAATTGTTCGTTGAACGAATGAATTGAGTCAACTTTCTAGCCAATTACAGACAGAGGGGGGCGGGTCGCTGACTCATTTATTCATGGACACCTTCGTAAGTTAGTACCGCCGCTATGGATATACGGAATTATTTAAAAAAAACGAGAAATGACAACGTGAACGGGAGCGAGCAGGAGGGAGCACCATTGGCATTTTCTATTGGAAACATAAGCACTGAAGTCAACAGCAATACTGAAGTAAACATTCATGCTAGGAGGGTTAGCTACAGCAGCTTGGGAGAACAAGGAGCAGAACAATTAGGGTTACCAACCGTCCCGATTTGCCCGGGACATCCCGTATTTTTTTGGTGAATCTTAGGTGAAGAACTGCTCTCGTCCCGCATTTCAATCATAGTCTTGACAGCATTTTTTAATGGAATGTTTATGAAGCATTTCGTCCAGTGATAGACTGCTGATTGATGACAGACTCTAAACAGGTATTTTTGATAGGCTACTATGCCCCCAAACTCAATGTTTACAAAGTATTTTGTCCAATGATAACAGACTGGTTTATGATGACACATTCTGATCAGGGAACTGTGATAGGCTACGCCGACCTGCGTGTATGCGTTGCTATGGGAGACAGTTGTAATCAGTGAAGTTTACTGAGGGAAATGGATGAACCAGCCAAAAAAAGAGGCTTTGCAGCTATAACAAGGATGGGAAACAAAAAGGTCGTGGGTAAAGCCACTACAGACCCTAGAAGAGCATTTTGTACTTTATGCTGCCGCGAGATATCGATTGGCTATGGTGGTGAGCACGACTCATCCCGTCATGAAGACACCGAGTATCATAAAAAGGCTGTGCTAGCAAAAGGAGCAAGCAACATCACTTCATTCTTCGCCGCATCTACTGCTGAAATTGACAAAAATTCTTCAAGCGAGGTATCCTAAATATACCACACCATGAAACACGGCCACAGCTATAACAGCGCTGACTGCACCGTGAAATTAAACGGGGCTTTATTTCAAGACTCGAGTGTCGCTAAGAAGATGCAGTTGGGAAGAACCAAAGCGGAGATGATCACCATGAATGTGTTGGGTCCAAGCACTGTGGGGAAAATAGTCTCCTATCTTTCTTCAGGTGATGGTGAGCCCCTTTATTTTTCACTCGCTAGCGATGCCTCTGACGAGGGCAACAGAAAAATGTTTCCAATGTGTGTGAGGTACTTTTCCGTGTCGGATGGCGTAATGTCCAAGTTGTTGGATTTCTACGAAAACATTTGCGAATGGCACACATAAGGCTCTCCTTTCCTGTCTTGACACATATGGTCTTAATGTTGAAAACATCACCGCATATGCCGCCGACAATGCAAATGTTAACTTCAGAAAGCACCATTCTGTCTACAAATTGCTCACCAGCGTAAACGATGGCATTCTAAAAGCTAACTGCCCGGCCCATGTTGCACACAAGTTGTGTACAACATGCATAATTAATTTCACAAAATTATCCTGAAATTAGTAGGATTGTGGTCTGGATAAGAAAACATCATCATTTCTGGCATGGGTTGGGTGGCAAGACGTCAGTCTTTTTAATGCCTTAAATTGCAGGAAATTGCATCTAAGAAACACAAAATTTTCTGGGGGAGGACCCCCCAGACCCCCCGTCCAAAAAATGTCCCTCTTTCCAGCTTCAGGGAGTTGGCAATCCTATTTCTCAGGGAAAAAAAAGGTAATTCTGCAGCTCCTGGTATGGATGCTTCCCTATCCCCCCCCATTTACACACAAACACCTCACAAATACAGGAACTTAGGTTACTTAAAGGCAGATGAGTTACACTGCTTTGTTCTGGTCCTTGTGCTCCCTAGCTGCTGTAGCTACCACTCCTAGTTTGAATGTTTACTTCGGTGTTCAGCTTGACATCAGTGCTTTTTTCCAGAAATGCTTGACTTGAGTTGAATAAATGAACAGAGCCCTACACTATAATTTTTTGTTTGTTTTTTAGATTTTGGGATAAACTGCCCATTTTTGGTGAGGGAAAAAATATTTCTCACCACTGTAGGAGTGGTCACAGAGCCTTTGGTCAGCCTGAAGTAGTTTGAAAAAGTGTGCCCCCCTGAAAAAATGTAATGCCTCCCCTTTAATTTGTTTCTGGAGCCGTGTCTGCGTGTTAGGCAAATATGTTCTAAATACAAGTAGACTATACAAGATGTAGATGAGATAGAACAGCTCATAAACAAATGATCTTTTGTCTGCAGTGTCTTAGGGTTGTCAGCTGATAGGGATGTTGCTGGAAAACATTTTCAGAAAAAAAAAATACTCACATAGACTAACAAAAACAGTTATTTCAAAAGAGATTAAGTGAGTGCTGAAATTCTTTTTCTGGGCAATATAACCTCAAATCAAAATCATGATTGAGTGAACCTTTTACCTCTACTGCAAAATAAACCAGACACTTAGCCCTCCATTGCCCTGCACTCATGACTGATCGATTATGAGCATGCAGCAGCAGTGTTTCAGTCCTGTTCTGCCACTTTTTTTTGGACAACTAAAAAAACATAATATAACAAATTGTTTTTTTTTTCACGGTAATTTAATTTTTCAGAGTATATTCCTTTTGATTTACAAGAAATTTCTTTCAGAGCTGGACGAGAAATGCAGTAAAAATGAGAAAATACAACTGAAGTAATTTAGTCTGCAATGCGTCGGTCTTTTCCGGCGTAAATCGGCTCTTTCCGTACAGCTGCAGAATATTACGTCACGTTTGGGGGAAAAAAAAAACACTCCTCGCAGAGCAGCCCCCTCCCCCAGTCGTTACTGTCGATTCTCCAGCAAGTCAGCTATCTATCAGTTCTTTCCCAAAGACATTGAGGTATGATCAGATGTTTTGAATTTTATGATATTGCTTTTTTAAAACGGATCTAGAGTATCTGGTGTGACCATAGTCGTTTTGTTTAATAATTTCAATGTTTCCTCAGTGATGCCGATTCGCTAGCTCGGTAGCTAACGCTAACTAACGGCAAGCTAGGTTTTGGATTATATTTCAATGTTAATTCAGATTTTACTGTGAAGTAAAAGGAATAACGTGTTGTGGCTTGCACGTATACCCGTAAGGCGGTTCAATAAAATGATATGAAGATATTTCTTACAGGATTAGCCACATTACCGAATGACATTTCAGTCTGCATCGAGATCCGTTCCTGTTAGATTTGTGTTAAAACCACACAAAATGGTCGGTTTAAATGTGCCTGGTGCTGAAGGCATCTAAATAAGTTGTTATCATCTGTAGAATGTATTGCTGGCGTAATTCGTAATAGTTAAGTTCGTGGTTTAGCATCCATAATCGCGTTAGAGCAGGGGATTTACATTTACTGTACGACTTTGCAAGCAAATTATTACCCAGATATTATGTGAAATTGTTTCTTTTTTGCATTGTTTTATCATTGAAATGAATGAAATGTTGCTAAAAACGGCCCCGTTCTGAAGGTGGCTACATTGGTATGTCGGCGATGGCCGACAGGGAGCCGCCCAGCCCAGTTAGAAACTGGGCCCTGCCCAGTTAGAAACCTTTGGCCCCAAATAAACGCCTCTCTGATTAATCTGTGGACGCATGGAGTGCCACAATTTAAGGCTTTACATGTGCACTTAAGTGGACAGATGATCTCACTCACTACAGTTTGTGACACTTGTCAAAGACAATCCAGAACCTTCCATTGTCAGCAGATAATGATGGAGTTTAGGAGTTTTTGCATTAAAGTGGGAGCAGCTCTGCTGCTGGATGAAGAGTCAGCTGGCTTTGTCAGGGTGCTGACAAGTTCCTCAGACACCAACTGCCTCTGCACAAGAATTTAGCACAGAGCCTGCAAAAGAGAGACACAAAGTCCCGTTGGCCTGAAAGGAGCACCATAGCAACCGTTTAAATGTGCTGTCTCTACCAGGATGAACAACTGCGTTGTTAAAAAGGCCTTGTACGTCAGTGGGTCAGATGATCTGGATGTGCTACTTACTGTTCTTCAGAAATGTGTGATAGCTTCTCTTTTTATAAATGCGATTACTCTAAACAGAAAGCATCAGAAAAGCTGTTTTTCAGACATTTTAAATCAAATTAACCATGGTTATTGGCAATTAATCCATCTCCAACATCAGAATCCTTTAACTAGTAAAAAAAATGAAACTTGACCTACTGCAAATAAGGTATTATTATTATTATTATTATTATTATTATTATTAGGGGAAAAAAATCTAAAAATGGCTCCTTTTACTGTCTTCAAGCTTTTCTTTTGCTGAATCTGATGACAGGAGCATTTACAGATGCTCAGATAGCAATTTTCAGGTTTTCAGGTTTGGGCCAAGTTCACATTTCTTTCTAAGAACTAAAATCAACTGAATACAATGCTTTTGTTCAAGCTGAATGTTTAATTGTTTCAAAAAAATGACTACATAATATATAAACTCTGCAATATGCATTAAATAATCTCTTTGAATTCTTATTCTTGGAGGGGAAACTCCCGTTATGGGAATTTATCTAAAAGAGATGCATCAATGGCAGTTTTCTTGGTTGATTCTGATTTCCTTAAACATGTGACCAACTAGTTCAGAAATGTAAGGAATCCATCCATCCATCCATCCATTAACTCCCGCTTGATCCGAAGTTGGGTCGCGGGGGCAGCAGCTTCAGCTGAGAGGCCCAGACCTCCCTCCCCTCGGCCGCCTCCACCAGCTCCTCTGGGAGAATCCCGAGGCGCTCCCAGGCCAGCTGAGAGATATAATCTCTCCAGCGTGTCCTGGGTCTTCCCAGTGGTTTTCTCCCAGTCGGACATGCCCGAAACACCTCTCCAAGGAGGCGTCCGGGGGGCATCCTAACCAGATGCCCGAACCACCTCAACTGGCTCCTCTCGATGTGAAGGAGCAGCGGCTCTACTCTGAGTCTCTCCCGAATGACTGAACTTCTCACCCTATCTCTAAGGGAGAGTCCAGCCACCCTGCGGAGAAAACCCATTTCCGCCGCTTGTATCCGCGATCTCATTCTTTCGGTCACTACCCACAGTTCGTGACCATAGGTGAGGGTTGGAACAAAGATCGACCAGTAAACAGAGAGCCTTGCCTTTTGGCTCAGCTCTCTCTTCACTACAACAGACCTGTTCAGTAGGGATGCACCGAAATGAAAATTCTTGGCCGAAACCGAAAACCGAAAATGAAGAAACCAAGGCCGAAAACCGAAACACCGAAATAAATTATTATGCCAATTATTAGTACCGTTGCATTCATGGCAATGACTGTGAACTAACCTCACTAAAATCAAGGCATTACCATTGCATAAATTAATATTAATGCTACAAAGAATAAATCAATTGCAAAATTATGAAAATATTTATTAGCACTGACATTACAACAATGCACAATATAAAACAAAATTCAAAATAAAATGTTTAACTTGACCCCACTCAGGTGTACATTAAATAATAATACAGGCCTATAACTGACTGGCCTGCTGAAAGATTGTAAAAATGTTCTCTCATAAAAAACACAGTGCATTTAAGTCAAGTGCATTAAAAAAAAATTCTCTGTAGGACTACTACAACAAAAATATCTGCAGCTATAAGCTCATGGACGTGAGCTGCAATAACATTAAACAGCTCAGGTAAACTCACGTCTGAGAAATGTCGTCTGCTCGGTATGGAATAACGGGGCTCAATGTGCTCGATCAGCCTACGAAATCCCACATCCTCTACAACAGAGAACGACTGATCATCTAAGGCAATGAATTCCATAATTTTTTGTGTAATGCCCTTTGCCTTGGCACCATCACTGGAAAACTTTCTTGCCTTTTCAAATACGTCCGCCACAGACGGAGTGGACGCGCTCGGAAGGATTTTTTTCTGTGCCGCCGCCTTCTCATATTCAGAATGGCGATCGGGATGTTTGGATTTCAGGTGATAAATCAAACCCGACGTGGAGAAAGTCTTTGCAGATGCACCCCCTCTTGAAATTTCAGCGTTACATGTTTTACAAATCGCTATCCGTGGGTCTTTCTCAGATATATTGAAATACGTCCACACCACAGACATGTTGGCCCCTCTCCAGACAAGCGCGTGCTGGCCGCGGTTTTGTTCGTCATCACAACATCCTGTTTCGGCCGTGTTGTTTCGGTGATAAAAGTCTTTCGGCCGAAAACCGAAAATGCACTTTTGGGCCATTTTCGGCCGAAAATTTTCGGTGGCCGAATTTTCGGTGCATCCCTACTGTTCAGAGTCCACACCACAGCAGACGCTGCACCAATCCGTCTGTCGATCTCCCGCTCCTTTCTCCCATCACTCGTGAACAAGACCCCGAGATACTTAAACTCCTCCACTTGAGGTAGAACCTCACTCCCGACCCGGAGGAGGCATTCTACCCTTTTCCGACTGAGGACCATGGTCTCAGATTTGGAGATGCTGATTCTCATCCCTGCCGCTTCACACTTGGCTGCGAACCGCTCCAGCGAGAGCTGCAGATCTCCACTCGATGGCGCCAACAGGACCACGTCATCTGCAAACAGCAGAGGCGAGATCCCGACACCACCGAACCGGAACCCTTCCGCTCCATGGCTGCGCCTAGAAATTCTGTCCATAAACGTTATGAACAGAATCAGTGACAAAGGGCAGCCCTGGCGGAGTCCAACTCTCACTGAAAACGAATCTGACTTACAACCGGCAATGTGGACCAAGCTCCCACTCCATTTGTACAGTGACTGGACAGCCCGTAACAACAGGCCCAGCACCCCCATACTCCTGGAGTACCCCCCACAGGACCCCCCGAGGGACACGGTCAAACGCCTTCTCCAAGTCCACAAAACACATGTGGACTGGTTGGGCAAATTCCCACGTTCCCTCAAGGACCCTAGTGAGGGTATAGAGCTGGTCCAGTGTTCCACGACCAGGACGGAACCCACATTGTTCCTCCTGAATCTGGGATTCGACAATCGCTCGAACTCTCTTCTCCAGCACCCCTGCATAGACCTTACCAGGGAGGCTGAGGAGTGTGATTCCCCTGTAATTGGAACACACCCTCCAGTCCCCCTTCTTAAAAAGGGGAACCACCCTTTTGATGTGATGTAAGGAATCACATGTGGTAATAAATCCACCAGTGAAAGATAGCAGAGGCTGCAGGTGGTGTGCTTCACTAGCTGTGTTCTTAGCGTTTGTTAGCATCGTAGCAGGATGGGAGATGGTCTTCTTTGTGTTGGGTGTAGTTTGTTTTTGCTAATCATCTGTACAAATCATTGTCTTTGAACTTCTCTGTTCTTGCATTGGAAGACTTAATCATGGTAGACATGTTCACTGGTGACTGTGTCAACATGTCGTGCTTATTCACCAGAAATGGAATACATATTGACGTGCTCTCCATTGATGGATTGCCTCTAGTGTTACAATCCATTTGTGTTCAGCACGATCAGGTTTGCTGTTAACTATCCATTTTCCTTCTAATCTCTTGTACTCCTGCTGCATCCTCTACCTGTTAATTCCATGTAAAATGTACAGTTATTGTTAATGGATTGCTCACTCTGACGTCTCACTGCTAATGGTTTCTGAATGATCAATATTTTGCTCTATTGCTAGCCTGCAAAGGTCTGCAACATGTCCACATTTACTAAAGCCAAACTCAAGGTAACTATTTGTGTTACCACTGTGTGTCTGGGTGTGTTGGCGTGGTCCAGTTTCTTTAGGAAGGAATTTTCCAGAGAGATTTAGGGCCTTGGTGTTGTTTTGCTGAGTAAAGCGATGGGAGCGAGGGATGGGGAGGGGTGTGAGGTATGTATGGGGGGGGTAGAGAGAGAGAGAGACGCATGGGCTGGGCTACATCTTGCCCTGCTCCTCTGTACAGCACAGTCACTGCAGGTGCAATGCGTCTGTCAGTGCTGCGGAGTAGACTTTCTTCCAGTCATCATCAGACTGTTAAAGGCTGGACTGGAGTTTCTAGACACTGTTGCAGACTATGACTCGGCTGTAATAGTGTCCCTCTGACCCATCAAGATCCAAGAACACCTGAGGATTCAGACCAAACGTCTGGTGTGTACGCTTTAGTTTGACTGCATGTCTTTTGTTGCTGTGAAACCCTTTGTATGAAAATTAAGTTGATGCTGGCCGTTGGAAGCGTTTCAGGTAAGATAACCATATTTTCACTGTCGACTTTATTCTGAGTAAGAGAATATGGCAATACAGAGTTTGTAAGAGTTGCATATAAGCTGTTACATTCCCAACACTTTTTACATGTTACAGAACATATTCTGGCTCATTACGTCTCACTGCGTCATTGCGATGTTTGGGCCAACTGGTACCGATGTAATGCTCAGAGAATGACTCTGGTTGGTCCCTCCCTCCCTTTATCCAGAAAACTGTTCGTCTGTGCTTTTCTGTGTCTCCAGTAGCCATGGAAGCTCTGCTAGGATGTATTTGTGCTTTTAAGGTGTGCACGTCTACATGATGTGATTAAAATTGACATACTTGACATCTTATTTGCTTAATCATGTTACTGCTGCTTTCAAATTTAACCTTTTTTTAAGAAATGCACCATAACTGTTTTTTTAAACCGATAACTTTCAACTCCTAAAGGCAGATACCGATAACCGATAACACACACATATACCTAAGATCATTACATCAATACTATGAACAAAACCAAAAATAGTTTTGACTTTTTAAATGAACAGATATTTATTTTTTCCAATGAAAAACTATTGTCAAGCCTCTCAAACATTTTTTTAAAGCTATCAAACAAACCTATTTGAAATCTCACATTAACTTAAATAAGGTTCATTACTGACTGATATAAAAATAAAGGCTCCTTGAACTGATGGAAATACATGCATCAGAATTACTAACTGAAAAAGATTAACATTTAAAGGATTTTGGCTTGTGGTTCCATTTAATACCTTTAATTAAAGTAAATGAGGTTCAGTAGTTTTTATTTTTTTATCTCATGAAAGCTTTAGATGAGAGGAATGAGGGAGAGGGGAGACTGCTGCTGGCTTGCGCACAATAGCATTAGCTCACGTTAGCGCGATTTCAAAACTCCATGGAAGTGATTGTTATGTTGTAGGAGGCCGATCAGGTTTTACGTATTAAAGCTTGTGCTTCCCTCCTCGTTGAATTCACTTGGAGGATTCGTGACAAATAAACACCAAACTATCTTCTTCTGAAACTTTAACGAAGTTTCACGCCGCCATGTTTTTTGTGATCAGCGTTGTGCTGCAGGCTGCATTCAAGGTGTAACGTAAATTCCGACGTTTCCTCGTTTGCTAGTTGTTCTTTCAGCCTTTTCTATTTTTTCTTTTTTTTATGTGTAACATGTGGGAAAATACTGCGAATATCAATTCAAGTCAGCACCTACCAAAATTATGACCGAGTTAACAAGTTGTTTTCTGGCATGAGGGGGTATTCTTGATTTTCCTTATTGAGTAATCGTTTTTCTGATTATGCTGACGTTACTTGAACATAACATTCACTGCCGGTCATTCAAGGCTCAGAGGGAGCGAGGCACTGCTGTGTTGACAGAAATATAAATGTTATCAGGGCTATTCGTCGTGATATCGGACCTATCGGGATGACGTCATAATTCCCTGTTATCAGGCCGATAGTTATCATGCACCCCTACTTTTTTTGGTTTTGTGGAATCAAAATAATGATTTAGTGCTTATTCAGAGAAAGATTTAATGTCACACCAAGCTCTGCTTTCTGTGGCTGGTTTTGCTGTAGATTCTCTGTATTTGAAAATGGCGTCTTTTATTGGAATAAAGGCATCTGCTAAACGTAACCACAGTTTCTCCAGACATTGCTAGTGATTATTTTGAGAAGTAAATCAAGTGTTTTGTGAGCCGTCTGTTGTTCAGCAGCTGGAGTGACAGTTGGCCCGGTTTAAAGCAGGGCTGGTGGAACGGGCTTTCCTCACCTCTGGAGTCGGTCTGTTATCCCGGAAATTCCTCCAGCTTCCACCTTCCTGTTTTGTAGTCTTTGGTGTGTCCGTCATTCATGGAGACGTTGCAGCTTCACGGATGTTTGAACCTTTGTGGAAGGGTGGAGCAGGAGCGTAAACCAGGATGCTGTTGGTGTTGCGTAGAAAGTGAAACGTAGATTTTGGTCCATACGGGCCGATGCATCAATTTATGTAAGACGTGTACCGTGGCGCCACTAACTTTAATGGAGTGAATCAATAGCCATCGCCTCTCATCGCTCCACCCACACATGCCTTTCACCTCACGGCTGAGCAAGTTATCTTGAAGCCCCCAGAGTTTAAATGGTATTTCTAAATATATGTGAGCCATGGCTTTTGGGGCGAAATTGATTTTACACAGAGAATATATTAAATATATTTGTTATTCACAGTGATATCAGTACATTTTTTTTATACACTATTTTTTTTAAACTACATTTTTTGATGAATGGGAGGCAAAAAACCCCTCAACATTGAATCCATTCTCGTCAAAGAATGTGATCGGTTCCACTAAATTAGCCTCAGTAGTTTAGTGGAACTACATTTTGGCAGTTTTGTGTGCTTGAAGACCTATATAATTAGAGTGTGGAAAGACGTTCACATTCACCAGTCCATACAGACTGCTATATTTAATTTCCCACCATAGATAAAATGTGAACTAGTCCAGGAAGCCTGACGTCAGCTGTTAATGGTGGAGGCGGGGCCAGTCCTGCCGGCTGATATGGCGTCTCTGGGTGTCTGCTGTAGAGAGCAGGAAACCGCCCTCAGAGAGAGGGAAGCTGTTATCTCCTTCAACAAGATGGGAGCGGGCGCTATCAGCAGCGGCTGTGCTGTGTTCAGGGCCGGTGCAGGGTCCTGAGCTGCCCGCTCTGATGCCTGTCTGCTCTGTTTTCTAAATGATTTTAATAGAAGTAATTCTGTTCTGATATGGCTCAGATTTTAGAACAACCAAATATATATTTGTCACTTCAAAGCCAAAGTTGATAAAGCTTCAAAAACTCATCAAAGTTACCCCCCCCCCCAAACAATATTGAGAATAACATAGAATGTTCATTTTATTTTGTGGTGCTAGTAACTTCCCATCCTGACGGCCCACTTCAGTTGGATTTATTCAGGCTAACTTAGCTTTTGTCAGTTGTGTGTGAAGGGTCTTGTTTAAACAGAGCTTTATAAATGGTTTTAAGCAACAGTGTCTTTAAGTGCTTTCTCAGAGCCTGTTGTTGGATTTGTTCCTGTTTTAAATCATCTCCTCTTTACCACCTTAATCACCCTAAGTTGAAAAGTTGAATGTAATTTAATTGTTCTCAAGTTGAAAATGATACAGTCTAGCACAGGGATGCCCAGCTCCAGTCCACGAGGGCCGCTGTCCTGCCAGTCTTTAATATTTTCCTGCTTCAGCACACCTGATTCAAATGAATGGGACATTAACTGAAAATTGAATTGAAAAATTGAAATAGAAAAATTCAAAATTATAACGGTTTCACTGTATTTATTTTTTTTTTTTGAAGGCACAACTGGGTGTTAACCACATTTTCTAATCATTTAGAGAGGAATTGCTGCAGTAAATTGTCTTAGAATGAGCTATTTTACTGTCACGAGGAGTGAATATTGTAGAAAAACATTCATATCTACACTAGTATTAATACAGGTTTGCATGGCCTCACAAAATGATGCTATTTACAAAGAGGTGGCACTCATGATTCTGATTAAGTGAAGGAATCAGAATGGATGATAATTGCAGTTAAAATACAGAACCCTTTTATTTTTCACATTTTGCAAACAACTTGAAAAAACATTAACTACACAATGTAAACAACGTTCTCGAGATATTTCAACAAATAAATGGTAAACAAAGTATGCAATTTGCAATATTAAAGTTTTGAAAAAAAGGATTATCCTGTAGCAGCAGCAAATTGCTGGTGTTGCCTCCCGCGGCTACAACTTTAGCTCGGCAACATTTGCAGATTATTGTAGTTTGTTGGACGTCGTCTGTTTTAAATCCAAAGAACTTCTACACGACAGACACGGCTCCTCGTTTAGGAAGAAGTTCCTCAGTCTCCTGTTGCCATTCTGGAGTTTCCATCTTCGGGACTTTCTCTGTTTGCAGCCATCACCGTTTAACCATAAACTCGTAGCGTGTTGCGCCTCCAGTGCAACTGCAAAACAGTCCCCTGTCAAACAATGTTCTGCGGCAATTACGTTCCACCGCGTGGCGTCCCAACGTTGTATACGCTACAGTACATACTCACCGGTATTACAGTATATGAAAAATTCATATCATAAGAAAGATAATAACCAGTATTCGGTATGAACCGGTTTACCACCCAGCACTAAAAGACCGCAGCCTCACACAGAAAATACAGATGCAGGGTACATCACCTCCGCACATCAGCACACTTTCATCTGCCGTTTCTGGCATGTTTTAAATGTTGTGTTGACCTTGACTGGATATTGATTTTTTTTTTTTTTTTTTTTGGGGGGGGGGGGGGGGGGGGGGGGGGGGGGGGGGGGGGGGGGGGGGGGGTGGGGGGGGGGGGGGGGGTAATGATTTGATATAATAGGCGTGGCTTTAATGTAATCTTAATGGGATCTTGTTCACGAGTGAGGGCAGGATGGAGCGGGAGATCGACAGACGGATCGGTGCGGCATCTGCAGTGATGCGGGTGCTGCGCCGGTCTGTTGTGGTGAAGAAGGAGCTGAGCCGGAAGGCGAAGCTCTCGATTTACCGGTCGATCTACGTTCCCACCCTCACCTATGGTCATGAGCTTTGGGTAGTGACCGAAAGAACAAGATCGCGGATACAAGCGGCTGAAATGAGCTTCCTTCGCAGGGTGGCCGGGCTCTCCCTTAGAGATAGGGTGAGAAGCTCGGTCATCCGGGAGGGGCTCAGAGTAGAACCGCTGCTCCTCCGCATCGAGAGGAGCCAGATGAGGTGGCTCGGGCATCTGGTTAGGATGCCTCCTGGGCGCCTCCCTGGTGAGGTGTTCCGGGCACGGCCCACTGGGAGGAGACCCCGGGGAAGACCCAGGACACGCTGGAGGGACTATGTCTCTCGGCTGGCCTGGGAACGCCTTGGGATCCCCCCAGAGGAGCTGGAAGAAGTGGCCGGGGAGAGGGGGGTCTGGGCTTCCTTACTCCGGCTGATGCCCCCGCGACCCGACCTCGGATAAGCGGAAGAAGACGGTACGGTACGGTACGGCTTTAATGTTGGATATTTAAATATTTGCCCTTGCGTGCTGCCGTTACCCTGCAGAAGCAGTGAGTCTAAATTCCCTGAAATGATTCCATCTCTCTGAAGTGATGGTGAAAGGTCGCATTCTTGATGTCACCGTTTTTTTTTGTTTTGTTTTGTTTTTGTTTCCCAGGCCGTGAGATGATACCACTAATCTGCTTCCAGTATACTCTGGTCTGTTTTGTGCATGTGAGGATCGCTGGGATGCCAGCATGTCTGCAGAACTCCTGCTACCTTTTAGGCCCAAAGCATCCATCCTCTGATTGTAGTTGAAAGCTCAGTGCACCTCTGCTGCTGACTCCACTAATCCTCCTCATTCAGATTAGATATGGACCAGCACTCTCTCACACCCATCAGGTTTTTTTTTTTTTTTTTTCCGTCACCCACTTTGCACCATCAACAAAAAACCCACATTCATCACATCCAGCTCTGACAGACCTTTGCACTCAGCTGCAAGCTCAACTTTTGACCTTGGGCTTTGGTTGACCCATGCTCAGCCATATCGGTTTTCTCTGTGTGTCCCCTTTAAGTCTGATGGGTGGAGCCCAGCATTGTCATGAGTTCCATATCTGTACTGTAGTTACGTGGCTTTAATTACCTCTTCGATGCTAACCACTCATTTGCTGCAGGGAGAGCTTTTCAAGCTGGTGAGAGGACCAATAATCAAAGCGTTTGTGGCCTCGAATCATTTTGGCTTTGAATAGGTTTCATCTTTGGTCTCGGGACCTTTTGTTGATCGGCCAGTTCTGTGAATCTAAACTGGTGCAGATGATAAATGAAGATCACATTTTCATTGGGATGCACGATCACTGTTTTTTTAAAACTGATACCGATAACTTTCAGCTCCTAACGGCCGATACCGATAACCGATAACACACACATATACCTAAGATCATTACATCAATACTATGAACAAAATCAAAAATAGTTTGGACTTTAAATGAACAGATATTTATTTTTTCCAATGAAAAACTATTGTCAAGCCTCTCAAACATTTTCTTAAAGCTATCAAACAAACCTATTTGATATCTCACATTAACTTAAATAAGGTTCATTACTGACTGATATAAAAATAAAGGCTCCTTGAACTGATGGAAATACATGCATCAGAATTACTAACTGAAAAAGATTAACATTTAAAGGATTTTGACTTGTGGTTCCATTTAAATTAATACCTTTAATTAAAGTAAATGAGATTCAGTAGTTTTTTTTTTTTTTTAAATCTCATGGAAAAATGAGG
Organism: Hirundichthys speculiger; assembly: GCA_018398805.1. Taxonomy (NCBI): domain Eukaryota; kingdom Metazoa; phylum Chordata; class Actinopteri; order Beloniformes; family Exocoetidae; genus Hirundichthys; species Hirundichthys speculiger. The sequence goes on from JAGFBZ010000227.1 coordinate 107,708, forward strand.
GAGAGGAGAGACTGCTGCTGGCTTGCGCAAGTTAGCATTAGTTTCCGTTAGCTCACGTTAGCACGATTTCAAAACTCCATGGAAGCGATTGTTATGTTGTAGGTGGCCGATCGGGTTTTACGTATTAAAGCTTGTGCTTCCCTCCTCGTTGAATTCACTTGGAGGATTCATCACAAATAATCACCAAACTATCTTCTTCTGAAACTTTAACGAAGTTCCACGTCGCCATGTTTGTTGTGATCAGCGCTGTGCTGCAGGCTGCTTTCAAGGTGTAACGTAAATTCCTACGTTCCCTCGTTTGCTAGTCGTTCTTTCAGCCTTTTCAATTTTTTTCTTTTTTTATGTGTAAAATGTGGGAAAATACTGCGAATATCAATTCAAGTTAGCAACTACTAAAATTATGACCGAGTTAACGAGTTGTTTTCTGGCATGAGTGGGTATTCTTGATTTTCCTGATTGAGTAATCGTTTTTCTGATTATGCCGACGTCACTTGAACATAACATTCACTGCCGGTCATTCAAGGCTCAGAGGGAGCGAGACACTGCTGTGTTGACAGAAAAATATATGTTATCGGGGCTTTTCGTCGTGATATCGGACTTATCGAGATGACGTCATCATTTCCTGTTATCGGTCCGATAGTTATCGTGCACCCCTACGTTTTGATATCGCTGGGCAGCGTTGCGAGCTTATCATGAGCCACAGTGAGGCTGATGTGACTGCGGGGCGCCGGGCTCGGTGGGGCGCAGGGCTCGGTGGGGCCCCGGGCTCGGTGGGGCCCCGGGCTCGGTGGACACCCAGGCTTCCTGCAGTGATCTAATTGTGTAGAGAGGCTCTGTTGCTGTTCACATGCCTGTGGAATTTCCGTCCCCACCCCCAGAAGGCATGTTTAGTATTTCAGCTGTTGGCCTTTTGAATGCTCAGCGTCAGACAGGGTGGGGAAGATTTAGCAAACAGGCCGGTCTTTATATCCTGCCTCACACATTCAACAGTTTAGTTTTTAACATTTCCAACATCCTACTTTTATACACACAGAAAGTGTGTTTGATAGGGTGCATATGTTGAATTTATATTTAGTCCCAGGTAATGGTGATTTTCTGACTAGTATTTTTCCTTTTTCTGTTTACTCTGTGTGAATATTTCAGTATTTAACTCAGATGTGGTATTAAAATATTCCACTTTCACCTAAATAAATGTTTTAGAACTCCTTCTACACAGAGCTAAGCTTCATGGATAACTTGTTGAAATAAAAGTAGTACAGAGAAGAAGATGCTGTGAACTTATTAGTTGCATCTGTGGTGGTTTTTCCAGAAAATGGACACCGCAGGCGTGAAAGTGCTGGAGACAGCCGAAGACATCCAGGAACGCCGGCAGCAGGTCCTGGACCGCTACCGGCGTTTCAAGGAGCTGTCCATTATGCGCCGGCAGAAGCTGGAAGACTCGTACCGCTTCCAGTTTTTCCGCCGCGATGCCGACGAGTTGGAGAAGTGGATCCAGGAGAAGCTGCAGATAGCCTCTGATGAGAACTACAAGGACCCCTCTAACCTGCAGGTCTGCTCTTCATCTCTTTATATTCCAGCCCAACCGGGCCTTATCCAGTCTCTTAGAATCCTGCTCTGATTACAAATGAGCTTTTATCTCAATATTTCTGTCCCATGTCTTCCCTACAGGGTAAACTGCAGAAACATCAGGCCTTTGAGGCGGAAGTTCAGGCTAACGCCGGGGCCATTATTAAACTGGATGACACTGGGAATCTAATGATCACCGAGGGCCACTTCGCCTCTGAGACCATTCGAGTGAGTACTGAAGTTAGCCTCTTTACAATCTGGGCCGTGAGCTGTTTGTTACTAAATGATGAAATTATACCAACTGGATCTTTTAGCAACGTAGAAACTCCTGTACGTTAACCTCTTCAATCTTGTTCAGTCCTACACGCCTTATCGGACACAGCAAAGGCCCGTAGTTACGAGTGTCAATATGGCTGAGTATATCAAAGTTGGTGCTGGATTGTGGCGTGACTCCTGAGTGCTTCAGAACTGAAACTCTTGTCAGTCAGCTTTGTCTTCTTTTCTTCCTTTTGTTAGAAAATGAACTGACCTTCTTCCTTGTATTTTAATATCGGCTGAGAAAAATTCTGCCACCTGTTTCTGCCCTTTTCACTTGTCTTGAGTTCTTAATCCTCCACTGTTCTTTACAATATCTCAAAAAGAAGAATGTGACTTTCTCCCCTGTGTGCCAGACTCGTCTGGAGGAGCTGCATCGCTTGTGGGACCTCCTGCTGCAGAAGACCAAGGAGAAGGGCATGCGCCTGTTACAGGCCCAGAAACTGGTCCAGTACCTGCGAGAGTGTGAAGATGCCCTGGACTGGATCAGCGACAAGGTCACACATGCATCCTGGGAATTTTTCCAGACAGGAAATTGTTTTCTTTGTGTTATATTTGTGTGTGGGCTCATTTCTGGACATATTTCAGTCTTAATCCAACTATTTCATAGAATGAGGGGAATAGGATGCAGTGTATAACGTGGCTCAGAGTTGTTCATCCAACTCTCCCCTGCAGGAGGCCATCGCCACCTCGGAGGAACTGGGCCAGGACCTGGAGCACGTGGAGCTCCTGCAGAAGAAGTTTGAGGAGTTTCAGACGGATCTGGCGGCGCACGAGGAACGCGTGAACGAAGTGAACCAGCTGGCAGCCAAGCTGATCCAGGAAGCACATCCTGAGGCCGAACTCATCGTTCGCAAGCAGGAGGAAGTCAACGCAGCCTGGCAGCGCCTCAAGGGCCTGGCCCAGCAGAGGCAGACCAAGCTGTTTGGGGCTGCTGAGGTGCAGCGCTTCAACAGGTAAACGTGGGCTGCTTTGACACTGCGTGTCCGTTACCTGTAGGTGTTAAAGCTGGTCATGTTATTGCTTTACCCTGCTGGTGATGGTGAGAGACTGTGTTTGGCTCCAATAACAGGGATGTCGATGAGACCATCAGTTGGATCAAGGAGAAGGAGCAGCTGATGGCCTCTGATGACTTTGGGCGAGACCTGGCCAGCGTGCAGGCTCTGCTGCGCAAACACGAGGGTCTGGAAAGAGACCTGGCTGCTCTGGAGGATAAGGCAGGACTCGCGCAGCTGCACAGAATCCAGCCACGTATAAGAATGAACATAACCTAACTGTTGTTCTAACTTCTTACTGTAACCAGGTTAATGCACTGGGTGGCGACGTAGAGCGCTTGCAGCAGACACACCCCCAGAACGCTTCCCAGATCCATCTGAAGAAGGATGAGCTCATCACCAACTGGGAGCAGATCCGGACTCTGGCTGCTGAGCGCCGCACCCGCCTGAATGACGCCTATCGGTAAAACACCAGAGTATATCCCTGTCACATGTGCAGCAAATGTATCAGAATCAGAATCAGAATCAAATTTATTTATCGCCACTGAGCCAGCATCCCAACACAGAGGAATTTGTCTTCCCAGTACACCGTCCAAGAGAAACATACAGAAACATACAGACAACATATGGACAGGAGTCAACGGTGCTTGGATCAGTGCTATAAGAGCGCATTTACCGTGTCCAAAGGGCAGTGTACTCAAGCACACAGGTGCCCAAGTACACCACCCTCCGGCCAGGGCATTTTTAGCAGAAGAAAATATGATCACATAGGGGATGGGGAGGGGAGAGAGGATAAAAAACAGGTGTCTCACACCACATGTCCTTGATCAGAGGCACATGTTGTGTGATTCACAAAAAAAAAAAACCCTCAGCACAAGCATAACAAACTTATTACGAAGACATCATATGGGTCAGGAAAAAGTCCCAGCCAAGCGGCCCGTGCACGCGCAGCCGGTGGCGCGCAGCGCAATCAGTGCGCTCCGCGTGGGGGGAGAACATCAGGATCCAGCGAGGACGTTGAGACTCGGGGAAAGGATATGGAGCAGGGGACGTGGTGGGGGCAGAGCCTTCTTCGGATAAAACCTTGGAGAGATCAGACCTGCAGATTATTTATCTGTAGTCCATTAAGGATTTGGAAGCTCTCTTTCTGAAGCAGCAAGCTCTTTGATACGTTATAAACAAACATGCAGCAGATGCAACATATCATTAGAATATTCAACTAGATTTGATCCTGTGAACCCAGCTCCAGTTTTCACTTGTGAGGGTTCACTGATTTCCTTTTTCATTTTTATAACCCCAGTTTGACATCCTAAATGTTAATTATGGTGCATCAAATTGAGAATATTACAAAGGAAACAGAGAAATCTTATTCTTAAAAAATAGATGCTTATTTTTAATTTGATGCCACCAGTGATTGTTGGGACAATAGAAATAAAAACTGAAAACTTGTTTGTTTCTCTTTTTTTGGTGCAGTATCTTATAAATACTAGTTTAGTGTTCGTATATGGGTCATGTAAAACTATATAATTTACTCTGTTAAAATTCAAATTTCCCCACTCAAGTCTTGTCACGTCTGTATTTTTTTCAGACTGCAGCGCTTCACGGCCGACTTCAGAGATCTGACCAGCTGGGTGACAGAGATGAAGGCTCTCATCAACGCCGATGAACTGGCCAACGACGTGGCCGGCGCCGAGGCTCTGTTGGATCGCCACCAGGAGCACAAGGTGAAATCCCTCCACGCGACCATCTAGTCCCGAAGACTCACGGCAATTACAGCGCAACGTTCAGGACGCACACGGGAGACTTGGTGTAATTGTGGGTGACCGAATCTTTTTCAGGGAGAAATTGACGCCCACGAGGACAGCTTCAGAGCCACCGACGAAGCTGGCAAAGCCCTGCTGAGTACGGGACACTACGCCTCTGAGGAGGTCAAGGAAAAGGTACGACTGGAAAAATGAAGATGACATGACACATGCAACAAAAAGTGTTTGAAGCTTCATTTTGTTTGTTTGATATTCATCATTTTTTTGCCTTTTAGCCTGTACCACAGTCAGGAAAAAACAGTCAGTTTGGGGATAATTTAGAGCAAAAACGTCTTTTAAGTATTCTGTGATAGAATAGCAACATTGCAAACTTCCCCTACTTTTTTTTTCTTTGTTTCACAATTTGTTGCAGGTCTGAAATGGAAAAAAAATAGATGTTTCAACAAATAAGAAAAAAGATAAAATATTCTGGGCTCATGCTAAGTCCTATTTCTGGTTTGCTGTTCTCCATTGCTACCCAGAAATGTGTTTTAGAGCACTATTTTAATTCTGGTCCGTGTTGTGCAGCTCGGCATCCTCGCTCAGGAGAAGGAGTCTCTGCTGGAGCTGTGGGAGGTTCGCCGGCAGCAGTACGAGCAGTGCATGGACCTGCAGCTCTTCTACAGGGACACTGAGCAGGTGGACAACTGGATGAGCAAACAAGAGGTACTCGCCAATAAATATTTTATACCTTTCCTTGGGCAAGAATTCACGTAGAACACACTTGGTTATAGAGTTGAGTGCGAGCCTTTAAGAGTATGTCTGGTTGATGTAGGCCTTCCTACTGAACGAAGACCTTGGAGACTCCCTGGACAGTGTGGAGGCCCTGCTGAAAAAACACGAAGACTTCGAGAAGTCACTTAGCGCTCAAGAAGAGAAAATCACTGTAAGTTAATTCATCTTGCCAACTTAAGTTATACACATCTTTCCCCTGTAGTCTCTTATTTATAGCAGCATCAAGACTGTTGTGCACTTTTATGAAATGAAATCTCTTTAACTTGTTTATTTCCAGGCCCTGGATGAATTTGCTACCAAACTAATTCAGAACAACCACTACGCCAAAGAGGATGTGGCCACCCGCAGAGATGCTGTAAGGATCTCAGTCACTTCTCCTTAGTAGACGTAGAAATAACCACCAGCTTTTAAACTCTTTTTTTTTTTTTTGCTCCCTTTACAAAGATTTTGTTCACTTTCTCAGAACTGTTCTCAGATATCCTGTAAAAAGCAGCACATGTACTTGTCTTTGGTGCATTTCTAGCTCCTCAGTCGTCGTAATGCCCTGCACGAGCGTGCTCAGTCCCGTCGTGCTGCCCTGGAGGACTCTTTCCACCTGCAGCAGTTCTTCAGGGACTCGGATGAGCTGAAGAGCTGGATCAATGAGAAGATGAAGACCGCCACCGACGAATCCTACAAGGTAGTTTTGGTTTTTTTGTTTTCTTTTCTTTTCTTTCTTCTCAAATAATAACATCTCTTCTTCTCCAGCAACCCGTGTGCAGTTTTGAAACATTTCTACATTTCATCTTTTTTCCTCTGTCTCTTGACATCAGGACCCATCCAACCTGCAGGGTAAAGTGCAGAAGCATCAGGCCTTTGAGGCTGAGCTGTCAGCCAACCAGAGCCGCATCGACGCCCTGCAGAAGTCTGGACAAGACCTGCTGGATGGAAAACATTATGCTTCAGATGAGGTGGCTGGTCGAATGGAGGAGGTTAGCTCCCAGTGGAAGAAGCTGCTGGAAGCGACTGAGCTCAAAGGTATTGCATCTATAGATTCAGCCCCATGAACACATCTTTTTTTTTGATGCATTGTTGTTGATGTTTTTTTGTTGTGGTTTTCTTAAGGTATCAAGCTGAGAGAGGCGAACCAGCAGCAGCAGTTCAACAGGAATGTAGAGGACATTGAGCTGTGGCTCTATGAAGTCGAGGGCCACTTGGCTTCAGACGACTATGGAAAAGACCTGACCAGCGTCCAGAACCTCCAGAAGAAACATGCTCTGCTGGAAGCTGACGTGGCGGCTCACCAGGTGCACGACGCTGCATGGAACTGATAATGGCACATAATATGCTGTTTATGCATACAGAAGTGAGATAGTAAATGTATTAATTCTTCTGTGAATGTTGCTTCAGGATCGGATCGATGGCATAACAATCCAGGCTCGCCAGTTCCAGGAAGCTGGACACTTTGATGCTGACAACATCCGCAAGAAACAGGAGGCTCTGGTGGTCCGTTATGAAGCTCTGCGCGAGCCCATGGGTGCACGCAAGCAGAAACTGTCCGATTCGCTCAGACTCCAGCAGCTGTTCAGAGATATCGAGGATGAAGAGACTTGGATCCGTGAAAAAGAGCCGATCGCTGCCTCCACTAACAGAGGTGACACTTTTGACAGCATCCAGACTCTTGTAGCTTGAAATAAAATTAAAAAATGCTACTGTCAGCAATATAAAATCTCAGATAGTCAGATTGCATGACTAATGCATTGGTTGGTTTAGAGAAATGTTGAAAAATGATCTTGTTTTTCCTCAGGCAAAGACCTCATTGGTGTCCAGAACCTGCTGAAGAAGCACCAGGCTCTGCAGGCTGAGATCACAGGTCACGAGCCTCGCATCAAGGCCGTCACTCAGAAGGGAGAGGCTATGGTGGAGGAAGGTATTTCAATTCTAATCTTGGTCTAGTATCTGGACCTGTGTGCACAGCTGGGCCATTGTTACCTTCGTACATGTGGTGATATTTGTTCGGGGTACTCAGGTCACTTTGCTGGGGAGGATGTGAAGGCTAAGTTGGCTGAACTACACGGACGCTGGGACACACTGAAGGCCAAGAGCTCCCAGAGAAGACAGGACCTGGAGGACTCTCTGCAGGCCCAGCAGTACTTTGCCGACGCCAATGAGGCAGAGTCTTGGATGAGAGAGAAGGAACCCATTGTTGGAAGCACAGACTACGGAAAAGATGAGGACTCAGCCGAGGTACGAGAAGATAAAGTGTTGGGACAAATTCTCAGAAAAACGCAATTCAAAGATGTTCTTCTTAATTCTTCTGCATTTCTATTCTCTTTGGTGTTTTATAAGTTTTATGGTGTTTTGTTTCTCTTCCACAGGCTCTGCTGAAGAAGCACGAGGCCCTGATGTCTGACCTGAGTGCTTACGGCAGCAGCATCCAGGCCCTGAAGGAGCAGGCCCAGTCCTGCAGGGTGAGACCAGAGCGTTGGAGATGCACTACTGAGCTTTTCAATGTTATCCTATTTCAGCATAGTACGTAAAAACAGTAAGTGAGACATTTTTGTTCGACTGAACAGCAACAAGTGGCACCAACTGATGATGAGACTGGGAAGGAGCTGGTCCTCGCTCTCTACGACTATCAGGAGAAGAGCCCACGTGAAGTTACCATGAAGAAAGGGGACATCCTCACCCTGCTCAACAGCACCAACAAGGTACAGAGGGAACAGTCAGCCATCATCTGCACTCTATTTTTTTGACTGTCAGTATTTTCACTGTGACAGGATGCCCTTATTTACTGAACAGACCGCAGTTCTGCAACGACTTGATCAAATTAACTTCTGCTAAATTTGGATCACGCCTGTATCCCAATGGATTCATGGAAAATGACAGTTATGTACCCATACAACAATCCCTCTTGGTTTTTGAAGCAGATGGGCAGAACATTTTTATTTGTTTTTTTTTTTTTTTGCAACATATTTTTCAAAAATATTTAAGTGGGTTAGAAAACTTTATTAGGTGGCTATTGATATACTGGAAACCCTGATCCCTTTAAGAACTGAGGCCCCTCTGAACATGGGAACACAGCCAAATGCTGCATCAGCCCTAAATGGCTTAAGCATCAATGGCTTGATGCTAACATTTAAAAAAACAAACTTTTATGTCCTAATGAGAGATGTGAATCTTTAAGGCTTTAAGATTCAATTACGATTCACCCAATAATGCCTCTTGATTCATTTCAGCATGTATTCCATCCTCAGAGTTCTTTACAACCATCCATCTTTTTTTTTACACACAGTCAGGTGAATGTCATTTGCAACTTATTTAGTGCTCTTAAAAATCAGACATGTTTTTAATATTAAAACCCGTATCTTTTAGTGCCTGGGTGACTGACTACTGTATATCTGTTGCATATGATTCAGTTGGAGCAGACGTACATGAATCCCCTGTAATCACTACTCAGTGTTATTCATTTAATCCTTACCCAGGGCTCAAGTTTGGTTGTAAATTCAAGATGTAGTTGTTTCTGCAAAGTGTGCTTTTTATCTAAGATCTTTAACAGCTCCTGAAACCCTGTGTTCAGGACCAAGTAGATCTACAGACCCTTCCCTGTACAAGTAACCACAGATTTGGTGCTTTTTTTTTTTTTTTTTTTTTTACCTGATAGACGATATAAACCATGTGCATTTTATCTAGCTGTGTGTCCAAATGTCTGCTTTAAAACCACTAGTTTTTTTTTTAAGATTTGTATTTAATCATGTTAAGCTCTGCATTCTTCCACCATATCACCCCATTTCTATTGATATGTTGCTACTACACTGATGCAGAATCATTCATGTCCACACTGGGACGCTCCCTGTCTCTGCCGTCCTGCAGGACTGGTGGAAGGTGGAAGTGAACGATCGCCAGGGCTTTGTTCCTGCTGCGTATGTGAAGAAGCTGGACCCCACGCAGTCCTCCTCCAGGGAGAACCTGCTGGATGAGCATGGCAGCATTGCCATGCGCCAAGACCAGATTGAGAATCAGTAAGAAAGAAAAGTTTTTTTTTCTGTTTTTATGCGAATTGGGTTTACTAACTTAATACATTTCTTTCTGTCCAGATATGCATGCTCTTCTTTATTTCCACTGAATCTGACTTTCTGTTTAGTCCTCTAACACTAATGACCCTGCCCTGACCTCTTCCTCTGTCTCCTCTGCTGTCCCCTCACTTGATTTAACAACCTAATCTTGTCTTGCCGTGCGCTCGCCTTGCCACTGAGCAGGCTTGTCACCAAGGAGGCCTGCAGCGTGTCTGTGCGCATGAAGCAGGTGGAAGAGCTGTGAGTAGAAGCCAGCGCCCCACTGAGTGTTGTGATCGTGATCCTGTTGAACATCATCAGCAGCAGTTTAACATCAGTCCCTGTTCCAACCCTCCTGAAAACCCTCATGTAGGGCTGGGCAACCATTACAATTTTTAATCGCGATTAATCGCATGAGTTCCCTGATTAAACACGATTAATCGCATTGTATACGAAAAATCAAATAATGAATTCAAAAGTAGTGTAAAGGTCACTTTTATTTAAATGTTCTGCTGCCATATGAACTAAAGTGTCATAACATTTGTTGTTCAAACACTTTTAACATCAGCACTTGTCAGTAACACATATTTAGTGTAAATCTCATCTTAAAAAATGTCAAATAAAATAAAGCTTATTGCCACTGCCAGAGCATTAATGTCATCCTGTTTTTATGAAAAATAAAAAAAGTCTACAAACAAAATCCTGAGCCACAATCAGAACAGCAGAAACTTTTCAAGTTCAGCTTGTCAGTTGTTACAAATAACCTTGTTTCTGTTGAATCCTCCGTCTGGGAGAACTTTAAAATGAAAATGTCCATGTTAAAGTTCTGTAACTTCATCAATGTGTATCATTCGTTCTTCCCATTTTCAATTGTCAGTCAAAAAAAAAAATTATAAAGGGACATTTTATTTTATTTTAATTTTTTTAATCTAACAATAAAAAAAATGCTTCTTTTTTTTATATTTCAATTTTAGACTTGGATCAAAAATACAAAATGAAAAAAACAGGCCACGAGACTGAATTAGTATTTAATATTTAATTGTCCGGTTTACGTGACCCAGAAATGTCTTTGTGCATCAGTTCAGGTAGCATGGCGGGGCTGGAATCACAGAGTATAATATTTACAATATTGTGTAAATCTGAATGAAAACTCAGCTCATCTATAGATGAACCAAAGCCTCTCCAGCTCTGCGTCTGACATCAGTCTTTTTCTCCTCAGATCATGACGAGCTCAGAATCTTCTGATGCTCCTTTCCAGCATTACAGGACACCCAGGACGATATTTTAATCTAGAAGTAATATTCTTAAAAATGGGGGTCGTTTTTTTAATCAAGGATTAGACTTTCTGTTGTCATTACACATCTGTGCCACTAGATGGAGCAGCACTGCAGTAACTAGCTAGAGAACAGCAGGACAGTGAACACATGGAACAGATCTGATGGAACATGGAGGAATGATGCGACCGTCTTGAACAAAGGGATTTAATTGTTTTGTTGTTGTCCAGAATTTTTTTTTTTTTTCCATACAAAATGTATTAATATTGCTACCTGAACTGTAAAGTACACTGATTTTTACCATTCTCCATGTCTGTTTTAGCTTTTCGCATGTTTACCTGCCAATTGTCTTCTGGCTCCGCAGCAGCCAGTAACAGACTTTTCAAAATAAAAGCATGTGAGCAACATGCGTTAACGCGCGATAAAATAAATGTTGGCGTTAATAAATGAATGCGTTAACGCAATAATAACGTATTAACTTGCCCAGCCCTAGTATTGTGATGACGTATTTTGACACCCTCACCTCCACCTTTACCTTCTGTTTAGTGCAGTGATAGAAGAACACCCCCTTGGACTCATCACACGGTTTCTTTCATTAAATTTGGATTGATTTCAACCTGAAATGTAACACTGTGTTTGGATGGCACAGCTTGATGTATGTAGAAAACATTTTGTTTTCTGCTACAGGTAGTCCCAGCTTGATACATGCAGGATGTTTCTCTCCGCTTCATAGAAGCACCTTCTGTGACTTCTGATACATCATCTTGGTGTGAAATTACAAAAAAAAACAAAAAAGAAAAGGAAGAGACTTGATCCTCTTGGTGTCATTTTTCTTTCCACAGTGAAAGTCATACTTCATCTCAGGAAAACATAAAAAATGAAGAGATTAGTAGCTGTTACTCCAACTCATAGCCCACATGACTTCTGTTAGCTCATAGACAGCGCAGATGGATTAGCTCCATCCTGTATACTGGAAACACCAAGAGAGACCAAAACATCTGCTTTCTTCTTCTGTTGGAGCAGAAGTCCAAAGAACACATTCAGCATTAAATAAAAGTAGAAGAGGTCTTGTCCACATCTAGCAAGACTCAACTAGTACCTGGTCTGTAGACAGAAGTAATCTTTCATCTTAAATCCCTCAGTTCCCCCAAGGCTTCCCTCTCATCTCTTAGTGTTTGTGCTCTCGCCTGCCTCACACAGCATGCCAGTGTTCCGTGTGAAATGTTGATTTTTCCAGTATTATTGTTATTTTTGTTTATTTCTCTTAATGTATCATCTTTTCTGTCCCATCTTTTTCAAGGTACGGTACTCTGTTGGAACTGGGAGAGAAACGTAAAGACATGCTAGAGAAGAGCTGCAAGAAGTTCATGCTGTTCCGCGAGGCCAACGAGCTCCAGCAGTGGATCAATGAGAAGGAGAGCGCCCTGACCAATGAGGAGGTGGGCTCGGACCTGGAGCAGGTCGAGGTCCTGCAGAAGAAGTTTGATGACTTCCAGAAGGTAATGTCCATATTCCAGCTTTTACTTTTTTTTTTCATTATCATCATCCTGTTTTCTACACAGCTTTGAAATATTATTTATTCTAGTGCTGGGCAATATGACAATACATATCGTGGGGACAATATAAAAGTGTGTATCGTGCCATTTCCCTTCTATCGTTTCTATCGTTTCTATCGTTTCTAACCTAATTTTATCAATTATTACAGCAAATATGTAATTAAATAACCTGCAACGATAAATTTGATAGAATCATATCTACTTCTACAAAGGAGCCTTTTATGTTTGCACTTTTTTTCATGGTTAATGCCTTAAACAGAGTTCTCTTCAACCCTGATGTTTACTTTAGACACTTTATATTGGTTTGCAAACTTTGCACTACAAGGTTACAGATTTCAGAAAGTTGAAAAATAATTTGTGTTTATTTTTTATAGCTGAACTTCAGTGCAAAAATGTGTTTTTCCTCTCAGAAACTGTTGTGCAGTTTTAAAAAAAAAGTGAAAGCTACTGTACCTCTGTACCTACCTGTTTTTGCTGCACTAAAATGTATGTTTGTGACAGTTCAGCTAAATGTCCTTTCAAAATAAAGTTGAAAAGTAAGCGATGAAATTTTTGTCAAACTTTTCAGAGAATAACTGAAAACAAACTTTATTATGGTATATCGTGATATATATCGTTATCGTGATATAAAATAGTCCATATCGTGATATGATTTTTTCCATATCGCCCAGCACTGATTTATTCTGTGATTTTTTTTTTTTTTTTTAAATACATTATGTCCCATTAAATGCAAGTTTTGAACTCATTTGTACAAATGATTCATAACAAATATCCATCAATTAAAATCTGAAATCATACATTGGGTGTAAAACGATGCATTCTTGTTTTCCAGGACCTGAAGGCCAACGAGTCTCGTCTGAGGGACATCAACAAAGTTGCATCTGAGCTGGAGTCTGAAGGCCTCATGGCAGAGGACGCACCCATGGTCCAGGCTCAGGTGCGCTTTACTTTCCTTTAATCAGCCTTTAAAGAATCACTTTCATATGTGAATTATGTCTCAGCTGTCATGATATGCTCTTTTTTTTTTTTTTCCTTTCTTGCTTTTAGCATCAAGAGCTGGTTGGATCTGCTCCTGGAAAGGTCTGAATAATACTTTATTTTTGCACATACTGCTGTGTATTGGAGTCATTTAAAAAAGAAAAGGCATATTTTGAATAGAATGGTGCTATCCTTGCTTTACTAACATTCCTTATTTGTTGAACAGGATGAAGCTGATTCCAAGACTGCATCACCATGGAAGGTACTGTTCTGTTAAGCTTTTCAACTATTCTACGTAGCGATACAAAATTCATTCCAACATTCAGTTGTTTTACTGTGTGTGCTTTAAATGAAAATGCATCAGCTACTGAGATGCAACAGATTGTTACTCTTGATCTGATACTGTAACTGTGCATCATTGTTCAGTATTGGATTGACTGCTGTGCCACTTTACTGCAATCATGTCCACCAGTCCAGTGCACTGGCATGGGGCATGATGTCACTGGAATACCATCAGAAAATAATGAGACAACCAGTAAGTCTGGGGGAAGTTTTAAAAAACAATCTTTTAGGGCTGGGCAAGTTAACAGGTTATTAACGCATTAATTTATTAATGCCGACATTTATTTTATCGCGTGTTAAAGCATGTTGCTCACATGCTTTTATTTTGAAAAGTCTGTTACTGGCTGCTGCAGAACCGGAAGATAATTGTCAGGTAAACATGCAGAAAAGCTAAAACAGATATAGAGAATGATAAAAATCTATGAACTTTACAGTTCAGGTAGCAACTCAGGTAGCAATAGTAACAATTCTGTCTGGAAACAAAAATTCTGGACTGCAACAAAACTTTTAAACCCCTTTGTTCAAGACAACCCTGTCATTCCTCCATGTTCCATCAGATCTGCTCCATGTGTTCACTGTCCTGCTGTTCTCTAGCTGGTTACTGCAGTGCGGCTCCATCTAGTGGCGCAGATGTGTAATGACAACAGAGGCTAGTCTTCGATTATAAAATTACCCCCATTTTTTGAGAATATTACTTCTAGATTAAAATATCGTCCTATATTCAGGCCAATATGGTAGTTTGATCAAGGACTGATTCAACAGCAGATGGGTGTACTAATGCCCTGGCAGTGGCAATAAGCTTTATTTTATTTGACATTTTTTAAGATGAGATTTACACTAAATATGTGTTACTGACAAGTGCTGATGTTAAAAGTGTTTGAACCACAAATGTTAAGACACTTTAGTTCATATGGCAGCAGAACATTTCAATAAAAGTGACCTTTACACTACTTTTGAATTCATTATTTGATTTTCCGTATGCAATGCGATTAATCGTGATTAATCAGGGAAATCATGCGATTAATCGCAATTAAGATTTTTAATCATTGCCCAGCCCTACAATCTTTATATCTCTTTATTTTCAAATCAATTCTAATTTTCATGCCTCAGGATGTCCCAGTCACTTCCAGTTACCTGGGTTGATTCATTGTTCTTCATGTGGCCTGGTTCTGCTTCATGGTTGCAGTGCCTCCAGTCTCCTGACTGGTTTAAAGCCTTGGTTGGTTTTGGATTAAGTCCAAAACACATCAAAGGAGTTTCCATAACTCTCATAATTCTTGACTGGTGTGGTGTTTTTTTTTTCTTTTTTTTTCCCTCTGTCCTCCTTTCTGCCATGTTTTTTTTTTTTTTTTCACCTTTGACTTTAGACTGTACGCTTGGGTATTCAAACAACGGCTAACTTTAATACTATCAAGGTAAGACAAACGTAGTCGATCCCAGATTCATTTTGAATCGTCACTCCCATGTCCTCCCATCTGGATTGAAAACTAACCTCTCTGTCCTAATGTAGCATGATCTGTTCCGTCCTGTCCTCTGAAAGCTAACTCTCGTGTTAGCAGTGGTCACGTGTTTTATTTTGGTCTTGTTTTTAATGTAGTATGACTTGTTGCTGACATACTACATGAAAGTCATGATGTGCACGTTCCCTGTTCTCATACTCTGTCATGTTCTTCCCATGCATCGTTGTGCATTTCCTCTCCATTATCTATCTTCCTTTGTTTGCCCATCACTGTCTGCATCCATCACATCGACTCTTGTTGAAGTAATACATTAAATTTAGCATTCCTCACCACAAAGCAATATCTGAGTTCATCCATTTGTGTTAATTGCTAAGTAATTAATGACTTGAGAATCTCTTGAATAGAGGATGACTGTAGTTCGTAGCTTGTACTCGATGGAAACGGATTGCAGTGCAAGAGCAGAACAGTGTTTGATTTTGGTTGTGTTACGTTCAGGAGCTGAACAATCGCTGGAGGTCCCTGCAGCAGCTGGCTGAAGACAGGAGCAACATGCTGGGCAGCGCCCATGAGGTGCAGCGATTCCACAGGTACGACTAAACCATCCTTTTATCCACACGGGTTGTTGAAACATGTCTAATACGCCCTCATTATGATGAGCTTGTGATGCTGAGCCAAATAAAACAGCTACATGCTGCCCGACTGCAGTCAACTTCAGGGCTCATGAGGTTGAGGTAGCGCTGCGCCAGCTTCAGTTCTGGAGTCTGCCTCGGAAGTATGAGAAATGGACCTGAGAGACAAAAACAGAGCAAACTAAAATGGTCGCTGTGTTGCTGTTTAAGGAAGCCTTTTATGATGAATTTTCTCCCAAAAGGGAAAATGACATAGTTACAGTATAAATTATTGAGGATGGATGGATCAGAACATCAACTGTTAGACGCATAGCAGAGAGAGGTGTGGTTCAAATCTGTAGAGATTGCCTGGTTTTCATTGGGCCAGGCAGAAACCAAGCTTACGAAGTCAACATGCAGCGTTGACAAGTAAAAAATGGAGGCTAACTCACAGCCAGTAGTTCAATAGTTCCTTCACAGTAACGTGTCAAGGATTACACCATCTGTCTGCAGGTATATTCTGAAACGTGTTGGTATATGCGATATCATATTTTAGCCTTATCTTGATGAGATTCTGAATTTCTAAAAATCCCTGTTGTCTTTATCAACACTCCAATATTGATCTGAAATGCTCTAAACTTTCTCCTTCTCAAGACCAACTTCGTAGACATTTCCTCTTCAACCCATTTGTGTTTGGGTTAATATTCTGGGCATTATTCCAGCCTCTGAAAGCTCAGCAGACTCCTCCCACTTTTGTGGGAGGAGCTGGTAACACTATTGTTACCAGCAGATGCCCTCTAACTGACACCAAGTCAGCGTAGACAAATGCCTGAAGGAATCAGTGACTTAACTGGGAGAAATTCTTAAGAAAGAAGACCAGAGCGATGTCATCAGGCTGACTCTGATCAGGCACTGATCTTAGCTACCATTGATCGTATTACTAGTTTGCATCTTACTCCCAACCAGGGACTGCACATGCAATCAAAACACACACAGATACATGGGCAGCGTTTCAACCGTCTCCAAGTCTCTGTCATATAAACTCCAACTAAAACTGTACAAAACTGAGACCACCTGCCTTACAGTAAGAAGTTTCACCATTTGGAACTTGTTTCATTTTAAGGGAGTTTAAACAAGGCTGCTTTTGTTGAACTGATCTGCTGTGACCACCACATCTCCATATGTTTCAGTTCCAGTAAGCAGTTATTCACAAACACTGATGAAACTGTAATGTGTCCTCTCAGGGATGCGGATGAGACTAAAGAGTGGATTGAGGAGAAGAACCAGGCCCTCAACACGGACAACTACGGTCACGACTTGGCCAGTGTCCAGGCTCTGCAGCGCAAACATGAAGGCTTTGAGAGGGACCTGGCAGCCCTGGGTGATAAGGTCCGGTTACACTATACTGAAGCAGATTACCAACCAAATCCTCTTGACTATTTCCTGTTGCTCCCCCCCCACCACCTTTCAAAGTTTTTTGAGACATTACACTTCTTTCCAATGCAGGTTAACTCTCTCGGGGAAACAGCAGAACGTCTGATCCAGTCCCACCCTGAAGCGGTGGATGACATCCAGGAGAAATGCACTGAGCTGAACACCGCTTGGAGCAGCCTGGTGGGACGAGCCGACCAGCGCAAGGACAAGCTGGGCAACTCCCACGACCTGCAGCGCTTCCTCTCCGACTTCAGGTGAGGGTTCCTCTGTTTTCTCATGGAAGCTGTTGGGATGTGTGTGGTGTTTCTGAGTGATCTCCACTTTTGATTGATTTTTATTCCTCACGATTTAACAAGAGATCTGATGTCCTGGATCAATGGCATCCGAGGGCTGGTGTCCTCAGAGGAGCTGGCCAAAGATGTTACGGGAGCCGAGGCTCTTTTAGAACGACATCAGGTGTCAGATTTTTTATCCATTTATACACTAAACTGCAGACATCCGTGCAGGATTTTGTCCATCTAACTGCCTGTTTCTCTCTTCCTCCCCGTCTTTCCAGGAGCACCGCACAGAGATTGATGCTCGTGCTGGTACCTTCCAGGCCTTTGAACAGTTCGGTCAGCAGCTGCTGGCTCGAGGCCACTATGCCAGTCCGGAGATCCAGCAGAAACTGGAGGCTCTGGACCATGAGCGTGCTGACCTGGAGAAGGCCTGGGTTCAGCGCCGCATGATGTTGGACCAGTGCTTAGAGCTCCAGGTAAACACCTGGACACCTTTACCTGTGAAATGACCAGCTGGAAGCTGTTGCATCATCCCTGACAGCTGCATTTTCCATCCCCAGCTCTTTAACAGGGACTGTGAGCAGGCGGAGAACTGGATGGCGGCCCGTGAAGCCTTCCTGGCCAGCGACGACAAAGGTGACTCCCTGGACAGCGTGGAGGCGCTCATCAAGAAACACGAGGACTTCGACAAGGCCATCAATGTGCAGGTTGGTAAAACGACACCAGGAAAGAGTCTCTTCAAGCGATTTAGAAATCCCTGAATGTTGGCCTGCTGTACAGGAGGAAAAGATCGCTGCCCTGCAGTCGTTTGCTGACCAGCTGATCGGAGCTGATCATTACGCCAAACCTGAGATCCTGAACCGTCGCAATGAAGTCCTGGATAGGTAAGAGATGTTTGTTTCTCCTCTCCTTATTCATTTAAGGCATTGTTGTTTTGAACTTATTTGAATGGTTGGATATTGCTTTAAAGTTACTTTTGATCTCCATATTTTGGACTTTTATTTCAAATAGGAAACTTAAAAAAAAGGAAAAAAAAGCAGCTGTTGTGGCTACCTTTCAGCTGTTGTTTACTAGAGCCTCATTTTTAACCTTAAACATAATACCATCACAAATAATAATAAAAATCAAGAGAAAAGACTATATTAGTATTTATTAGAAGGTATTTATCTGCATTGACCAAGAACTAAAAGAAAAAAAGTCAGTGAATCTCTAAGAATCAAACCACAAAATCGAGCTGCATTATTTCATCCTGCTGTTTCAGTACAAATGACGACTTTAAAAACAAAACAAACACAAAATACCATTGGGGGCATATTTCCAAGTAGCTGTGATGCACATAATCTGAAAGTTAAACATTTTTTTTATAATGTTCAGATTGCTCATGTAGCTTCATCTTAATGAAAGATTGCGTTTTTCAAAGGTGGCGCCGACTGAAGGCCAAGATGATCGAGAAGCGCTCTAAGCTGGGTGAATCCCAGACCCTGCAGCAGTTTAGCCGCGACGTGGATGAGATCGAAGCTTGGATTAGTGAGAAACTGCAGACTGCAACTGATGAATCCTACAAGGATCCCACCAACATCCAGGTACACACGTGACTGCGTCGGGTCCAGAGTTGGCTCGCTGCAGTAGGGCTAGCCAAACGCATGCGGGGTCACCTAAGGTCGTTTTCACACGTCCCCAGCTTAGGTCAACCCAGAGCAGCTTTGGGCACTTGGGTTGGCGTGAACACAACAATCACGCTCACCAAAAGAGCTGTCTGGAGAGGCGGTCTCAGTACAGCCATTGGCCGACTCTGGTGCGGTCGGTTTGTGGCGGGAAAGCTCCGCGACCTCGGGCCGACCCGCCTCCGGGTGTCCAGCTCGTTTGAGCCAAAGAGGCTTCCGTGTTTCGCTGGACAGCAAAGTGTCAGTTGTGAAGGTGGAAGTCACACTAACAGTCGTGGAAAACCATCCAGCCGCTTTGTTTACAAGCCGTTTAGCTTGTCCAGAATGGTACAAACAAATAACGTAGAGAAAAACAGCCAACTCTGCGTCAACATGGCATAGACGGGTGTCGCCATGCTTGTCATGGAAACAGGACGCCCTGCCATTGACCAATGACGGCGCAGACTGCTGTCACGTCACTAGCGGAGCGGCGTTTGGGCGAGAGCGGACACAGTGATACGTGAATGTGAACCAAACTAACTGAAATATGGTGCAGTGTCATTTGCTGCACGCCAACATGTGTGAAAACGACCTCAGCAGTGGAAGTGTACATTTCATGCAGAGAAAAGAGGTAAATGACACGTTAGCTTACATAGATGGTAACATGTGTCGCTAGCTAAATGAAGAGCTGGTAAAAACATTTCTGTATCATTTCCCTCCACAAGTCTTGTCTGAACTGAAACTGAATCCTTCTTTCACTGTCTTATTCTTTTCTAGCTGTCCAAGCTGCTGGTAAGTTGGAGTAGTGTGTTAGCTGACTAACAGCCGAGCAGATGACCTTCATTTGTCCGTGTCTGTGCTGTTTGTGTAGATGCCACGTAGAAATAAGCATTCCCTCCATCTCATCAGCATTGCTGAGCGCCAACTTCTTTTCAACTGGGTTTCAGTGTAAACATCTTTTGTGCTTAATCCTGTTCATTTGAGTTTACTTTAATTATTTAGGTTTGCTTTGTTTATTAAATACCGTTTCCATTTTTATTGTCAGTTTTCTGGAGGGGAGTTATCTTGAAACTTGCTTCAGAAGTGTGAATACAGGATTAAAATCTGGAAGTGCTAGTGCTGCAGGTTGAGAACCTGCCACTGGGATCAATCTGGTGTCTATACAGGGAACAACTGGAAGATAAAACGGAGAAATGAAGGCGGATATAAACCAGAAGCAGCTTTTTAGTGACTCTTCCTCCAGTGTTTTTTGGTGCAAATATTGTTTCCGTTGAGTGTTTTTTCACTCATCTGTCCTGTTATTGATGTCTTGTCTGTTGTAGTTTCTGTCCTGTTCACGTGTTGGTTGTTTTTTTGTATTCTTCACTTTAGTGTTTCAGCTATGTCACAAATGTTACTAATTCCTATTTGAAATAATTTACAGCTGCTTTAAAAAGGTTAATTGATCAAAATTTGGGGCAAACAGAGTTAATTTTCTTTAAAGTCTCAGGCGTTGCTTAGAGACCAGTGTCTATGCCTGTAACCTTGTGTATCACGAGTGTGCGGTTCTCATTTCTGTCTGCGGTCTCCCTGGACTCTGTGTGTGCCGTCAGAGCAAGCATCAGAAACATCAGGCGTTTGAAGCCGAGCTCCACGCCAACGCTGACAGAATACGTGGAGTCATTGACACCGGAAACGCCCTGATCCAGAGAGGAGGTTGCGCCGGCAGCGAGGACGCAGTCAAGGTACATTCAACACGCTCCATGATAAATCGCTCTTCAACATAATGCAACCTTGTTATCAAATCTTACCGTATTGGCCCGAATATCGGACGACTCTGATTATAAGACGACCCCTATTTTTCAAATATCATTTTGGGAAAATAAAAATATGATGAAGGCAATAAGGTTAAAAACTCCCACAGAGATAACGTTCTGCTGTGTTGTTAAACATTTTAACGATCTTATCTTTTTTAGCAAGTATGGTACCATACTTTTGTGTAGGGGAGTGAAAAAAATCGATTTGGCGATATATCGCGATTCTTGCCCACTCGATATAATATCAATTTTTCAGCTCCTAATATCGATTTTTTTAGGAAAATTCCCTCATTCACTTAAATGTGCAAAAACACTAATAATAAACAATAAATAGGTTGTTTTGAACCAAATAGTTTTGACTCTGAATGATCAATATCATCTGATGAACATATACAGCAACTCGATTTTTCATCTCTACTTTTAATTTTGATATTAACTGGGTAGAATATCGCAATATATCGTGATATTGTGATATCGTGATAATATCACATCGTGACCCAAGTATCACGGAACATATTGTATTGCGAGGTCCTTGCCAATACTCATCCCTACTTGCGTGTCAGATTTCCATATTTAAGATCAAGGTATGGTACATTTAATAAACTGTGTTCTCTTCAAATCTGAGACTATGGCTCTGAATAAGTTCAATAACTGCATAACTATTGAAGTCGCGTTTTATTCAAGAACAACATTAATAATTCAGTCTGTAAAACACTAATTCTGGACTCCAACAACTTTCAAAGCCCTTTGCTCCAGTTGGCTGCGTGGTTCCTCCATTCTCACTGGTTACCTCGGTGCAGGCTCCATCTAGTGGCGGAGATGTGGAATTACAATAGAAAAGTCTAGTCCTCGATTACAAGACGACCCCCATTTTAGAGAATGTGACTTCTAGAATAAAATGTCATCCTATATTCGGGCCAATACGGTAATCTGTAAGCAGTTGTTAAGGAGTTTGGGAGGGAGAAACCTTCTGACAACGCTGCTTCCAGAACACAGGAACTTTCTCAGGAGGTTCACCTGCGTTTCTTGATCTCAGTGCCGCAGGAGCTGTGGCCGTGATTTTGTTGAATTATTGTTTCTCTCTCTTTCAGGCACGCCTTAACGCTCTGGATGAGCAGTGGCAGTTCCTCGTCAACAAATCTGCAGAAAAGAGTCAAAAACTCAAAGAGGCCAACAAACAGCAGAACTTCAACACGGGCATCAAGGACTTTGACTTCTGGCTGTCTGAGGTGAGAGCACACCTGAAACACAGACACTGAGACAAATACAAACGTGATGGGCTCTGAGACTGATGCGTGGTGGTGTTGGTCAGGTGGAAGCGCTTCTCGCCTCTGAGGATTATGGGAAAGATCTGGCCTCAGTCAACAACCTGCTGAAGAAGCACCAGCTGCTGGAGGCCGACATCTCTGCCCACGAGGTATGCAGCTCATTACCAGTCAGGCTCTGCATGTGGGTCGCTGCTCCTCAGGGAACAACCAGGACCTCATTTCAGAACATCTGTGTCTCCAATTACTCCACTCCCACTAGGGAACTGGGCACCACTAAATGATCTTAAAGACCTAACAAATGTTCATAAGTTGTAGTAATAAAATACTAAGGTATGATCCCATCATCGTTTGAAAACTCTTCTTCTGTAGGACCGCCTGAAGGATCTCAATGGCCAGGCCGACAGCCTGATGGCCAGCAACGCCTTCGACACGTCACAAGTGAAGGACAAGCGCGACGCCGTCAACGGCCGCTTTGCCAAGATCAAGAGCATGGCGGCAGGCCGCCGAGCTAAACTCAATGAGTCGCACCGCCTGCATCAGTTCTTCAGGGACCTGGATGATGAAGAGTCTTGGATCAAGTTAGGGTTCCTTCTCTCCCTGCGGTTCTCCTGAATGGAACATAAAGGAACCATCAGCTTAAACCGCCATACTTTGTCTCTTCAGGGAGAAGAAGTTGCTTGTGGGCTCTGAGGATTATGGACGTGATTTGACAGGAGTACAGAATCTGAGGAAGAAGCATAAGAGGCTCGAGGCTGAGCTGGGAGCTCATGAGCCAGCCATCCAGGTAGAACATTCACTTTACTCTCTGGGGTTGAATAGGCCAGAGTCAGAATGTTTCTTAATATATTTTTAAAGTTCTGGAGATAATCTGGTTTTGGGCTGGAGTAATTGAATCTGTGTTTTTTTTTGTGCCATCAGTCAGTGCTGGACACTGGGAAGAAGCTGTCTGATGACAACACCATCGGACAGGAGGAGATCCAGCAGAGGCTGGCCCAGTTTGTCGACCACTGGAAGGAACTGAAGGACTTATCTGGAGCAAGGTACGCTGATTAAGCTTCACCGTATAGGCCTAAGCCCTGGGGGAAAAGATGGAGGAATGTTACTATAAGAGTGTGTCTGGTTTCAGGGGAAAGAGATTGGAGGAGTCGCTGGAATACCAGCAGTTTGTGGCAAACGTGGAGGAAGAGGAAGCTTGGATTAATGAGAAGTTAAATCTTGTGGGAAGTGAGGACTACGGAGATACGCTGGCTGCTGTGCAGGTCTCTTTTTCTGTTGGAAACCTTCACACGACTCACAACATAACTGTTGTTCATAATTCTAAGAGATGATGAGTTTTACTGAGTCCCCCCCTCCACACTCTCCAGGGCTTGCTGAAAAAGCATGAAGCATTTGAGACAGACTTCACCGTCCACCGGGACAGAGTCAATGACGTGTGTGCAAACGGAGAGGAGCTCATCAAAAAGGTACCGACCGACCTTTTTTTTTTTTTACCTCTTTTTACAAACTAATGTGAACTAGAAGATGTGGAACATGCAGGAACAACATTTCTGCATTTTAAACAGAACAATCATCATGTGGACAACATCAGCGCCAAGATGGCGGCTCTGCGAGGGAAAGTGTCTGAGCTGGAGAGGGCAGCAGCTCAGAGGAAGGCCAAGCTGGACGAGAACTCCGCCTTCCTGCAGTTCAACTGGAAAGCCGACGTGGTGGAGTCTTGGATCGGTATGAAAGCAGGACTTACTGTCCTCCTCTTCCCATTCAGGTCCCGGTCAGGTCCCGGTCAGGTCCCAGTCAGGTCCCATTCAGGTCCCGGTCAGGTCCCGGTCAGGTCAGGTCCCGGTCAGGTCCCGTTCAGGTCCCATTCAGGTCCCCGGTCAGGTCCCGGTCAGGTCCCGGTCAGGTCCCGTTCAGGTCCCATTCAGGTCCCGGTCAGGTCCCGGTCAGGTCCCGGTCAGGTCCCAGGTCAGGTCCCGGTCAGGTCCCGGTCAGGTCCCGGTCAGGTCCCGTTCAGGTCCCGTTCAGGTCCCATTCAGGTCCCATTCAGGTCCCGGTCAGGCCCCATTCAGGCCCCATTCAGGTCCCAGTCAGGTCCCATTCAGGCCCCATTCAGGCCCCATTCAGGTCCCGGTCAGGTCCCTGGTCAGGTCCCATTCAGGCCCCATTCAGGCCCCATTCAGGCCCCATTCAGGTCCCAGTCAGGTCCCGTTCAGGTCCCGTTCAGGTCCCGGTCAGGTCCCATTCAGGTCCCATTCAGGTCCCGGTCAGGTCCCGGTCAGGTCCCATTCAGGCCCCATTCAGGTCCCAGTCAGGTCCCATTCAGGCCCCATTCAGGCCCCATTCAGGCCCCATTCAGGTCCCAGTCAGGTCCCATTCAGGCCCCATTCAGGCCCCATTCAGGTCCCGGTCAGGTCCCGGTCAGGTCCCGGTCAGGTCCCATTCAGGTCCCGGTCAGGTCCCGGTCAGGTCCCGGTCAGTTCAGGTCCCGGTCCCGTTCAGGTCCCGTTCAGGTCCCGTTCAGGTCCCATTCAGGTCCCGGTCAGGTCCCGGTCAGGTCCCATTCAGGTCCCATTCAGGTCCCCGTCAGGTCCCGTTCAGGTCCCGTTCAGGTCCCGGTCAGGTCCCGGTCAGGTCCCGTTCAGGTCCCAGTCAGGTCCCAGTCAGGTCCCAGTCAGGTCCCAGTCAGGTCCCAGGTCAGGCTGAAAATCCTGACAAAGAGTAGATGTTCATTTTGAGGAAAAGCAGATCATTTTAAAATGTACAAAAGGAAATGTTCAGCCTAACCTGGAAGAAAAAGCTGTTTCCTGTCTGATACTAAAAAGATGATGATGATCTTGTGTCATAAGCAGCCTGTTATTTCAGTGGAAAAATAATTAAATGTAGTGATTTAGTTGTGTTCTGTGTTTAGGTGAGAAGGAGAACAGCCTGAAGACGGACGACTACGGCAGAGACCTGTCCTCTGTCCAGACTCTGCTCACCAAACAGGTCGGCCCCTTTTCACTAAATGAAAGTATTCTTAATTACCTCCGTATGGGGATATTAAATTCCTCCCTCTGGTTTTTCTTCTGTCTGCAGGAGACCTTTGACGCGGGTCTCCAGGCCTTCCAGCAGGAGGGCATCACCAACATCACGGCCCTGAAGGATCAGCTTGCTGGCCGCCAAGCACGTCCAGTCTAAAGCCATCGAAGCTCGCCACGCCGCCCTGATGAAACGCTGGAACCAGCTGCTGTCAAACTCTGCTGCTCGCAAGAAGAAGCTCTTGGAGGCTCAGGAGCATTTCAGAAAGGTAAAGAGCCCTGGGAGGATGATCACAGCCTCCAACAATCACTGGTGAAATTATTCACACATTTCAAGTGGAGCGTTTGAGCAATCACTCAGTAGGAGTTATCTGAAGGATCTTTATATCCTTTGCAGGTTGAGGATTTGTTCCTGACCTTCGCTAAGAAGGCGTCAGCCTTCAACAGCTGGTTTGAGAATGCAGAGGAGGACCTGACCGACCCAGTGAGGTGTAACTCTCTGGAGGAGATCCGGGCGCTGCGTGAAGCCCACGAAGCTTTCCGCTCGTCGCTGAGCTCCGCTCAGGCCGACTTCAACCAGCTGGCAGAGCTGGACCAGCAGATCAAGAGCTACCAGGTGGTGTCCAACCCCTACACCTGGTTCACCATGGAGGCCCTGGAGGAGACCTGGAGGAACCTGCAGAAGATCATCAAGGTCTGTGCATGAACTTATGATCGTTTCAGAGTTCTCTGGTGGTTTAAGTAAATGGGTAAAACAGCAGAATGGCCTCATCGTTGACATTCACGGTGTCTTCAGGTGATCACGCAGGTGTCTTTCTTTCTTTTGATGAGTTTAGGAGCGAGAGCTGGAGCTGCAGAAGGAGCAGAGGAGGCAGGAAGAAAATGACAAGCTGCGACAGGAGTTTGCGCAGCATGCTAACGCGTTCCACCAGTGGTTACAGGAGACCAGGTACGGAGGTGTGCTTCCACCTGACGGTGGGGAAACCTGGACTCAGATATTAACGGGAGCCTGAGTTAACACATAAAGCTCTTGTGTTTTTAGCTTTTCCTGAAGTTAACACAAAGCAGGTCCTGCTGTACTGGAACAGTAACTGAACACCAACAGACTCAGGAGCCTGGAACAAAGTATTTATTTCTGTCTGATAACAGAAAGGTGTTTTTTTTAACGATTGTCCTCTGTTTGTTTAAAGTCACAGAACGGATTTAGCACATTAAAATGTCAGTTTTTCTAAGCTAAAGCATCGCAGACGTCCCTGCTTGCTGTTGAGCATATGTTGTTTGCTGTTGCCTCATTGTTAACGCTCCTGTCTCTCTGTTTTTCTGTGTCTCCTTCCTCGGGGCTGCTTCCTCGCTGGTACTTGGGATTACTGTGTCCTAATCAGGACGTATCTTCTGGATGGGTTAATATCACTTTTTCTTTTCTAAATGTTTGAAGTGTGTGCTTGTGAAACCTGTGAAATGTAATGATGATAGTCAGTCTGATTTCAAAGGTGTTTTTTGTTTGTTTTTTTTCTTGGAATATTCTAGAAGTCTTCATCCATCTGTTTTCTTGTCTGACGTTTAATCTCTGGTCCTTCCTCCCTCCATCCTCTCTCTGAATAGCATAGCCTACCGTCGGGTTATCTATGTTTATCAGTACCAAGTAGCTGATGATCTTTCTGGAAGGTCAACCTCTTTATAAACCTGGTGTCTTTGCTTTTTCTCACCCACACGGTGCCCTTAAGGCTGTGTGACCTCATGCACTTCAGTCTAAAAACACCACATTGGGTTTTGGTGTGATGAGCACCTTTCTGTGGTACTAACACCGCTGCACTGTGTTCCAGTGCTGCTCTGGATCATTTGCATCATTTCCTGTTTGTCCTTTGGGGCATTAAGTTGCAAATTATGTGCTTCTGCTATCTGTGCACCATGCATACTCTTTAGCACAAAGAAAATTAAGTTCTTTTGGCTCATCGTG
This sequence comes from Hirundichthys speculiger, assembly GCA_018398805.1. Taxonomy (NCBI): domain Eukaryota; kingdom Metazoa; phylum Chordata; class Actinopteri; order Beloniformes; family Exocoetidae; genus Hirundichthys; species Hirundichthys speculiger. The sequence continues at coordinate 134,763 of JAGFBZ010000227.1, forward strand.
ATTTCTTTAATGCATGCATGCAGTTACTAGAGTGAATATCATGATCTGCAACAGAAAACTGACCTTCATATTCATAATCTACTAATGACCTGCTGCCCCCACCACCACCACCACCACCACCCTGCATATACGGGGTTACCAGTAGATTTCTGGCATGGTGGCAGTAAATGCACCATAAAAGGAGTGATGAGCCAGATAAAACCAGATCAGTGCACACCTGAGAACAGCCTTAAATGGAGATGTGAGCCATGTTTCTCTGGAGGCACTGGGTGAGGTAGAGAACGAGTATAATCCTATTAACAAGTGTGTTAGCAGTGCTTCTCCACACCACCGCTTTGTTTTTAACATCGGCTGTCGTTGCTGTCAGGTCGTGTATGGTTGAAGAGTCTGGGACACTGGAGTCTCAGCTGGAGGCCACCAAGGTAAATATCGGACATCGTCTGTTCACATGAGAACTTGTCATGTACTTTCTACTGTAATTCCTCCCTTAACCCTCAGTCTTTGGACCTCAGTCTCAGCCCTCGCCCTTAACCCTCAGTCTTTGGACCTCTCAGCCCTCGCCCTTTACCCTCAGTCTTTGGACCTCAATCTCAGCCCTCGCCCTTAACCCTCAGTCTTTGGACCTCAATCTCAGCCCTCGCCCTTAACCCTCAGTCTTTAGACCACTCTCAGCCCTCGCCCTTTACCCTCAGTCTTTGGACCTCAATCTCAGCCCTCGCCCTTTACCCTCAGTCTTTGGACCTCAATCTCAGCCCTCGCCCTTAACCCTCAGTCTTTGGACCTCAATCTCAGCCCTCTCCCTTAACCCTCAGTCTTTGGACCTCAATCTCAGCCCTCGCCCTTAACCCTCAGTCTTTGGACCTCAATCTCAGCCCTCGCCCTTAACCCTCAGTCTTTGGACCTCAATCTCAGCCCTCAGTCTCAGCCCTCTCCCTTAACCCTCAGTCTTTGGACCTCAATCTCAGCCCTCGCCCTTAACCCTCAGTCTTTGGACCTCAATCTCAGCCCTCGCCCTTAACCCTCAGTCTTTGGACCTCAATCTCAGCCCTCGCCCTTAACCCTCAGTCTTTGGACCTCAGTCTCAGCCCTCGCCCTTTACCCTCAGTCTTTGGACCTCAGTCTCAGCCCTCGCCCTTACCCTCAGTCTTTGGACCTCAGTCTCAGCCCCTCCCTTAACCCTCAGTCTTTGGACCTCAATCTCAGCCCTCGCCCTTAACCCTCAGTCTTTGGACCTCAATCTCAGCCCTCGCCCTTAACCCTCAGTCTTTGGACCTCAGTCTCAGCCCCCTCCCTTAACCCTCAGTCTTTGGACCTCAATCTCAGCCCTCGCCCTTTACCCTCAGTCTTTGGACCTCAGTCTCAGCCCTCGCCCTTAACCCTCAGTCTTTGGACCTCAATCTCAGCCCTCGCCCTTAACCCTCAGTCTTTGGACCTCAGTCTCAGCCCCCTCCCTTAACCCTCAGTCTTTGGACCTCAATCTCAGCCCTCGCCCTTTACCCTCAGTCTTTGGACCACTCTCAGCCCTCGCCCTTTACCCTCAGTCTTTGGACCTCAGTCTCAGCCCCCTCCCTTAACCCTCAGTCTTTGGACCTCAATCTCAGCCCTCGCCCTTAACCCTCAGTCTTTGGACCTCAGTCTCAGCCCCCTCCCTTAACCCTCAGTCTTTGGACCTCAATCTCAGCCCTCGCCCTTTACCCTCAGTCTTTGGACCTCAGTCTCGGCCCTCGCCCTTTACCCTCAGTCTTTGGACCACTCTCAGCCCTCGCCCTTTACCCTCAGTCTTTGGACCTCAGTCTCAGCCCTCGCCCTTAACCCTCAGTCTTTGGACCACTCTCAGCCCTCGCCCTTAACCCTCAGTCTTTGGACCTCAATCTTGGCCCTCCAAAGTAAGTGTAAAAGCTATCTTGTGACTTAGAAATGGGACACCCCTTGAGTGCAGTTACGTCTTCAGACTGTGGGGGGCGGCCTTAGGCCAAAGCTACATCCAGTCTGTCAAGAAAACGACGACGACGAAGAAAACGTAGAAGATGAAGAGGATAATACAAATATATATTACAAAGACAATAAGATAGTTTTGTAACATTCATATCTTTATTAACTATGAAAATACTTACATTTGAAACTCATATTTTTAGGCGCCATCCTTTTCGAAGACGTTTTGGAGAAAATACGCAATGCCTTCTGGGTAGCCCTTCCAAGGTGGTGCCGGAGAATCTCAATATTGAGACGTGCACGTGCACTTCACGGGAGCGCGTATTTTTGAGATTGAGGGTTGCGATTGAGGGTCAAGGGAGGATTTGGAATTCAACCTAAGTCTTTGTTCCAAACAAAAGTTGTTTGCAGCTTTTTACACATTAAACCTCTTGGAATTCACCGGTTTTCTGCATGAACTTGCCCTAGAATCTAATTAGATCTTTACCCAGGTCACAGGACTATACAAACACAATGTGTTTAAGTTGATACCATGAAAATAATTACACTTTCTTGTCTTCCTTGAACACACCCAATAAATATTCACAGTGGTGGACAAAAAAGTTAGTGAACCCTTGAAGTTTGTAGCTGGTCAAACTTCATTTCAGAAGAAATGACTTCAAGCCAGGACTGATCTTGATTGCATCTCTAGAGATCTCATTTTTGTGAGGCATGATTCATATAATCAAATGCCTCTTATGGACAGCAAACTTAAAATGATTGTCAGAGTAGCTCTGAACCGCACCTCCAGACATATTTCATTCATTTAACACCAGGTGTGACAAACACCGACTCCAAAGGCTTTGGTTTAAGTCATTACTCCGTGGGTTCCCTTACATTTGAGTGTGACCACCCTCATGTCAGGGTCAGTGACGGACGTTTCCAGTTGGACCAGTAAGACACCATTTGACTGGTCTCACTGATGCATGTTTGTGTTTTCAGCGTAAGCATCAGGAGATCCGCGCCATGCGCAGCCAGTTGAAGAAGATTGAAGACTTGGGTGCAGCTATGGAGGAGGCGCTGATCTTGGACAACAAGTACACTGAACACAGCACTGTGGGCCTGGCCCAGCAGTGGGACCAACTGGACCAACTGGGAATGAGGATGCAGCATAACCTGGAGCAGCAGATACAGGCCAGGTGTGTGTTCACGCAGAATTCAACAATGTCTATGTGGACCAAGAGAGATATGTTGGTGCTGTTTTAAACTGATTTTCCTCCTCCCCTGTCGTTCAGAAATACCACTGGAGTAACAGAAGAGGCCCTGAAGGAGTTCAGCATGATGTTCAAGTCAGTTATTTTCTGGGAGGTATGTTGTTTCTACGTGTGTTCGGTGCAACATAAATCAGTCTTTACCTGTTTAATTCAGGCACTTCGACAAGGAGAAGTCCGGTCGTCTGAACCACCAGGAATTCAAGTCTTGTCTGCGCTCGCTGGGCTACGACCTTCCCATGGTGGAGGAAGGAGAACCTGATCCTGAGTTCGAGGCCATACTTGACACTGTGGATCCTAACAGGTCTGACTCATCTGCTTTCACCTGATGTTAGATGTTAGATAACTATCAGGCCGATAACAGGAAATTATGACGTCATCCCGATAAGTCATATATCACGTTGAATAGCCCCGATAACAAATATATTTTTGTCAACACAGCAGTGCCTCGCTCCCTCTGAGCCTTGAATAACCAGCAGTGAATGTTATGTTCAGTGACGTCGGCATAATCAGAAAAACGATTATTCAATCAGGAAAATCAAGAATACCCCCTCATGCCAGAAAACAACTCGTTAACTTGGTTATAATTTTGGTAGTTGCTGACTTGAATCGATATTCACAGTATTTCCCCTCATGTTACACATAAAAAATGAAAAAAGAAAATAGAAAAGGCTCAAAGAACGACTAGCAAACGAGGGAATTTACGTTACACCTTGAATGCAGCCTGCAGCACAGGGTACTGATCACAACAAACATGGCGGCGTGGAACTTCGTTAAAGTTTCAGAAGATAGTTTGGTGGTTATTTGTGACGAATCCTCTGAGTGAATTCTACAAGGAGGGAAGCACAAGCTTTAATACGTAAAACCTGATCAGCCACCTACAACATAACAATCGCTTCCATGGAGTTTTGAAATCGTGCTAACGAAAGCTAATGCTAACGTCCCCTCTCCCTCATTCCTCTCATCTAAAGAACTACTGAACCTCATTTACTTTAACTAAAGGTATTAATTTAAATGGAACCACAAGTCAAAATCCTTTAAATGTTAATCTTTTTCAGTTAGTAATTCTGATGCATGTATTTCCATCAGTTCAAGGAGCCTTTATTTTTTATATCAGTCAGTAATGAACCTTATTTAAGTTAATGTGAGATATCAAATAGGTTTGTTTGATAGCTTTAAGAAAATGTTTGATATTTTTATTTTTAATTTCCCACTGCACTGACTGAATCAATCTTATTTACACATATATGCCTGAAGAATCGGTGACCTACTGACTGATTTAATAACATAATCCCACCTTTTGTCCACAGGGATGGCAACGTGTCGTTGCAGGAGTACATGGCGTTCATGATCAGCCGTGAGACGGAGAATGTTAAGTCCAGTGAGGAGATTGAGAGCGCCTTCCGGGCCCTCAGCACCGAAAGCAAACCCTACGTTACTAAAGAAGAGCTCTACCAGGTAACACGGGTTCCCTGGTTACTATGTCCACGTTGAGTGGAACCGTGGTCCAGTTCTCACACCTCTTCTCTTCCTTTCAGAACCTGACCAAGGAGCAGGCGGACTACTGTCTGTCGCATATGAAGCCCTACCTCGACAGCAAGGGCCGCGAGCTGCCGTCAGCTTTCGATTTTGTCGAGTTCACCCGCTCGCTTTTTGTCAACTGATCCCTCTCCCACCAGTGACCAATCGGGACGCGTTTTCCCCCCCACACACTTCTACGCAAACACACAGCTGAAACTGCATGATTGTTGCACTAGAAATACTCACTAATTACTACCTGTAATATCTATTTATCACACTCTACCTTCAGCTACTTGTGCTTCTCATGATAGCCTAGTGAAACTATCTGCATTTGAATGTGACTGTTTTTAGCTGTTTTAGCTTGTGCTTTTAATGAAGTTAAGGACTGATAGTGACAATATTGTAACAACCACCTAACAACTGCAGTGTGCTTTTAATAAACGCTACTGGTTACAACTGGAAACCTGTACTGTTTATTTCATTTCTGAATAGGAACGTGATGCAGAAAAAAATGATTCAGATCTGAGTTTGATCGGTCCGAAGTGTTTCACTCAACCACCGCAGTAGCGATCTGATCAAGATGGCTGATTTCTTTGGGGTCTGCTCAGTCAGATCAGCGCTCAGCTGCCAGATGCTGACCGTCCCGTCTGTTTTCCCCACCGCCAAGAGGTGAGGGTTGAGACAGTTGAAGGCCAAACACGTGGCGGCGTGACCCACGCCTCCCTGCTCGATGGTGGCTGCTGCTTTTAGGGACCTCCGGCCCAGGTCAAAGATCTGCACCTCACCTGGGGAAGAGACTTTCAGTCAAATTCAGGAATCCAATCTGCTGTCAGGATTTTAGGGATAATTGGTGAACGTCTCTTTCCACTGTGTAAGTAGTGTTGGCTCTCACACTGCATCAACTATAGTCAGACTGGAAAGTCTAATGTAAGGTTATAAGTACCAGAATATGATTTTAAAATATCTGATTTAATTTGTCTTGAAATAAGGTAAATACCAGTGTCATTTAATTAACAAAGACTGAGCCAAAGCTGACAGATGTCAGAACACCTGTACACTTGGATTCAAGAGCTTCTATAAATACCTGGAGTATTGTTTAAATGCTCCAGACCAGCAAACTACTAAAATATACGCTTTTATAGAGATTTGATCAATAAATCAAGTGCACCTGGCTTTGACTTGTCCTCGTAACCCCCATTGAAGGAGTAAGGGGTTACTTAGTTTTAATGTGTTCATGCATTTGGGCTTAGTTTTTGTTAAATAAATAATGAAACTGTGTTCTTGTTCACCTGAGATTGCTTTTAACTAATTTAAAGATCTGGTCCAGTCACTGGAAACATGAAGAAACATCCTTCATACTACTGGTTCTTCACATTCTTGATTATATCCAGCAAATTGTAATTCTTAATGAGGTTCAGTCACTTATAAAGAACTTGTTAAAACACTTGGTGGTTTGGTTTTTTTGGTATGTTTTTTTTGTAATAAATAAAAACTATATATTCTTTGGACAGCTGTTCCTCAAGGAATAGAGTCAGTCATCCTTCAGCTGGAAGGACAGTTTGAAGACGATGAAGCATATTAAGCTTTCTGTATAACCAAAGCAATGTTTAAAAGGCTCTAGATAACTGCTGAGCATTTATACGTGCACACATGAGGCTTCAAAACAAAATTTTCCAACTACCTTGTCCAGTGGCTGCAGCAAAAACCAGTGGTCTAGTTGGGGACCACTGCACCTGAAACAGGTAGGAGTCTGAGACCCGGAGAGAGAGCAGGGGGTTGGGTTGCAGTAAAGAGTGGATGTGGGCCAGACCGTCGGTCCCAGAACTCACGATCAGGTTCCTGGAAACATGAAGCCCACCATGATGAGGACGTTGACCAAGCACGTCTGTGACGAACCTGTGAGTGGAGCGCCCACCTGTGGAAGGGGGAGCAGTGGATGGAGAACACCGGGCCGCTGCGAGGCTTGAACGAGAAGACCGCTGGGGCTTTCAGTGCCACACTTTTCTCCTGGGGGGGCACAGCGGCTGGCGTCTGGGAGGAGAAGGAGCACCTGAGCAGCAGGCCACCCTCAGAGCCGACCATGAACGTGTCAGAGTCCCACGGAGACAACGCCAAGGAGGTGACGCCCACAGTGTTGCTGCCACGGGCCTAAAGGCATTCCTGTATTAGCTGTCTATGACTCACAATCATTTCATTTACAATGATTCAGTGGGCGGTGCCACGTCTGATGTTGGCGGTTCAGCTTGGCTCAGCACTGAGGTTCACCTTGAAGCCGACGCTGCCACTTTGGGGAACTTGCTGTTGTACCAGGGCGTATGCTGCGTTCAGGACCAATTTCCCCTGGTCTGAATCCACCATCCACAGCAGCACTCGACCCCCTGAGCTGGAACTCAGCACCCCAAACTCTCCTTTCTTCTGCAGGGGCACCCAGGCAACCTGAAAACACAGGGGACACTTTATAATCTTCCACTCAGACACATAAATGTCCCATTATTGACCCAGTTCGTTCTGAGGTGATGCACTTTCAGAGCAGAGCCCAGTTCATTAAAGGGACATTCAGAAATGTTTAAATAGAAACTGAAGCCACTCACCTGATATACAGACTCTCTGTGGCTGTCTGAAGACATCCCAGTTTGAGCCAGCACTGGATCTTGAGTTCGACTGGTGTCCCAGACCACCACCTCTCCATTGTACAGACCCCCTGCAGCCCCAACAATACAGTTTACACCAGTGATAAAAAGCTGTGATGGTCACACATGAATGTTAACCTCGGTGTCCAGAAGGTTGGTCCTGCTTCACATATTTATACTGGGATCAACCCAGTTAAAAGCAGGGCATTTCCATGATCATTTTACTGTATTTGTATAGTGTCTATCACAAAGAAAATTGTCTCTCAGTGCACTTCAGAGACCCGCAGCATGACCCCCGAAAAAATGAATGGTAAGAAGTAGTGACAAGTAAAAGCTCTCCTACTGGGAGAAGACCTTCAGGCCAACACTGGTGAGGAAAAACTCCCCTTACGAGGAAAGAAACCTGGAGCAGGACCTGCGAGTGCCAGCCAGGAAAACGAAGACAAGAGGAGGGAAACGGGACAGAGACAGGAGAGGCACATATACAGTGGAGGAAATAAGTATTTGATCCCCCGCTCATTTTAACAGTTGTCGTACTAAGAAATAAATGAACAGTCTCAGACTTCTATGGCAGTTTTATTTTAACAGTTATAGAAAGAATATTGAAAAAATATTTGAAAAAATTACATGAAATGAAAAATAAAAATCAATTTGCGGGAAATAAGTATTTGATCCCCTACAAACATGATCTAATACTTGGTGGTAAAACCCTTGTTGGCAGCACAGCTGTCAGACGTTTCTTGTAGTTTCTTACTAGATTTAAACACATCAGGAGTAATTTTCGTCCACTCCTCTGCAGATCATCTCCAAATCCTGAAGGTTTTGAGGCTTGTGCTTGGAAACTCTCAGCTTCAGCTCTCTCCATAGATGTTTAATAGGATTAAGGTCAGGAGACTGGCTAGGCCATTCCATGACCTTGATGTGCTTCTTATGGAGCCACTCCTTTGTTTCCTTGGCTGTATGTTTTGGGTCGTTGTCATGCTGGTAGACCCGTCCACCACCCATTTACAATGTCCTTGTGGAGGCAAGGAGGTTGTCACCCAAGATTCTGCGGTACATAGCCCCGTTCATCTTCCCATTGATGCGGTGAAGTCGACCTGTCCCCTTAGAAGAGAAACACCCCCAAAGCATAAGGCTTCCACCGCCATGCTTGACAGTAGGGATGGTGTTTTTGGGGTCATATTCAGCATTTCTCTTCCTCCAAACACGTCGAGTTGAGTTGAGGTCAAAGAGCTCAGTTTTAGTCTCACCTGACCACAGCACCTTCTCCCAGTCTCTTTCTGAGTCATTAATATGTTCGTTATCAAACCTGAGTCGGGCCTGGACGTGAGCCTTCTTGAGCAGAGGGACCTTGGACCACTGCAGGATTTTAAACCATTGCATCTCAGTGTATTACCAATAGTTTTCTTGGTGACTGTGGTCCCAGCTGCCTTGAGATCATTAACCAGCTCCTCCCGTGTAGTTCTGGCTGATCTCTAACCTTTCTCATGATCATTGAGACCCCACCAGGTGATATCTTCCATGGAGCCCCCAGCCTAGGTTGATTAACAGTCATGTTGTACTTCTTCCACTTCCAAATAATTGCACCATCAGTTGTCACCTTCTCATTCAGCTTCTTATGGTTTTGTAGCCCATTCCAGCCTTGTGGAGTTCAACAACTTTGTCCCTGACATCTCTTGACAGCTCTTTAGTCTTGCCCATGGTGGAGATGGTGGAGTATTACTGAGTCTGTGGGCAGATTACTTTTTATACAGGTGACTATTTGGAACAGGTGTCTCTCATGCAGGTAATTACTTCAGTGAGATTAGGAGTATGCCAGTGGCCTGTGGGAATCAACACTGGTCAAGGTTGGATGGGGATCAAATACTTATTTCCCTCAATGACTTACAAATTACATTTTATTTTTCATTTCATGTAATTTTCTCACATTTTTTTCAATATTCTTTCTATAACTGTTAAAATAAAGCTGCCATAAAAATCTGAGACTGTTCATTTATTTCTTAGTAGATATTTTTTAGATTTTTTAGATTTTTTTTTTAGATTTTGACAACTGCCAAAATCAGTGGGGGATCAAATACTAATTTCCTCCAATGTATATATTTATTCATTTATTATCAATATTCAGCAAGCTGGAAGACTAAGAGTTCTATGTACTTATATAATGACTGATTTCTCCTTATTGTACCACAGAGACGACTATGGACAGGTGTAGACAGTAAACACCAGGATGGTGAGAGAGGAGCGGTGAGGGGGAACAGCTCAGTGGAGCAGGTTGGTGCTTTCTTGTAGTGCACACCTATAACCTATAACCTATAACACCTATAACAGCTCCAGTCTGGGCTTTAACCATTCCTCTAACTGCAGAGGAATACAGGAAAACCTGCAGAGCTGAAGAACACAGTAGTGCTGTGCTGTAGAAGAAGCTGCTAAAAAGCATATTGTGTAAGTCAACTGAAATCACTCTGAGTGAGTTAGGCTCTGCGAGCAAGCAGGATGTCAGGTGCGAGCTGACAGCATACCTGCGATGAGGGCGGGATGTTTGGGGTGGCAGCACAGAGAGGTGACTGCAGAAGGAGAATCTATGACCACGTCAGCTTGTTTGGGGCGAAGACTTCGTCTGTCCAGATTCCACAAGCAAACCCAGGACGTCTCATTGCTCCAGTCTCCATCATCAATCCTGTCCAGCCCAAAAAAAAAAGAAGTTCTCATCTCACAATGGCATTCATGTCATTTATACGAACCAAAGATGTTTCATGTTTGTCTCTAATCAACTTAACTTCATCTATCAGTTATTAGTCATATCTGCATTTCAGTTCAGAGCAGCAACACAAGCCCAAGAATCTAGCAAGGGGGCAATTTAGGGACAGAAAGGAAGAGAAAAAATTGGAAAAAAATTGGCACTGTGTGCTTCAGACCAAAGACAAGGACCACTGAGACTGTTATTAGCAACAAATCCAAACTTCAGCCTCTTTGGTGGTATGGGCTTGTATCAGAACCCTCTGTGATAGCAGCATTCAGGCAGAAAAGAGATTTTAGAGCATCACATGATGCCTTCAAGACCACGTCTTTTCTAAGGATGTCCATGTATTTTTAACAAGCCAATGCTAAAACCACATGCTGCACACGCTATAAAGGAACGGCTGAAGAAGAGGGTCCAGGTACTGGACTGGTCTGCCTGCAGTTCTGGCTCGTCCCCAGTACAGAATATGTGTTGAAATTTGAATTTAAAAAAACCTGACAACAACCTCATACTGTTGAACATCTCAGGAGGCGTTTGGAAGATGAATGGAACCAAATAAGAACTGAACTTTTAGGGGTTGTGAGAAGGAGTGGAAACATTACAACGTGGTAAAAGCTTTATTGTACCAACTTTTTTTGGACTGTGTTACTGATCTGAAATAAAACATTGATGTATACAGTGATCCCTTAGTTTTTGTTGTTTAAGGGGACCGGCGCCCCCACGAGAAAGTCAAAATCTGCAAACTGGAGCTGGAGCTCCCTGAGCATAAATAATGTGTTTAAAATATGTTTAAAAACCCCAAAAAGTAGCGAGACACTGCAGCGAAACAAGACAAAGGCTCAACTGTGGTCTTTCTGTTACCTTCACAGCCTCTGGTCTCTGAACCGTAGTAAACAAACCACTGGTATTCTGCTATTTATGGCTCGTAATTAGCGGCTAACACGCTAACAACAACAAAAGAAAAAGTCCAGTTTTCTCTGCATGGAACGAGCACTTTATTCTGGCACTGCAGGAACTTGTAACATCACACAGGTTGTATTGTTGGGCTCCTGTCGGTTAACAGAGAATGTAAATCTATACACGCTGGGCTGCTGTTGATGCTCACTCCACTTTTCATCTAACCCTGTTTTCATTCTGCCGTCCCACGACACACACACTACATTACCCATAAGGCCACACCATTACCCATAAGGCCACCTTCTTAAAGGGGCCAGGCTGGCTCACAACATTTCTTCACTGTGAGAGAACACGCACAACATCCTGTGATGTTTCCGCGATTTTCTAAATTTTTCTAAATTATATGATATATTTCTAAAAAAAATCTGCAAAGCACTAAAACCACGGTACTGAAACAGCGAAGTGGCAAGGGATCACTGTATTAACAAATGAAATGAAACTGAGGACACAAAACTTCTAATGTCTTGGTTTTATGCTGACCACAAAGAAAATAAGTCAAATTACATTTAAAAACTACTGAATTTACATTTTCTGTAATGTTCCAATTTTTTTATTTTTTTTATTTGTGGTTGTGCATCAGGTGAAACCGGTGACGTACCGTCCGTAGGCACAGGCGATAACTGAACCGGTGCAGCTCCAGCTCACGCTGGTGACGTGAGGAGCTTTGTCCTGAGCGCTGGGATGTTGGAGGCGGTGGAGGCAGGAAACCTGTAGAGATGAACATCTTCATCCTGGACCTGCTCATGAACAGAACACAGACCCACATTCCTTATGTTCTGCTCCTTCTTACCTTTAGATTGGGATCTTCCCAGTTTGCCTGGAACCCATCAAAAGCGTGACTCCTGGTATTTTTAGCCAACTCCCTGATGACCATGGGTTCAACCCGCCTCAGGAAGTCCAGCAGGCCCAGCGGCTCCGGCTCCTCATGGTTCTGCTGCCAGAGCTGCTCCGTCATGTGCTCGCTCTGCTGGGTCTGAGTAGAACTGCTGGCCTTAAACACAGCCTGGACCTCTGCCTCTGCTCTGTGGACCGGTCTGGTCTGGCAGCTTCGCTGAAACAGTGAACATTAAAGCTGTTACTAATGTGATCAATCATATTTTAACCATGTTTTTACTTTATTTTTTTCTCTTTTGTGCCTAGACTGTATTTATCCTTTTCTTTCAACTTAAATGTTTGGACTAATGCTGAATTTTAATATTTCATTTAAATTTTTAAATTTAAAATATTTAAAATTTCATAAGCACAAACATAATGGTTTATAATCTCATAAATCATTATTTTCTTCTCAATAGAATGTAGAAAGCATATCAAATGCAGAAAGTGAGGCACACTACCATTTCAAGAAAAATATTAGCTTGTTTTGAATTTCACAGCAGGAGCACATCTCAAATAAGCTGGGACACGGCTGGAGAAGTAAGTGATACCAAAATGAAACACAGTCATAAAAAAAGGCTGTGTCTTTTCATCCAGCGTATGTAAACTTCTAGTTTCAACTGTAAATTAGTTCGTGTGTTTCCTTTCAATTATTTGAAAATCAAAGATAATATACTTTTTTATTTTTAAAAATCTAAGTTTTTATAGTTATACATATTTTCAGAAAAAAAAACTTATTAGTGGTCTACGCAAAATGAATAAATAAATAAAACGATATTAAAATAATTGCTCATTAATTGTAATGATGTCATATTTTCAATCAATTATGATATTGGTTTGTAGTCATATCGTCCAGGCCTACTGACTTTTTTTAATTGGTGTCGTATAAGGTGTATTAGCGTTTTAATGAATGTTCAGTAACATATATTCAAGCGGTCCAAAGCAAAGGATGAATGTGTTATCGGTCTACAGACCAGTATTCTTCCTTCCGAGGAGCACTTGAACGTCTCATACATGTCGGCTAACGCTAACTTCAGTTAGCTGGTCTGTCTCAACCAGTGAGTTGTTCCTTCAGCGAATCCAAGACTAGGCAATATTCACTCATCCTGGTTAACATCAGGATAGCCATGAACGGCAAATAAACACTGTAGGAGACAAACTCGAGGCCGTTGTTGAAACGTACCGACTCCTGCGTCGATTGCTGAGATTTCCTCCATAGTGACTGGATGGTCAACGAGTCCAAGGTTTCATCAGTAAACATGCTCAAGAGTATGGCTTTAAAAAAATCAATAACAGTTATTAACCCCAATAAACTAAACAGAAATTACGCTCAGATGTTTTTGATCCTGCAGGAGCCATTTTACACGAAGCCAGCGTTACCTTGGATACAGAGAGGAAACAAAGAGGATGCTGTGATGCAAGAGAATAAGCCCACGTTTATTTCCGGCGTAAAGAAAAAAAAAAAACACATTTTTTCTTAATTCTTGAATGTGAAACAGTAAATAACATTTAAAAAACAAACATTAATATACCATATAACATACTGAGTTAAGGTTTTCCATACAGATGTTCTTTTTTGGAGAAAATCTCCGCGGTTGCCCGCCCTTGTTTATTATTGTGATTAGTGACGTCATCTGATCGAGAGCTAGCCCAGTTTCTAGTCCAGTGCAGATGAACTCTGTTGGACCTGTATTTGACCCGAGTGCAGCATAAGTAGTGAATCCGGTCCAGTCCACATTTAACTGCGATGAAGACGACCCGAGAGGCGGGAAAGTAAGACGGGGCGCTGATATCAAAAAAGGCGGTGCTCTTGGTGATTTAAACCTTACAAAGGAGCCTTAATGAGGTCAACATTAAAATGGATGCGCTCGGGGAAAGACAGAAAAAAATATTGTCATTTTATTAGAAAGAAGAAATGTCCACAGTCTAGACAACATACATCTTAGTTGTTATGTGTTATATGATAACATTTTAGACCATTGATCAAAGTGACATTTTTCTTCTGGACATTACACCACGTGACACGAGCATTAAACTGTGAGAACATGACGTCATCTACGTTAGAAGAAATGAATTCACAACTGAGAAATGAGGCGATCCTCAGGGGAATAAAACAACGTCATCACGCTGAACACATTGTTACGTCACCACGCGAGCGTTTTTATCGGTCAACTGAAGACAGGAGCGTCTTCAAAACGCAACAGCGCCATCAAGTGTCGGAATTAGAAAACCTGCAACACATTTTGGAGCAATTCAAAAACTCGAGTTCACAGGGACATGTGAGGAATTAGAGGAAAATAGATCAATATTACACATTTGATTGCATGAAATATTATTTTAGACAAAACTGATTTGCCCATCTGATGAGATGAGAATGAGTAATTCTCTTTATTGTTTGTAAATTAACACTAATATTCTTAAGGGGCATGAAAAAGTCTCTCCAGATAGTTACAATGAAAACACTTATTTTCTCTGAAAGAATAAATTCAGGGCAAAAAAAAAAGAAGAAATAAATAAAAGAATAACAGTTTTATAATAAACGCATGACATAATTAAAGAGTTGGATCCAACCACATACACACTATTGGCAACTTTTTGTCATTGTGCTTGGTAATATACAAGATGACCAAAAATTTAAATGTGAATTTTAGAAAGTAAAGGTTATTAAGTCATAAGAAACATGTAAACTCAGTCAGGCCCATCAGTAATCTGATTAATTTAGCAACTACTTAATTCAGTAAAGGGCAATTTGTACAAGAAAAAAAAAAAACAAATCGCAACTTCACCATTATTTTTGTTCAAAACAACGGCAAATTAAGTGATAGGAAATACAGCACCTTGTGAAAGTTTTCGGCCCCCTTAAACTTTTCAACCTTTTGCCACATTTCAGGCTATAAACAAAGATTTTTTTGTCAAGAATCAACAACAAATTGGACACCATCGTGAAGTGGAACAAAATTTATTGGATATTCTAAAGTTTTTTAACAAATAAAAAAACTGTAAAGTGGGGCGTGCAGTATTATTCGCCCCCCTTGCGTTAATGTAGCGCCACCTTCTGCTGCAGTTCCAGCTCCAGTCTCTTGGGGTTTGTCTCTATCAGATTAACACATCCAGAGACTAAATTCTGGTCCATTCTTCCTGTAAAACAGCTGGAGCTCAGTGAGGTTTTTGGATGAGAGGTTTGTGAACAGCAGTCTTCAGCTCTTTCCACAGATTCTGGACTGGATTCAGGTCTGGACTTTGACTTGGCCGTTCTAACACCTGGATACGTTTATTTGTGAACCGTTCCATTGTAGATTTGTCTTCATGTTTTGGATCATTGTCCTGTTGGAAGATAAATCTCCGTCCCAGTCTCAGGTCTTCTGCAGACTCCAACAGGTTTTCTCCCAGAATGCTCCTGTATTTGGCTCCATCCATCTTCCATCAGTTTTAACCATCTTCCCTGTCCCTGCTGAAGAAAAGCAGGCCCAGACCATGATGCTGCCACCACCATGTTTGACAGTGGGGATGGTGTGTTTAGGGTGATCAGCTGTGTTGATTTTACTCCAAACATATCGTTTTGCATTGTGGGTAAAAAGTTTGATTTTGGTTTCATCTGACCAGAGTTCCTTCTTCCACATGTTTGGTGTGTCTCCCAGGTGGCTTGTGGCAAACTTTAAACCAGACTTTTTATGGATATCTTTGAGAAATGTCTTTCTTCTTGCCACTCTTCCATAAAGGCCAGATTTGTCCAGTGTAGGACTGATTGTTGTCCTATGTTGATTCTTGACAAAAAATTGAAATTTTATCTTTGTTTGAAGCCTGAAATGTGGCAAAAAGTTGAAAAGTTCAAGGAGCTGAATACTTTCAGAAGGAACTGAACAATCCATTGGGTCTGGACTCGTCTCCTCTTTAACATATTGCAGAGGCAGTTATTAGATTATTAGATGTTATTACTCTGGGTGCGTCATCATTAAAAAAGCGAACCGTTACATTCAGTATTTTTCCAGGTTTTGGGTGGTTGCTTCAACAACATTCAGAGAAAACATCCATCCTTGGAGCTGATCAGACAGACGTTTCTAGAACTCTGGAGCTGTGTCATGTGTGTTCATATAACTGGCCTGCTGAGTGGAAACGGACAGTTTTGTAAAGCGTTTTTATCAACTTTTTTACGTCCGCTGTGGCTTTATGCCCGGCGTCCATATGTGATGCCGAAGAGCTTTTTTTTTTTGTTTGTTTTGCTGCTATAGACTAACTTCTTGGAGCACAACACACAAAATCAGGTACCTATGGAGCCCCGTTTGGGTCATAATTCAATGAATAGATGAGTCTATTATTATGAAATACAGGCGTTTATTATTATGAAATATGTATCCAATATTATAAAATGTTTCCCATTACTATGAAATACATGTTTATTATTATGAAATGTTTCCCATTATTATGAAAAAATGTAATTATTATGAAATATATTTTTATTATTATTTAATCTTAGTTTAATGCGTAATAGTTTATTTCAGAATGGCTTTTTTTTTTTTTTTTTAATCTAAGAATGAGTTTTTAACATAATGGCTTCGTTTTTCATAAGAATGAGCTTTTACATAATAATGACATTTTGCCAGTGGGCGGGACCAGTGGTTGACCTGCACGCTCATTGGCTGATCCTTCTCCATTCTACGCTCTGACATCGACTAGTTTTGGCCGTGAGGTCCCGTTAGCAGCGGGCCGTGGCGTCATCAAGGTGCGCTCCTAGTCCGATGGTAGCTACGGCAACTTGGACTGAGCTACGGGAAACCTTGACTATATTCACTGTTCTGTTGCTTATGCCTGAATGAAAGAGCAGCCAATCACAGAAATGGCTCCGCCCTCTCTGCTGTGATTGACACACAAATCATTCTTATGAAAAACAAAGCCATTATTATGTAAAAGCTCATTCTTATGAAAAACGAAACCATTACCATAATAATAGGAAATATTTCACAATAATCAACACCTGTATTTCATAATAATAGACTCATTAATTGAATTATGACCCAAACGGGGCTCCATAGGTACCAGGCTCCCACTTATTTCCTTTGAACTTTTTTTTTTTTTTTAATGAACTGGCCTATAAATTCAGCCTGGACTGAATCATCCCATTGAGGTTTTTTAGATACAGCACCAAGTTTTGTTGGGAATTGGAACTTTACAAATAAAATGAACTAAAAATCTCCAAACTGTTCTAGAAGCAAAACTCTCTGGCTGCCATCACATGTAAAAGTCTAAGTGCCTCGGATGCTAACATGATGAAACCAGCCCAGACATCATGTATACATTTTATTGTAACAAAGCAATTGGTACACTTAATTTAACGTGAAGAGGTTTCCAGTGGAACAGGAGAAACGTCGCAGACTCCAGAGAGGACTCCACAGTGTCTTATCCTCTCCCATCACAAAATATTACACACAACTCAAAATTTGATTTTTAGGTTTTATAGAAAAAAAAGAAAAACAGAAACAATTTCAACTTTGTGGTTGCCTGAAAAACAAAAAGAGATAACCAAACTCTCATTTTGAACAGAAGTCTAGAAATGGTGTTGAAGCTCCATCAAATTCAACTGTTGGCTTTCCTAGATACACGTATACTCCAAAACATTTACAATGACCGAGGAACGAGCTGGTGCTTTAAATCAGTTCCACTAGTACAATAAGTCAAAAAGGAAAACACAGCCTGTAAGCCTTAGTACCCATCACCACTGGAAATTTTATATCATACAGTTATATATAAAAGTGGCTAAGGATGCTATGATTAATTTATCACTGCACCATGGCTTATTTTTATTGAACTCACAACAGAAACTGTCCTTTTATTATACATATAAATCAGTATTGTACGCATTTTAAATCTACATAAGATGACGTGCAGAATGCTACAGTTTTGTTTTTTGTTTTTTTTTTTTTTTAATTCATTTGCATGTCGTTGCAGATGTAGAGAAACAATGACAGGTTAGACTTCCAGAGAGCCCCAACACCTTTACCCTCACCCCCTCCAGACCCCCCCATGTATGAAGCTCTTCCTCAGAAGTTAACAGGCTGTGGTTGCAGAGAAGGACGGACAGGCTGACAAAACACAGGGGAGGGTTTTGTTTATATATATATATATATATATATATATATATATATATATATATATATATATATATATATATATATATATATATATATATATATATATATATATCCAAAACCCTCCCCCTCAAACAATATTTTGCTCCCGTAGGATGATCACAGAGGGAGGACTGGGAAAAGTTATAGAATGAACCCTTCAATCTTCTTCCCCTTCATCCTAAAAAGAGAGATTAAAAAAAAAAGTGTCAAATGGCACTCTTCCAAAAAGATTTCAACATTTACAGTAGTAGTTTCTTCTGTGTTGACAAAACAAATTTGAAACTATCAAATAGCTCTCAAGAGGAATACTTTAAAAAAAAAAAATCCATGACATAAAATGTGACAGTAAAGTGCATGATTTCTGTATCCAAGTGTAAAAGTCAGAACCCCCTCCTTTAATCCATTAATGAACAAAACGATAATTTGGCCATATAAAATAAAAAAATTTTTAATTAAATTGTGTGAAGATGTGCAGCAAAGGCTCAGGTTGGGAGTTGAACCTGCGAACAACTGCAGGACGACTTGTAGATGCGCTGCCTGGTCAAACCTCTGAGGTCACCAGGAGTTTCTTACCTCTCCGTCTTCCCCTTCTCCGTCCTCATCTTCACCCTCCTCTTCTTCTCCCTCTTCAATATCTTCCAGACCCTCCTCTTCATCCTCATCTTCATCGTCATCCCCGTCACCATCACCTTCCTCGTCCTCCATGTCAGGGACCTTAGAATCAGCATTAAACCCTCATTAAAATGAAATCACCTGCATGTTAAATCCATACGACAGACACTTCAAATGTCATTCTCCATGCTTTTCTTCCTTCTGAACAAATAAACTGGACTTTTTTAATTTACTATTTAGAACTTTTTTCTGAAGTTGAACAAAATATAGAAATATCAGAAAGTTAAATTAGCTAAGCTTCAAATTGAAAACGTAACAAGTGGGAAGTGTCCCTGCGGTTAGAGGAGGACGTTACTGGTGATGGAACAACCCAGAAGGGAAACACTGACTTCTGAAGTTTCTGCTTGTGTTTGACGCGGTTTTACTTCGTCTTTGTGTGGCTTCTGTTGGTGCTTTTGTCAGCTAAGATCTCCCAAATGCATTCATCTACAAGATTCTGTTCACAAAAAAGTTCAGATGCTCATTTAAAAAAAAAAAAAAAAAGATTCTTGGGAAAATGTTTAGTGTTCACTTTCCAATGAGACAGAAATCAAACTGCTCAGTTTTCTGGTGGCGCCACAGACAGCTGTTTAGGTTTGTTTTCCCAGAAAATAAAAGGGTTCCCCTACAGCTGAAAGAAACCGGGTTGAACAAAGATGATCCTACCAGGTAGTACTGCAGAGGGTTGGGCCAGATGTCATCCTTGATCACCTCTCCCAGCTCATCAGCTCCTGCATCTGAGTGATCAGTGAACCAGGTGAAGAAGCTCTCTGGCTCCTCGTGCTGCCGCTTCTTCCCAGCTTTGTTTGGGGTTGTCCCAGTACGCTTCGTCAGATCCTAGTGAGTCAAGGTTAACAACAGCAAAAAATAAGTCCAACAACTAAATATCATCAATAAAGCCCAGCTTTGGAAAAGCTAAAACAGAGAATTAGATAGTACAACTAGTACAACTAAGTAACTATCCTGGACCATCTGTTTATGTTCTTGGTCATTTTTTTAACTAACTATTCCTCTACAAACATTTTACATCAAAATGTATTAAACAAAAAAAACACCAACCTTTCCAGATTTCCATTTGATTTCAGTTGATTTGGAAATGGGGTCTCCACTCTCATTAACGTTAAACTCTTTGGAGAGGACTTTGTTCTCAAAGTATGGATTCTCATCAAAATACTACAAAACAGAGCATGTTTGTCAGGAAAAGGACATACCATCAACAACATCCTGTTACAAAAGTGAGTCATACAACTTACAAAATCTATTCTGTAACCCGACTTGATATCCTCAAACTCCGTGACCTCGACCCTCGACAAGTAATGAAGCGCTTCCTCGTCCTCTTCTCCAAGCAGAGCTGAAACTACGCACACAAACACCAGACAGAAACAGTTTAAGGACCCAACAAGATGAAATTATGCTGCTTAGGTAACAATTATATTCTGTCATTTGTTAATTTGCTACAAGCAAATTTAAACTCTTCACAGGGTCGCAGGAGTAACCAGGGCTTAAAGTTAAAAAAAAGTCCTGAGCCTTTTTTCCGGGGGGGCAGTGGATCCAACGCATACACATTTAAGGAAATTTGGCAAACAACTTTTTGACATTGTGCTTAGTAATGTAAAAGATGACCTTCAATTTAAATGTGAATAATAGAAAGTAAAGGCTATTAAGTTATAAGTGAAGACATGTGAAAATCAGTCAAGCCAATTAATCGGATTCATTTAACAACTATTTAATTCAGTAAAGGGCAATTTGTACAAAACATTTTTTTTTTTAAATTGCAACTTTTTTATCAATTTTGCCGCTAGCTGCATAGACTAGCTTCTTGGAGCACAACACACTAAAACAGGTACCAGGCTCAGAAGCTTAGCTTCTGGCGCCCAAACCGTCTCCACCCGTGTCCTCCATCCTGCCCAGAGACACTTGTTCCCTCCATTAAACAACCACCAGCTCACCTGGGATGCTGCGTTCAAGACCACCCAGATAACGTGTTTGTGTGTGTGTTTTTTTCCTGAATCACAGTT
The DNA here is from genome assembly GCA_018398805.1 of Hirundichthys speculiger. Lineage (NCBI taxonomy): Eukaryota > Metazoa > Chordata > Actinopteri > Beloniformes > Exocoetidae > Hirundichthys > Hirundichthys speculiger. The sequence goes on from JAGFBZ010000227.1 coordinate 155,460, forward strand.
GAACGCCGGAGATCTGGCACGGTGCTGGAATATTTTAAGCCCTGAGTGACAAATGCAAATAAAAGAAACCAAACACTAATTTACCTTGTGGGTGATTGACGAATGTTGTGACCCAAAAGTTGGGGATTTTGGCTATGAGTTCTGATCGCTTCTGAAAGAATGGCTGGCGTAATTTGTTGTACTTCTGCTCTACTTTTAAAATTTCTTCACTGGCCTGTTCATTCAGTCTGGTGGAGAGAAAAGAAAAGGAAAACATGCATGTTGGAAAACTTTCATCACACATCCATCCATTTTTCCAGTCCTGAAGTACTAAAATTTAAACTTACCTGTCAATTTCATTCTGTACTTCGTCAATGTGTTCAATTGCTTCCTGTTGCTCTTTTTCTGGAAAGACAAAGAAACACATTTAGTATTTTAGAGACAAAAACTTATGGATAAAAGCCTGGAAATGTGGAAATGAATACACAGAGCTTGTAAATCTGATATACACACATGAAATACAATCTGCAAGTGGAAAATAATCATTGCAGAAAATGGTAACGAGTGCTGAACCCATCTGAGTTCCCATCTGATCATTCATCATTCATTTGAATCATTCACTGAATGTGTCCTGATGTCTGTCCTCTGAGTGCAAAAACATCAGCGAAAACCTCCAAATAACTTTAAGAGATAGAACAAGAGTAGATACTTAACCTCCACACCTGTGGGGGGGGGGGCATCGAGCTAAAGACTGAAAGTTTATCTGTGCAACTTGGAGCTCCAGATTCCTTCACGTGATGTTTAAACAGGAAGTGCTGTCTTAGGGAATATTGTCTGTTTTAAAAAGTACCTTGACCGCAGTCTGTCACTGCAAATATTTTCTAATGTCTGTCAGCTCCTTTTCTGTTGGTGCTTCAACCAACAGCTCTACCTGAGAACCTGAAGCACAACTTCTGGTGTCAGATCAATGAGATTAGTCTCAGCAGTGTGAAGGTGTTTTAGTGATGAACCAGGTTTGTGGTCCCAGTTGTTTTAGGCGATTTATTTCAAGCCATCACTTCATCTTCATCATTTTCAAACCAGATAGACTGCTGTTGTTTCAGTAAGTTTCCTTGGTCAACGTTTGAAAGCTACAAGTGGTGTATGATATGCCTCATTCACACCACTGCCACGTCTGCTATTCATAACTGGGTATTAGATGACCGCACGTTGTGGAGCAGAGCGCTGCAGCCGCACATGCGCAGTTGTGCGCACACCCAGTGTTGCCAACTTAGCGACTTTGTCGCTATATCTAGCGACTTTCCAGACCCCCCTAGCGACTTAATTTGTAAAAAGCGACTAGCGACAAATCTAGCTACTTTTTCTGGTGATTTTGAGACTCACGCCCACTCAAACCGCTAGGTTTGAAGCCATCACTTGGCTGCTGTCTGCCTCGCGAGCCGCGCTTCTCTCTCTCTCTGCCGGGCTCAGTGCACAGCCAGCGTGAGTTTGTGTGTGCGGACTGGGCGCGTGTCACCACATACACAGGCGAGGCGACGCGCGTGCACACAAACACCCTAATCAGTGGTAGAGAACGCTGGCTTCAAACACATGATAAAGGTAATTGAGCCTGGATATCAATTACCTTCTCGTCCACATTTTAGCCAGAAAATCTTACCCGAACTTTATGAAAGAATAAAAAGATTTGTTTTTAAAGAAACACCCTGAGCCTTATTCATGTTATTTAATCTGACTAACAACTTGAAACTGTTCAGTGTTGCAACTGTTCAATTTTGCAGATCAGATGGATTATTTTTTTAAGCAAAAGTCTGAGCCAATGTTATTTCTATTTTGTTTTTCAAAATATCTACATTTTAGAATATTGTATTTATATTTTTGAGCAGAATTCTAGCTTTGTATAGGCTAATGTTTCTATTGTTAAAAAGCACAAAAGTGTGTTATAAACAACTAGCACATTTATATTTTGCATTTGTTTCTTACTGTACCGAAAATGAACGAACCGTGACCTCAAAACCGAGGTACGTACCGAACCGAGAGTTTTGTGTACAAGACTAATACACCGGATGGGCCGAGTCGTACGACACTATAAATTTATAAAACACTACACTGGACAGTATTTTTTTTTTTCTTTACTGCAAATCGTGGCAAAATTAACAGATTTAACTATCTTGACTCTTTTATAAAGTGGTGTGACAGAAATAATCATGTGCCAGATGTTTCCAAAGCAAAATAAATGACCATCGGCCGAGGCAACGTGTCTGAGCACGAGCACAACATTATCAAAGATAACGTTATTCAGCAAACATCATCATAAAAATACATGGACACCCCCCCCCTCTGCTGGAAGAAACACACAGACCCCCCATATACCAGACTCCAGCAGAGGCTATATTCCCTGAAGGTGCATGGTGTTATATATACGCGTTTTATTGGGCCATACTTGAGAGCATCCTCCAGTAAGGAACCACAACTTCTCAGCTCGGTTAAAGAGCTAATTATCTCACATTCATAAAATGTAGGGCTGGGCAAGTTAACGCGTTATTATCACGTCAACGCATTAATTTATTAACACCAACATTTATTTTATCGTGCATTAATGCATGTAGCTCACGTGCTTTTGTTTTGAAAACTCTGTTACTGGCTGCTGCTGGAACCTGAAGATTAAACAGACACGGAGAACGGTAAAAATCAGTGAACTTTACAGTTCAGGTAGCAACTCAGGTAGCAATATTAACAATTCTGTCTGAAAAAAAAAAAATCTGTACTTCAACAAAACTTTTAAAACCCCTCTGTTCAAGACGATCGTGTCATTCCTCCATGTTCCATCAGATCTGCTCCATGTGTTCACTGTCCTGCTGTTCTCTAGCTGGTTACTGCAGTGCAGCTCCATCTAGTGGCACAGATGTGTAATGACAACTGAAAGTCCAGTCCTCCTTTAAAAAACAAGGCCATTTCTGGGTCACGTAAAGCAGACAATAAAATAATATCAATTTTTTTTTCATTAAAAGAGTGGCAATAAGCTTTATTTTAGAGATTTTAAAGATGAGATTAACACTAAATATGTGTTACTGACAAGTGCTGATGTTAAAAGTGTTTGAATAACAAATGTTATGGCACTTTAGTTCATATGGCAGCAGAACATTTCAATAAAGGTGACCTTTACACTACGTTTGAATCCAATATTTTAATTTCCGTATACGATGCGATTAATTGTGATTAATTAGGGAAATCATTCGATTAATCGCAATTAAACATTTAAATCGTTGCCCATTCCTAACAAAATGTTATTTATTAATTTATCAACTATTATCCAAGAAGGGAGAAAAATATTCATGAGATTTAAAATCTCCTTTCCAAGAGTACCCGGGCCAAAACAGGGAGCAACTACGAGCAACAGTTGCATTCCCTGAAAAACAACGAAACATCACTATTAGAGGAGGGCGATCGATCCAAATTTCGATAATATCGATACCAACTCTGGTATTGATATCGAATGATACTCGTGTAAAAAGATCGATACTCAAGCTTTTTTTTCCTCTTCCACAACACTAAGAATTCATTGAAGTCTGTTTCTGACACACTGTCACTGTGTCCCCCTCCCCCTCGTCTCGTCTTTTGACGTTGCATTGGCCAAACAAGCATGCAGGTAGACGCAGTCTGGCCCCTTCCCCCAGCCCCGCCCACTTAGAAAAGACATTAAGGAAACATAAAGGAAAGAAAACAAGGAAAAAAGAAAAAGACAAAAAAAGAAAAGAAAAAAGGAAAAAAATTAAAAGAAAAAAAAAAAAAAAGAAAAAAAAAAAAAAGAAAAAAAGAAAAAAAGAAAAGAAAAAAGAAAAAAAAAAAAAGGGAAAAAAGAGAAGAAAGAAAAGAAAAAACATTAAGAACAGAACAATTTAACTCCAATCAATATTTACACAAAAATGTTAATTGTGATAATAAAATATTTTGCTGTCACCTATAAAGTTTGCCGAAATGTTATCCTAGGTTTTAACAAAATAATCCAAATATGAAAATCACAAAAATGCCAAAAGGTCAGCAGTTTCATGATAGATTAAGCTTAATATGAAAAAGTATCGGTATTGGTATCGGTATCGGCGATACTGGCCCTGTATTTACTTGGTATCGGATCGATACCAAAATTCCCAGTATCGCCCAGCTCTAATCACTATATTACAGACTGAAAACATTAGGGTCTAAAATTACTTTTTTTTTTTTTTTAATCCCTAGACCTTTTAAGTTTACATGGATCATGTAAACATGGCAAGCAATAATCAGAAATAGCATCTGCGGCCAGATGTAAATTAATGCAGGATATTTAAAATATGCTATACAGTAGGGGCGTAACGGTACATGTATTTGTATTGAACCGCTTCGGTACGGAGTGGTCAGTTCGGAACGGAGGCGTACCGAACGAGTTTCCATACAGACATATTAAGTAGAGGACCGCATGTTGTGGAGCAGAGCGCTGCAGCCGCACATGCGCAGTTGCGCGCACACGAGACAACAAACCAGCGTTGCCAACAACTTAGCGACTTTGTCGCTATATTTAGCAACTTTCCAGACGCCCCTAGCGGCTTAATTTGTAAAAAGCGACTAGCGACAAATCTAGCTACCTTTTCTGGTGATTTTGAGACTCACGCGCACTCAAACCGCTAGGTTTGAAGCCATCACTTGGCTGCTGTCTGCCTCGCGAGCCGTGCTTCTCTCTCTCTCTACATACACAGGCGACGAGCCGCTCGTGCACAGCAAACACCCCGCCCCCCACGCGAAACTACTTGAGCTTTTTCCCTCCTCTCCACATCCCTCAACAATAATAATAATGTTCTTATTATTATTACTATTGTTGTTATTATAAATATGCATAAAAATAAAAGCAAGTTCTACAGCAACAAAAAAAGTTTGTTGATATGTAAATAGTTCGATTGGGAAGAGAAATCATGTGGCATGCAGTACAAAAAAAAAAAAAAAAAAAAAACTTGTTACCTTCTCGTCCACATTTTAGCCAGAAAATCATACCAAGACTTTATGAAAAAATAAAATGATTTGTTTTTAAAGAAACACCCTGAGCCTTATTCATGTTATTTAATCTGAGCAACAACTTAAAACTGTTCAGTGTTGCACATCAGATGGATATTTTCTTTAAGCAAAAGTCTGAGCCAATGTTATTTTTATTTTGTTTTTCCAAAATATCTACATTTCAAAATATTGTATTTATATTTTTTAACAAAATTCTAGCTTTGTATAGGCTAATGTTCCTATTGTTAAAAAGCACAAAAGTGTGTAATAAACAACTAGCACATTTATATTTTGCATTTCGTTTACTTACTGTACCGAAAATGAACCGAACCGTGACCTCAAAACCGAGGTACGTACCGAACCGAGAGTTTTGTGTACCGTTACACCACTACTATACAGGCAATGAAATAACAGGAAATAAACAGTTTAAACCAATACAAGCTCTCTATGAACGAACACTCTGAACATCCTGTTTTTATTAAAAGATGAGCTGGTGCCATCAGGAAAAAAGGTGTCTCAACCTCCTCCACTTCCCAAAGCACGTGCGGCTTTTGTTGTGTCTGTTCCAGCCACCGAGGCTGTTCCCAAGACAAAGTTACGATAACGCGCACGTAATATCATCTGGATAAAGTTTCCTTAAAGTTGAAAAACATGAGATGTTTCCTAGACATATTTTTCGACATCGCAATAAGCTTTAACGTCACTAATAATCGGCGTGAACAGCAGTTGCGTGAACCGTCCTCCCAGCGTTTCCTCCACCGCTGGCTCAGTGAGGAAAAACGCGGGACGCGTGCGGAGTGTTTGGGTAGTAGCTGGTGCGTGTTGGCTCCGTGGCGGACAGACCCTCTGCCTCCTGCAGCTTCCTGTTGTTGCTAAAGGCGGCCTGGTTTGAATAAAGGGCTTAACGGCGCAACGCCGCGGAGCGCAGTCCGATTCCCACCGCTGAGAACACCGGGGCTCCCCGGAGCCCCCCCGGGTCCAACTTTAACACTCATAAAGACCCGCCGTGGATCATCTGAGTCGGCTCCTGCAGTTTGTTTACAGCTCAACTAGTTACTCGCTTCCAAACTCGTGTGCAGGAACGTAATCCGCGGGGTTTCACCGTCGCTAACAACCAGGAGACGTCCAGGGAGCTCCAGCTGTAGACCCAGCCGCGCTACGGGGAAACATCCGAACCCGTGCCATCTCATCACACAACACGCAACCTCGCCGAAACGCGCACGAAAAGCACCACACTAAACGCAGTTTCTGTAACACAATTACCGGCCTTCTTTACGACAGCAGCTAATCTAGGCTAATGGCTAGCTACGCTCTCACGCTGCTTTCAGCGGCTACCCCCACACTTACGGTTCTGAAATGCCCAGCAAAACATTTCTACCCTCGCGTGGGTAGCAGGGGGAGGGTGTGAATCAACCCGCTCATCGCGCACAGCAGAACATTTGACCGCGAAACTAACTCCGCACGAGGCACTGAGATAACAAAATGACGATAAACAAATGAAAATGGCGTTGAACAAGGTAACCGCCATTCCTTAACGTTACCAGAGGTCTCGTCCGCTCCTTCGTGGTTTGAATTCTCCTTCCTACTGACTTTTGCCGACATGGTTTTATCGTTTCGCCGCGATTCTTCGGACCAGACGTATTTCCTCGGCAGCTCAAAAACACTTCTCCGCAGGACAAGTTACTTCCACCTCACACAGAGTACGAGTCCGTCAGCCCACAATAAGGAACGAGCGCAGCTTTGCACGCTTGATTCTCCCACTGCATGCCCTCCGTCAACATTAGCCCCGGACTCTGCCGCCCCCGCCCGGCCGGAGGGCGACACTGCAGCTTAAAGCCAACGTATAAAAAAAACACAACGCTGGCATTTTATTTGCGTCATTAAAGACATTAGCCATCGGTACATTCTGATGAATGTAATGCAGATGGGTTTAAGAGGAGAAGTCAAGGATGTAGATCAGGAGAAGCATGGATTATGCGGAGTGTGAAATTCAATCACAACAGTTGTTGGCAGGGAACAAACACAACTCTCCAGAGAGGTCATGATGATTTCCTGGGATGTCAACCACATCTACACATCAGTCTCCAACAATTTCTGACTTCCCATTCATTGTGATTTAACTTAATCTAGATTAGTATAGAGATAGATAGATATAGAGAGATATATAGATATATATATATATAGATATAGATATAGATAGATATATATATATATATATATAATATATGATATCTATAGATATATATATATCATATATATATATATATATATATATATATATATATATATATATATCTATATATCTATATATATATATATATATATATATATACTATATATATCATAAATAAGTCATTTACACTGCAATGGTATAATTTCCCTTTAGGGGTCATTGAAGCATTGTTAAATTCAATTCAATTTTGACTTCAATTAATGCTACATTTTCTGCTTTTTAGATCAATTTGCTGTTTTTTTTTCTTTTATTTCTATTAACATAAAATTGCTGATGAGCTGCTTATTTAAAATTTTGGGACATTACCTGAGTAGGGGATTATACAACAATACAAGAGAATACAGGACAAAACAGAGTTTTTATTACTCTAAGTTAATTATTATTAACAGTGCAGAGATGGATTATAAATACAAATTAGATTTGTCATTTATATCCTGCTAGATTCTGTATGTGTGTGTCTGTGTGTGTATTTTCTCACCTTTTCTCTACATTGTTAATATGTCATAATTTCTTTGCATAATGTTTTATATCTTATATCTAAAATTCAAACAAAACACAGAGGAATGGACTGAAAGAGAAGCCCCGGGTTCGTTGAAACTCTTTGGTAACAACTTGACTGTTGACTTGTGTATCACCCACCAGCTGGCTGTTGCATTACTTCAGTGTGCCAAACTGCAATTCAGTTTAACAATCTTGGCATATTATATGCGTGACTTGTGACAAGATTATGCCAAGAAGAGGAATCACTACCAACTGCCCTTTACCAAACTGCAGACGAAGGAAATGCAAGTGCTTGAGAATAGAAATGCCATCATAGTATTATTATTATTATTATTATTATTATTATTATTATTATTATTATTATACATCATTTGTGGTTGCTTGAGCTCAGTGTGGTGTGTGAGCCTTTAAACTACCTATGCTCTCTCATGTGTAGTAACATGTTTCAAGGGTTATCATCGGGTTCTATTTGAGTTGATCTTGAAGTTCTGGGACAGATCTCCCATGGGGCACATCCCAAAAAGACAGGAGTCGGAGTTCAGTGGCTCACTTTACCCATAAACTCTGTGGTACAACTGCAAAAAAAAAAAAAAAAAAAAAAAGCATGTGAACCCCTTGGAATTTATTGGTTTGTGCATAAATTGGCCATAACATGTGATCAGATCTCCATTTAGGTCACAAAGACAAATACAATTTGATTAAGTTGATAGAAAACAAAGAATTATATATTTTTTGTGCTATTAGAGAGCTCACTCATTAAAGATTAAACACTGTTAGAGGAAAATACTGTGAAATACTGAATTTAAGCTTGCTGTTCATTAAAAAAACAAACATCATCTGATGCTGAACCATGCATTACAAAAAGTAGATTTATTTATTTATTTATCAGTCCAAAGCCTGCCTGGTCAATGTCTCTGCTGCCTTAGCGTCTGGACCACTCGTAAGTCCTTGAACAGGGACGTTGTCCATGTCAGAACACCACAGACGAACCTGGTGCCCTCAAAAAAAAAAAAAAATAATAATGATAATAATAATAATTAAGAAAAAAAGTTGAAAAAAGAAATTGCTGTGCATCTGACATTTGGCTACTGGGAGATGTTTTGCTTATTTGTTGGGGAATAATACTCAGTGTTGGGTATCATGTATGGCACAACTTAACAAAAACATCATGGCAGTGATGCTTTGCTGCCCTGGGTCTGGATCATTTCCCATCATTGGGGCAAAACAAATCCCCAACTTTACTGAAAAGTCCTACATGATGATGCTGGGATGTCCTGCAGTTCAGTCTACTAAAGAACGGCTTCCAAAAGACCAAATCATCTGTTTACAGCAGCTCAGTCAGAGCCCACACCTTAAAGGAGACATAATACTTATTTAATGTTCAAACGCTGACACAGTTTCCTAGGGTTTTAATGAAACACCTATGACACACTTTGCTCCGTTGACATCAAACAGTTTAAGGGGTTGGAGTCAGCCACTCGACATAAAAAGTTATTTTGTTTTCATCATATTTCCACTTTAATCCAAAGGAGATGATGTGGAATGACCTCGAGAGAACTATTAATATTGTATACATGCTAGGAATGAGTCAGAACTAAAACAGGTCTAGGAAAACCTGGTGCAGGTCTGGCCCAGAGCCTCTGAAGAGACGTGTTCAGAGTCACTGTTGTTATTCACTCCCACAACACTGCAGTCTTTGACAGGTGTTTTCAATAAAAATACATTTATATAAGAGCTGGGGAAACTGTGGAAACTTGTGGATAAAGAGCAACACATTCCTCATTAATAACCAGACGGAGTTTTTTTTTTTTTTTTTTTTAAATTAATCTAACTGGATTGGAACAAACTATTCCAATTGTTTATGGTGTAAAATGTGAAAGGATGGCAAACTGCAACGGGGGGGGGGGGGGGGGGGGGGGGCAGTCAGTCACGGACAGAAAAAGGAAATAAGTTGCCTGAATGCATCAGAAGGTTACCTCGGCAGGTGCACTGAATGGTCTCACGTGATTGGCTGATTCTGATTATCGTCCTCCCACCCCCCAGCGTGACGTCACTCTCCCCGCCAGCCCCAGTTTGAGTCGGTTCAAACATTTGGTCCGGTTTGTTTTCACACTCAGGAAGAAGCCCGTCGGGGCGGAGACAGACCCGAACAGATTATTTTACACATTTAATCTCAGTCGGTATAGTTCACTTCCTGCACGAGCCGCTTCAGCCGCACCTGGCTCAGAAAGGTCGTCGCGAGCGTCCAGTGACGACACCTGGCCGCCGCCGCGATGTCAGGTCCAGCTCTACAGGTAACGCAAATACCTCACCTGGTGTTTTTCCTCAGAGCAGCTCCAGGGTGGAGATGGTCGGCGGCTCCTCTTTCTGGTTTTTCAGGTAACTTAAAGGCTCCCGCGGTAGCTGCGTATTTACCTGGAACACCTGATTTACCTGCTCGCCTCGTCTGGTTCGCCTCTGATTGGAGCAAATAACTTCTTTAACTGACTTTAACGTGACTTAAACCCGCCGTCCAGTCAACACAGTCAGCTTTTGTTTCATTAAAGAGGTTTATTTATAACGGCTTGGCTTTTTTCCGCCTTATTTTTATTTTAACTTGCTGTTTATTTTAAACATCAAAAAAATTCCAGACTTCTTGTATTTTGATTAGTTAAATTTATGACAACGTTCAAGAATAAAAAAAAAGGCATTTTAGATTAAATGGTTGGAAGTAGAACAGAGTTTAAAATAAGGATGCGCCCATTAATATTGTTTTTTATTTTTAAAGTTGATTCCAATATCAAATATTTGTTTGTTATTTTTGAATCAAATATTTGCAATAAAAGTTTCATTAGAGGATAGATAGATGTCTCCAAACATTCAAATAAGGCAAATAAGTGTAAAACAACAATACTTCATATGAACAGGATTAATTAAGGAGGCACATTTCAGCAGTAAAAACTCTGAATTAATTTGAATGGTTTTGTCATTCTGATATCCACACTGAGTGTAAATATTTTATAAATATCTGATTAATATTCTTTCTCCATTTTTTTTGAAGGAGTCATATTGTTTTTTTTTCCTTGTCTTTCTTTCTGTCTTCAGAATATACTTTAATGAGGAGGACGTGAGTCCCACAATGCTTTATTTCATCCATGTCATTTTCTTTCTGTTGATTTCCACCCAGTCGTATGTATTAATTCACCATTTCATGTCACGTGGACTAAACAACATTTTAAATTTCTGACGCTGTCAGAAAATGAGCCTTTTTTCTCCAGAGCCTCTGAGGTGGTCGTCATGTAGAAGATACCACCATGATACTTTCTCAACGCTCATCTTTAGTCTGAGGCAGCTAAAAATAGTTGGTTCATACCGGGCATGAGGCAGAGGAGTCAGCCACTCCTCTCTCCTCGGCTCACCCTCCTTTCAAAAGAGGGTGTGCCTCTTTTGAAATCAGTACTGCAGCTTTGGGGGTTGCCTTTTTCAAGGTGAAGCGAACGCTGCCAGGTGTAAACCTAGGTGGAGGTAATTCTGTCATAGTATCCAGTAAATCTGGGCGGCTCACCAAATGACATGTTTTCAGACTGACGCAGTCCCAAACAAAGTGACAGGATTAGGTTGTGTTTGTGTTTCTTATTCAGTCACTTCAGACGCCCAGATTCCTGCTCAGAATCATTGATGCTCCTGTAAAACAACATGTTATTTTTATTGTTTTATAAAATAGTAAAAGGCCCCATACTATGTTTTTCCTTACTTTAAATATAAAAAAAAAAAAAAATTATTGCGTGAAATATTTCTTTTATATGATCTCGGTTCATTTTGAGTGGCGTGCAATGGATAAAAAATAATTAAGCTTTTTTTTTTTCCAGAGCACTTAAAATACAAGGTTTTATAAGGGTTTTGTTTTTTTGATGCGAGCCCAATTTGATTTTGTTATTTTGCTCTTATTTCCAAAAGCACACATTTGTATTTGATTTAAGAATGATGATAATATTCCAGTAAATGGGCTGCAAAGGCCCAGCAATGTTCAACAACAGCTGGAGAAGCTGTATTCATGAATAACTCTGCTACAGTTGCACTGATATTCCACATTGTTGCACATTTACCTCATGTGCACTTTAAAACAAAACATAAATATATTGTACATTAAGCATAAGAAATCTATTAAGAAGGCTGTTGTATCAGGAACGATACAAAGAAAGGAGAAGGAGCTGCAGGTTTTTTTTTGTTTTTTTTTTTGGAGCTACAGACTCCATCAAACTAATTAATTGCAATATGATTTGATGGTCTAAGGGGGAAAAAAAAATCTCACATTTTTAAAAGCAACTGTGCAGCAGTTTGACTGTTGGCATTCATTTATTTTTATTTATTTTAAAGCAGAATTAACATGAACATGTTTGGATTTTTCGAAGCACACTTGAAGGGGTTGTGATACTGTTGGTGAAAGAAACCCCAGATGTCCATTTGACCCTGGAGGACGGGGACGCTGGAGGCTGGTTTAAGACATGTTCAATAAATGTCTCTGTTGGGAGTCAAGTAATTCATCTGCATGGTTACTTTTTTAAAGACTTATTAAAGGAACAGCTTTAAGGGAAACGCTTGCTGTCTTTAGGTTTGAGTCCACTAGGGGGAGTCCTTGTGCAGCTGACACATCCTGCTTTACTGTCTTCACTGGTTGTTCCTCTTCAGATTAGTCGCAGTATTGTGTATTTCTCTTTATTATTTATATGTGTGTTTAAGTTTTTTTTTTTTTTTTTTTTAAAGTGTATTAACCAGCTAATGCTACCTGCATTAGAGGCTCCTAAAAACTGGAAACAGCTGAAGTTGGGATATAGTTGCCCAAACTAATATTCAGGATAATTTTATTGACATTGCTGGTGGTGGAGCTGTTGTGCTGTTGGCTAACATGTGGCGGTTTCAGCTGTCTCTTGACATGATCCTCTTGTTTTCTCTTCCATCATTATTACTTTTTGAAGCGGCTTAGTCACGTCTTCCATCATGTAACTCTGTGAGCTGCTTTCATAGTTGTTGTTGTTGTTGTTGTTGTGTGAAGGGCTGAACTCACCTCCACATCAACACTGGAAGATGCTAGACAACCCTTAGCATTTGTACATCGTTTGGTTTTGCATTTAACCAACTTGTTGAAATAGTCTGGTTTTGCACTTTTTTCACCTGATATATCTGGTTTGGTTTTGTAGCTCTGTTTTTTGGTTTTTCACCTAAGAATAGACTTCACTTTAACACATTTCTTTTGCAAACCCAGAGCCCGGCCTCAGGAAATGACTTGGATTAATAGGAAGCAAACCCAGCAGGTTCCCTTTTCAAATGTCAAATCAGACCTTCATGTGCAATAACGGCATGTTTTCCCCACTAAAACCCTGAGAAAATCACGTTTGTTCTTCATTTACAGTTGAAACCAGAAGCTACACACTATAAAAAGACACATTTTATTCTCACTGCATGACATCAAGTCAGACGAACAATTTTCTGTTTAAGATCAGTCAGGAATACCAAAATTATTTCTGTTTTCTAAATGAATTTACCCAAATAATTTAGACTTTCTTAAAAGTCCGACTTCTACATAATAAAATCCTACTGCACAGAATAATAAAATATTCCAGAGAATAATAAAATGATGATGCAGATGTGGTGTATGTGATTTCAAAGCAGGCTTCAGTGTGATGGTAGATGTTTGGTGAAAGCTACTTTTGAATCCAGTTGTGCAGCCTTTGATGCTCTTTAACATGTTCCCAGGGTAAAGCATCCAACAGCTGATGAGCAGGATGATAGATGGATGATGATGATGATGATAGATGGATGGATGATGGATGGATATTCTGGTAATAGAGTTGCTCAACAGCATGCTTTGATGCTCTCTAACATGTCCTCCAGGGTAAAGCATCCAACAGCTGATGAGCAGGATGGATCAGTGTGTTTTCTGCAGGAACTGACACGTGTAAACTTCCTCCAGAACAGGCAGCTGTGCATAGTTCATTTTTTTTTGTGCCACCTTATCTATTGCTGAGCTGTGACTGTACCAAATCAGGCCAGTAGGCAGGTAGGGAGTGGACAGGTGCTGGTGGAAGTAAAGCAGGAGGAACTGGTTTAACCCTGCAGATTAAATCAGTTAAGGACTATCTCAGCACCCACTTCTTCCAGTTTGTGCACTGACAGAGTTCACCTTTGTTACCTGCAGATGCTGCATGTGAAGTCATGGACTCCCGTAACGAATATAATACCCCAATCCAGCCTTTACATCAGTTTGTCTAATTTCTTAATCTTGATTTAATTTTCATCAGTACTTCAGACTGCAACACTCCAGTTTCCCTTCAGGAGGAGGAAAGTATCATTTCTTTAAACTCCAATATAAACTGTAGTTTTTGTCCTCAGAGTGGGAACCTGCAGCACCTGGATGAGTGGGATATCCTCGACCCAGAGTTCCAGCAGCGTTTGGAGGATGCCCGGACCTCGCTCCGGCAGGAGATCCAGCGCGAGCTGAAGATCAAGGAGGCGGCTGAGAGACTGAGGCGAGCCGTTACCAGTCGCAAGAGCGCAGCCGACGTTGAGGGTCAACTCAAGGCGTCGAGCCGCAAGCTGGAGAAGCTGCACTGGAAACTCCAGGAGCTCAATGCCAGGTCTATGGCTACGGAGAAGGAAAACACCGCCGGTAACGCCAACCTGTTTCCTTATCTTTCTGCTGTTGCTTTGTAACTCTTGATCTCCTCACTTCAGGGAGTTTTCATGTAGAGGAAAAAAAACCTTTAAAGACATATTTTGAACATATTTCTACTTCTAAGCTTTTACAAACCAAACCATAATCATATAACCAGGTCATGAAATGAAATGAGTTTAAATAACAGATTAACAACAACACGTGACGTATGACGCTGTCAGCATCTACTGAACAAAAACGAAACCAAAATGCAGAAGCAGTGCGTGCAAAAACCCGGTCCACATCACGGTTCAGTACCTTGTAGAACCGCCTTCAGCAGCAATAACGTCAGTGAACTATTTCCTGTACGTTGTTATGACGTTCCCACGTTGTCGTAGAGGGATTTGGGCCTGCAGCATAGTTTCATAGTCAGCAGCCTGGTGGGGTCGTCTGTGTCCGCCTCCGTAGACTTTGACTCGGGCGACGTCATCCGTTGCAAAGCTGAAATGCAGCTTCTGTGTATCGTGTGTTTGGGGGGGCGGGGGGGACTTTCAACTTTTCCCACTTCAACGTCAGCCAGTTGAGTTGCGGCTACACAGCTGGAGCTAGGCTATCGGCTAGGCTATCGGCTAGGCTATCGGCTAGGCTATCGGCTAGGCTATCGGCTAGGCTATGAGCTACGCTATGAGCTAGGCTATGCAATCACATGGAGTCAGGACTAATTCAAAGTACGTGGCTTATTTGTGTAGCAAGCTGGAAGAAATTAGTTTTTGGTATGATGAAAAAATGTCAACAACTGCCATTAAACTCATTTAGTTATAATACATTCAATCTAGTTCAGTGCAGTTCTTTGTAATTGTAGTCGCTTATTAACTTCTTTGTATACAGATCATATATAGGCTGTCTGGTGTTCTCTCTCTCTGCACCTCTGAATGGCAGTTGGTATGATGCGTTTGAAACGATGCTATTTTTGGTTTTCTCCAAATGTAGTGGATGATAGCCGAACTCCCCTTCTGTTTTCCCTGACCAGAGAGCACTGGCTAATACAGATTTGGGCTTATTCAGATGTAACTTTGCCTAACTGGGGCTCACACGGCAGTGGCAGCAGTGCTCAGCCGAGGCTGCATGTGAAGGTGTGTTCGTCATGCCGTGCACAGTTTCTGACTGGTGCATGAGGTTACAAGTAAACCTTGTAAGCTTTGAAATGGTTTAGTCTTTTTCTCATCCGACTGCCACGTACTTGAACATGCAAACTCAACATCTATAGAGTCTGACCCCGGGGTGACATGGCTGGAATATCCCTGACTGGAAGGTTGAAAAGCTGTCTTGGGTGTTTTTCACGTGTAAATAATCCTTCTCACTGTAGTATGGTGTACTCCAGTTAGTTTAGAAATTTCCCTCTAACTCTCTCCAGCGTGATGGGCAGCTACAAGTGCTTCTCTGAGATCACTGTTGATGTCTTTCCTCCTTGGCATTGTGTTAACACATATCCAAATGACCCAGACCAGCCAACGGCCTCAGAGAGATCTACCTTTATGGAGGTGTTCACACTTGCTGATGATTTATTTAACACACACTGCTTCTCTTGGTTAAATTAATGAGATGGAGTAATATGTCACATGGTGCTGAATTTAACTTCCTAGCTTAAATATTACTGTATGTATTAATAGATAAAAACTTTGAATGAGAAAAGTAAACAGAAAACAAACATACAACATACAAGACAAAAAAAAACTGTGTAAACACAAAGAACATCGATTCATGATTGATTCACACATTTTCAGCCATGATGTGCTCAGAAACGAGCTCTGTTGTATCAATCTGCATTTACAAGTTTGGGATTTTTTTTTTTTCTTTGTCAGTACTGAATTGATTCCAGACATTTTTGGCCCTTTTTAATCTTTTTGACTGCACAAAATGGAAAACGGGGCCAAAATTATAGATGCCCCAAATGTTCCCTTTAAACCAACGAAAGAGTCTGTTTTCATCTTAAAGTATCAGTTTTAAATTGATTGAAAAGAGTCTGGTGCTCTCGCTGTCTCCCGTCCCTGCTGCTGCTAAAAACCAGTCAAAGTAACTGGACCACTGTCCTGGTCGTCTCCTGGGACAACTGGGTCTATGAAACTAGATCAGAGGTGAACAAGAGACTGGAGGAAGTCATGAATGAGGAGAAAACGAGAGAGCGACGGATGAAACCAAAGTAAATTCTACAGTGTCACAGAAGTGACGTCTTCGTGTCTACAGGGGGAGCTGCTGAGCTAAAGAAGGAAAAATCTCCTTTGTGCTGCTTTCCAATGTGTTTTGTATGTGTGCATTTTTTTCTTTGACGGTACAGGTTGCTTGGAGGAGGAGAACAAGCAGTCAGCAGAGTCGTGTCGATGGGAAGAAGTCACATCGCCACTGGCCAGTCGGGTCAGAACCCTGAAGAAGCAGCTGACCATGGAGACCAAAGTCAAACAGGGAGCTGAGAACATGATCCAGACCTACACGAATGGCTCGTTCAAGGTAAAAGAGCCTAAATGATAATGACCCATGGTGAATCACTGTGAGCAGCACAAAGCTTTTTTTCTTGTGTACCTGAAACGGAGCAGGGACTCCAGACATTATAAATCAGAATTATAATACAATGTGCTTGTATTAAGTGTGACTGTAGCATCAGTTTGATCAAAGACAAGCAGCTCATCCAGAAATTAATTATGATTTATTGATAAGGTTGCTACATTTTTAATCTGTTTTTTTTTGTTGTTGTTTTTTTGTGGGGAAAAAAAGTTGCTACATACATCTGGGGGGGAAAAGGGGTTGAAATTTCTCTGAATGGGTTTATACTGTCCCAAAATTACAGAGCATTTCAGGCTTTATCTTGTAAAATCCACTAAAGTCTTAAGCTTAAGGGGAATCCTGGTGATAGAAATGAAAGATGCAGCTGTGCTGAAAGGAGCCATGTGGAAGACTGCTCTGCTGTATGATGGGCTGTTGACCCAGTTGGAGCTGCCGGACAGATGGCCTCACATCTGCCTCTAGAATGTTCTGCTTAGTCCTGCGATGGACTGGAGACCTGCCCAGGTAGAGCACTGCCTTTCACCTGAAGACAGGTGGGACAGGCTCCAGCAGACCCCTGTGACCCTGCAGAGGGCTGAACGGGGATGGATGGATGGAGATGGATGGATGGATGGATAATGATGATAGATGGATGATGGATGGATGGATGGATAACGATGATAGATGGATGATGATAGATAGATGGATGATGATGGATGATGGATGGATAACGATGATAGATGGATGATGATGATGGATGGATGATGATAGATGGATGATAGATGGATATTGTAATAGAGTAGCTCCACATAAACTTGATGGGCCTCCTCAGTGAAACGGGAGCAGAATAAATGAGTGTAAACTCTGAGCAGAGTGACGTAGTGATCGACCGATATGGTTTTTTCAGGGCCGATACCGATACCGATCATTAGTAGTCAGGAAGGCCGATAGCCGATATTTTTGAGCCGATATTCATCAATTTTTTATTAAATGTTATATTTTAACTCTAGAACCACCGAAGCAGTCTCACAGATGGTTAGGGATGTTATTATGTGAATAACTTTCTCCAAACAAAATTTACAGGTCTGCCATTACATTACTTTTCCTAAATATGTATGTTTTATATTTTCTGAAGTCTTTAACATATTAAAATAAAATACATAGGAGTTCTAGTCACTTGTTCCTCAGACCGCCACAGCCGTCCTGCAGACTACCATCATGTACAATACTACACAGTTATTCGCGATTACTTCAGTCCCCCCACCCCCCGCCTCACACACACACACATAGGCAGAGACATGCAAACAAAATATGAATAAGTGTAACTGAAAAAATTCCACTTCAAGAACTGATTGTTGTGCGAAAACAATTACATCATATCTGGCGGTCTGAGAGACGGCTGCAGCGCTTCGAGGGGGTGCTATAAAGTTCGCGGTCCGCCTCTAAAATAAACTATCAAAGACAACTTCACCTAACATTTTTGGGATCTCTCAATCAACACAAAGAGATAAAGTTAAATAACTCCGTAGTTCAGCAGTTATTATTGTCCGACTGTTTTCTGTCAGACGGACGGTGCTTTGCTGCTCTGCAGTTACTCCCGTGGTAACACACTATTCTCTATTCTCGTCACGCTTTCATGCAATAAAACTAGACTGAATTTAGTTTGAGTTTTTTTCTCACACACATACGCTTCGACTATAACGGACTGTTCTCATATCGATTTTATTCAGCAGCTTTGTCTCAAATCATTCAGACGTGTCAGACCTGCCGCTGATGTTTATTACATTTTTACGGTATTCTGCTCATAGTAACGTTACTAGTAGTTGTGACATGCAGAGGACTGGGATGTTTATTACAATTTCAGGAGTTTCCAACGTACCTTTGACACATTCGTCCACACTGGAGCTTCTCCACACGAGAAGATTTATCTCTCCGCCGTGTTTGAGGACCTTGCAAACAGTTTCAGCTTCTGATTGGCTTTGTGTCTATGTGCTTGGATTGCGTAATCAAGATGGCGCTGTGAGCGGGGCAACGTGCTGGAGACAGAGAAGCGCAGCTGCATCCGCGCCAAAATAATTTAGTTTTAAATCGGCCCGTTGGATTAAAAAAAGGCCGATGCCGATCTACGTAAAAATGCCAAATATTGGCGCCGATAATCGGTCTGGCCGATAATCGGTCGATCTCTAGAGTGACGTTTATGCGTTTTGGGGATTCATGAGAATGTTAGTGGTGAATAAAATCTACTCCTGCCACTGACCACGTGTAGCGCTGATGTAACACATAAATACTGTCATCAGTCTCTGACTTTACAACGTTATTGTCTTCCTGGACTGTTATCCTCACTATATACTTTCAAACCCATGTGTTTTAAAAGACAGCACATTTGAACTATACCATGTTTCTCTTGTTCAACAGACATTTAGCATAT
This sequence comes from Hirundichthys speculiger, assembly GCA_018398805.1. Taxonomy (NCBI): domain Eukaryota; kingdom Metazoa; phylum Chordata; class Actinopteri; order Beloniformes; family Exocoetidae; genus Hirundichthys; species Hirundichthys speculiger. Next base: position 174,789 of record JAGFBZ010000227.1, read on the forward strand.
TTAAGCTTCAGATTGTGTTCCTTGAAGTGTCAACTGGACTTGATCTGGTGACAGATGGCCACTCAGCGACTCATGTCGTCACAGAGCGTCCTAACGGAGTCATGGAGGCGCGGAGGATTCCTGCTAGACGTTTCTCAGTTTAGAGAAACCTTTTCCATCCAAAATCACTTTCACTTCACCTCCTGAACAGGCTGCGTTGTTGGACAGAAGACGAAGCGTTAAAGTCCTGGTGTCACAGGGAGCAGCAGAGCCGTGGTCCGCTTTGCCTTTTGTTTTTTTTCCTTTCCCTTTCCTCCAACCTCAGGTCTCACCAGTAACATTTCAGAAGCACTTTCCCCTTGGCTGGATTTGTTGGATTATGAGTTTAGCTGAAGGTTTTTAGATCTCGTGAGTCCACCTGTATTCTATCCTTTAACACCTGTATGAGGCGGTCCCTGGAGGAGATTAATGACAGTTATTCACCTGCCATCATTTTGAATTCATCCAGTTCTTACGTGTTGTGGCTTTTCCAAACAACTCCACTTTGTTTGTTCAGATGGAGTTTTTCAAAGTTCACTCATGTTTCATGTTCTTCTTGGACAGAGGCAACCCCTCTAAACAAATCCCCTTCAATCTTTTCCTGACGCTGCTGTAATAGGAACATTTAATGTACTCGGTGAGGGCAGGAGAACTGAATCTTGGATGTTTTCCACATGTGAAAAATCTCACTTTAAAATGCTGAATTACAAATTAATTTGGAAATGATTTTAAAATTCTTTCCAGATTGATGTTCAGCAACAAAATTAGATAATTTATTATTATTATTTTATTTTATTTTTTTATACACATGCACACACAAAAACAGGATTAAAATGACTAAATGTGCACCATTTCTCCTTGTAATGTGTGAAGGATAAATAGTTTTTATTGGAAGAAAATGCACTTGAGTAATTGATCACCAGCGATCTGAGCACATCTGTAAAAGCAGTTGTTTTCTTCAGTCTGCTTGTCTGGAGCCTCAACGTTTGTGTTAACAGAGAAAGGAGGACACGAACAATGATATTAGGGAGGCAACTCCTGATTCCCGTGAGTCTGGAAAGTTTTCTGTCGTTCGGTATAGTTTCTGGTCTCACCAGGAGTAATATGTCTTGGACAGATGACACCAAAGTGAGGATGTTTGGCCATGATGCACATTGTCTTTGTTCTTTATCAAATGTAGCAACATGCCAGTGGATCATCATTTTTCATTCCAACAGTCTTGTTACATTTGTTCCTCCTGTTTTAAACAATTTGAACATGATTTGCCATCGTGTATCATTTTCATCGTTTGCTTTTTATTGCTTCTTGATGTCAGATGAGCAAAGTTGGGCTGCTTGTTTCCAGCTGTGTGTTTGTTTTTTTTTTTGTTTTTTTTTTCCAGGACAGGAAGATGCTCTCCGCCGCCCAGCAGATGCTGCAGGACAGCCGCACTAAGATCGAGCTGCTTCGCATGCAGATTATTAAAGTCACTCAAGCGAGGAACGGGGAGCGAGATGGTACACCTGGTAAATCTGCCGCTCAGACACGGACGGTTTTTAGTGTCCGTTGATATCCAGTAATAAATGCACCTTTAACTGTGACACATATCAAGAAAATCTTGAATTAGGGGTGCACGATAACTATCGGGCCGATAACAGGAAATTATGATGTCATTCCGATAAGTCCGATATCATGACGAATAGCCCTGATAACATTTATATTTCTGTCAACACAGCAGTGCCTCGTTCCCTCTGAGCCTTGAATGTTATGTTCAAGTAACGTCGGCATAATCAGAAAAATGATTACTCAATCAGGAAAATCAAGAATACCCCCTCATGCCAGAAAACAACTTGTTAACTCGGTCATAATTTTGGTAGTTGCTGACTTTAATCGATATTCGCAGTATTTTCCCACATGTTACACTTAAAAAAAGAAAAAAAAAATAGAAAAGGCTGAAAGAACGACTAGCAAATGAGGGAACGTGGGAATTTACGTTACACCTTGAATGCAGCCTGCAGCACAACGCTGATCACAACAAACATGGCGGCGTGGAACTTCGTTAAAGTTTCAGAAGAAGATAGTTTGGTGGTTATTTGTGACGAATCCTCCAAGTGAATTCTACGAGGAGGGAAGCACAAGCTTTAATACGTAAAACCTGATCAGCCATCTGAAACATAACAATCACTTCCATGGAGTTTTGAAATCGCGCTAACGTGAGCTAACAGAAGCTAATGCTAACATGGGCAAGTCAGCAGCAGTCTCTCCTCTCCCTCATTCCTCTCATCTAAAGCTTCCATGAGATTAAAAAATAAAAACTACTGAACCTCATTTACTTTAATTAGAGGTTTAATTTAAATGGAACCACAAGTCAAAATCCTTTAAATGTTAATCTTTTTCAGTTTGTAATTCTGATGCATGTATTTCCATCAGTTCAAGGAGCCTTTATTTTTTATATCAGTCAGTAATGAACCTTATTTAAGTTAATGTGAGATATCAAATAGGTTTGTTTGATAGCTTTAAGAAAATGTTTGAGAGGCTTGCCAATAGTTTTTCAATGGAAAAAAATAAATATCTGTTCATTTAAAAAGTCCAAACTATTTTTGATTTTGTTCATAGTATTGATGTAATGATCTTAGATATAAGTGTATATATATCTGTGTGGAGGGGGATGAGGCAAATCACCAACTACCGGCCTCAAGCTTCCAAGGGCCAAGATGACAAAGCCCTTTGTCAGAGTCTGGCCCTCCACTACGCCCGCTTTAACACCTCGTCAGCTGTGCCCAACACCGCCCCTCCCCCCAGCATCACTGCCTCCACGGACTTCACCTCATCAAAGGCAGCCCCCCCCCCCCTCTCCTCCCCCCCTCCACTCATCATCAGTGAACAGGAAGTGCGCAGACAGTTCTCCAGGCTGAACCCCCGAAAGGCCCCTGGCCCGGATGGCGTGTCTCCCTCCACCCTGAGGGCACTGTGCGGAGGAGCTGACTCCTGTTCTCACAGGCATTTTCAACTCCTCCCTGGAGTCGTGTCACGTACCTGCCTGCTTCAAAAACCTCCACCATCGTCCCTGTCCCAAGAAGAAGCCACGGACCACTGGACTTAACGACTACAGACCTGTGGCGCTCACCTCTGTAGTCATGAAGTCCTTTGAGCGCCTGATCCTGCCCCACCTCAAGACCATCACCACCCCCCTCCTGGACCCACTGCAGTTCGCCTACAGAGCCAACAGATCTGTGGACGATGCAGTCAACCTGGCCCTTCACTCCATACTGCAGCACCTGGACTCCCCGGGAACCTACACCAGGATCCTGTTTGTGGACTTCAGCTCTGCGTTCAACACCATCCGCCCTGCGCTGCTACAGGACAAGCTGTCCCAGCTCAACGTGCCCGACTCCCTCTGCAGGTGGATCACCCACTTCCTGACGGATCGGAGGCAGCATGTGCGGCTGGGAAAGACTGTCTCGGACTCCATCAGCATCAGCACCGGATCACCCCAGGGCTGTGTACTTTCCCCCCTACTCTTCTCCCTGTACACCAACTGCTGCACCTCTAGCCACCAGTCTGTCAAGCTGATTAAGTTTGCAGACGACACCACCCTCATCGGGCTCATCTCCAACGGCGATGAGTCTGTCTACAGGAGGGAGGTGGCCCGGCTGGTGTCATGGTGTGGCCACAACAACCTGCAGCTGAACGCTCAGAAGACAGTGGAGATGATTGTGGACTTTAGGAAAGTCACTGCCCCTCTGCCCCCCCTTGTCCTCACAGACTCCCCCATCACCACTGTGGACTGCTTCCGCTTCCTGGGCACCACCATCACCCGGGACCTGAAGTGGGAGCCAACCTTTAGCTCCCTTATTAAGAAGGCCCAGCAGAGGATGTTCTTCCTACGGCAGTTGAAGAAGCTCAAGCTGCCCCCCAAGATGTTGGTGCAGTTCTACACGGCCATCATGGAGTCCATCCTCTCCACCTCCATCACCGTGTGGTACGCTGGAGCCACCGCCAGAGACAGACTGAGGCTGCAGCGCGTCGTGCGCGCCGCAGAGAAGGTGACTGGCTGCAGGCTTCCATCCATCCAGGACCTGTACACCTCTAGGACCCAGAGGGGTGCAGGTCGGATCACAGCCGACCCTTCTCACCCCGGACATGGACTGTTTGCCCCCCTCCCCTCAGCCAGGAGACTACGGTCCATTCGGACCAAAACCTCCCGCTACATGAACAGTTTCTTCCCCTCTGCCATCAGGCTGCTGAACACTAAGTGCCTTTATTGGACCCTCAAGCGCCATGTTCAGCAGCCAAAGTCGGACAGCAGCCAACCACTGTTTTTGCACTGATCTGCACTGATTTGCACAGAGAATTGCTGCTCTTTTCATAATACTGTTAAATTGCACATTACTTACTTTTTATTTTTATTATATTTTATCTTATTCTATTTTTTATCTTATTCTGTGCATGCACAGTATTTTTTATCTTATTTTTACTCTATGTTGAATGTTGCAGCGTTACATTGAGACAAATTCCTAGTTTGTGTAATACTGTGTACTACATGGACAATGGCAATAAACCCCCATTCTGATTCTGATGTGTGTGTTATCGGTATCGGCCTTTAGGAGCTGAAAGTTATCGGTTATTGGTTTAAAAAAAAACAGTTATTGTGCATCCCTATCTAGAATATATTCTCTATACTAGTTGTGTACAATTGTTGTCCCATTATTGCTTGATCTTACAACGTACCCATTATGGCCAACCATTACATTTAAAGATCCAGATTATAGTGATGGTCTCTAGTATTGTGTGATGTCTCACACTATGGCTTTAAAAACCCCAGAAAACAAAGGTGCTCCAGATGGTCAAGCTCCCTAGTTGGCAACACAAACTAGTCCAGCATAACTAAACAAACAGAGCATATCAGAAAGACTGCCTGAAAGTTTAAAAACAGATGTTTAAAGTCATTGTTGCTTACGCAACTCTGATTTAACTTATGGACGCGCTCCACTCTCCTCACCAGTATCTCTGAAGAAAGTAGCCACAAGTAATGCTGACTGAGGGAAAAAAGTCTAAATAACTCATCACATTCATGCATTACAGAGCGAAGGCTAGAAACTATAACAAGACGCATCCATAAACTCTTTTTCAAAGCTGCATTTGCAGCCACAATATTAAAGCTTGTGAAGCGCGTGTGTCGAGATCGTGGGACTGGAAGAGCAAGAACCATTTAATCCGTCCTGGATTACAGTATCAACAGGTCTGGAAAACAGTGAACTGTAGTAATTATTAACGACCATCAGCGTTGCTGCAGACCTGCAGGACCTAGATGAAAGCACAGAGGTCTCAGCTATCAAGCAGTTTATCCGATGATGACTGAAGCTTTTAGAAACGAGAGCAAAGTGACTTTCACCCGAGGTGAAAGTCTGAGACTGTTACTAACGGTAACAGTCTCTATTTCCATGGGATTTGTCTCCAAATGTACAAAAAAAAAGGGTCAAACCTTCATACAAGTTTCAAAAGCTTTCTGACACCTAGTTGAAGACAGAAACTGAGCCTCAGCGTTCATCCTGTCTGTAACTGTTGCAACAATAATAAAAAGACTCTTGACAGAAGTAACTACTACACTATTCCCATGATTCACACATGTCTCACGTAGCACGTCTCAGGTAGCGCTGCGATGGCAGAACATAAGCCCCTACACCAGCCACACAACCCTGGTCCTAAGTTGCATGGGCAAAATAACATGTTTGAGGTTTCAATGTGAGTTTTACAACCTTCATGTGAGAAAACCTCAGTCAGTGGACAGATCTAATAACTACAGCCGCTTCAGAGGCGAGGTCACCACACGGTTCAGGTTGATTTAAAGGAACTGTGCCTCAGATGGTAATTGTGTTCTGCTTCCTCCAGGTAATCCTGTAGAGATCATCAGTCCTCTGGAGCTGCGGGTCGCTGAACTCATGCATCACATGAAGATCGAGTCGGCTGTAGTAGAAGGAGCTAAAAATGTGGTGAAGCAGCTTGGTGGCCGTAAGGTCCAGGACCGCCGTACACTGGCAGAGGTGGGTATCAGTGGATGGAGCCAACCTGTTCTAGAACCTTTACCAGGACCGCTATGATAACAGACACCTGAACATTTTCAGCTGGCTGCTCAGAAAGTGTCTGCTGCTGTAAATGGAGATAAGTGGCTGGATGGATTGTTGGAGGAATTGGGCTTCATCTCATGTTTTCCCTTTATTTGTAATCAATTAAGAGAGATTCCAAAATGTCAAAGTGCTTCTGAGTGAAAACAGGCCGTGGAAGCACTTCATTAATGCAGTTTAGTCATAATTGTAATGCTGAAAGTTTGCTGTTGCTAAACTCAGGTTTTTAAAGGAAGTATAAAGAAAAAACTGTTTTCTCGTTCGTTTGGTTGTCCAGAGTCACAACCAGCTGCAAAGCTCCGTCAACGTAGCCTCTGGCGCCACCTTCAGGTGGTGGGGTTCACTGATTTCTCATTGGCTGAGAGGTTCAGCAGAGTCCTGTGACATCAGAGGTCCAGATCAGATCAGATCAGATCAGATCAGAGTTATCCAGCCTTCACATCTTCATCTCCACTCCACCGTCATACCGCGTTTGCTTTAGTTCTGAAACCGCTACTGTAAAGTAGCAACAGCAGCTTCAGCATGGGACCGCCCTCCTGCAGAAGGGGGCGGAGCAGAGGCAGGTGTGTGGACCCAGTAATGCAGCAGCTGTGGACAGATGTGGAAAGTCATGGTTCAGATGGGAGTTTTTCTACTGTATCTCTCCCTTTTTTAAAAAAAAAAAAAAAAAAAACTACAGAGATGACCTTAAAAACTGTCAACATGTATGAAAAAGTACTGAATTGGTACTCCTATGACCTTGTGCTCTGGGATCCCCCCCACCACCACCACCCCAACAACAGATTTGCTAAAACAAGTTGATGATGGAGGATGGGATACGGCTGTAGTGGCTCCAGGATGCTCAGTACAGTGTGACTGCATGTATAATAGACGGAGAGTGTGAATGCTGTATATAGGAAATACACTTTTGCTTTTGTAAATGAGGTCAGAGGTCACTGTTAAACACCTGGTAGAACATGTGGTTAAAAAACGGTTCTGTCAGTACGAGCACGAGAACCAGGACATCCCATCAACATGGAGGGCCCAGCTTTTAACATGGAACTGAACATTCCCAAACTCCCACCAAATAATTTCTAAATACATTTAACCTCTGGTGATGATGATAATAATACAAAATACACTGTTGAGTTATTATTATAAGGTATTTCCCAGTGAGTACTGATTAATTTCTGCACTAATTTGACCCTAAGACGTACTCAAGAAGACTGTGGAGCTCAGACTTTTTTTTTTCTTCAAGAGGACATATTATCTTAAGAGCAGCTGCTCTGAATGGTCCCGTAAAGACTTTAGCTCAGTCGTATTTCGTGTTGGGGATATAAACTGCTCCTTTTCTTCTGAAAGGGGTTATTAATCAGTTTTCTGGGACATTTAATAATAACATAAGAAATGGATTAATGTAGAGTAACAGAGAAGAAAGGGCTCTGAGCAAATATTACAACCAACTTCTCTCATTAAAATATATCAGAATTTATTAACACGGGTCTTAAAGATGAACAACACTTTGATTGAGGTTCTGGTTTCTACTAAACTAGATGCCAACTAAACTAATGTGAGCACACGAGCCTGAAATAAAATAAAGATACCAACATACACACAACATATCAGAGAGGATGTGGGTGTGTACGTGGGGAAAAAGATGGCTTCCAACCTGGGATGGTGGAGGCGCCAGGTGCTGCACCTGCACAGGTCAGAGACAGCAGAGAGCTGGGCCTCTGTAGGCCACGTACTGGAGCGGTCCCTACAGGTCACCGGAGGCACTTCTGCTGGAACGGGTCATGGAGAAGGAGAGCAGACAGGGACTGCAGTATTTATAGTCTGGCCCTGACCTTACCTGGCTGTAAAAGAATTCAGCTCTGCAAAGCCTTCTGGGGGTTTCGGCCATTTTGAGGTTCCTTTGTCTCAAACATGTCCTCAGGGCTCATGTTTTAAAACACGTCCCAGGTCTCTCCAGGCCTCAGGTTTTTTAATTCTGTTTTAAATGGGAGTGTAAATGTGTGGCGTGGCCTTGAACCAGTCTGGATCTGTAAAGGGTCGGTGTCGTCCCCAGGCCCAGGCACGGATGCAGGAGTCGTCTCAGAAGGTGGACCTGCTGCGTCTGTCCCTGGACAGACACCTGACCGAGCTGCCTCGGGACCATCCCACGTCCGCCGCCATCAAAGAGGCGCTGACGTCTGGAGCCCCGCCCTCCTACGACACTCCGAAAAAAACAGTCCAGCGCTCTGCCCTCCTCCACCTCATCGTCCTTCTTCAAACCAGCCAGTCTAACAGGTTACTTGTTTAAAGCCGATCAATCATTTTTAAATAAGATTATTGTTTGTTTTTTTATCTTTTATTTTAACTTTTACCACATTTCCTGGACACGTGCTTCTCCTGGAGTTGAAGCTTCAGCTCACGTTGTTTTCCTCCAGGCCGGTTAGAGGTGTGTGTGATGGGTTGCCAGGACCTGTTGGATGCTGTACCGGGTCGTGGTCATGTGACCGGCGTCCTGACCCCCTCCGGGAACCTCTTAGAAGAAAAGTCCCTGAAGGTGAGAGCTGCAGGGCGCAGTACCAACGGGAAGATCAAGGCAGACGAACTGTCCTGTAAGTTTCTTTTTCTTTTTATCACTAAAAATAATGCTCAGTAACCTTAAATAATGGTAGAGATAAATGTCATGGTTACGCATAATTAATGCATATTAATACAAAATATTAAATGTTAAAATGCAAAATGCTTTTTTTTTCTTTTTGAAAAAGTTGTTAATTTCATATTGAGTGATACCACAGTGTGTTTTGAAGTTGGACAGGAGTTGACCAGATGCTGCATCACAGCTTCCTTTACCCAGACCCTCCACAGAGCCCAGACCCTCCACAGAACCCAGACCCACCACAGAACCCAGACCCTCCACAGAACCCAGACCCACCACAGAGCCCAGACCCCCCACAGAACCCAGACCCACCACAGAACCCAGACCCTCCACAGAACCCAGACCCACAGAACCAGACCCACAGAACCCACCCACCCAGACCAGACCCAGACCCAGACCCACCACAGAACCCAGACCCACCACAGAACCCAGACCCCAGAACCCAGAACCCACCACAACCCAGACCCTCCACAGAACCAGACCCACCACAGAGCCCAGACCCACACAGAACCCAGACCCACCACAGAACCCAACCCTCCACAGAACCCAGACCCACACCACCACCCAGAACCCAGACCCTCCACAGAACCCAGACCCCACCACAGAACCCAGACCCCCACAGAACCCAGAACCCCACCACAGACCCAGACCCACCACAGAACCCAGACCCACCACAGAACCCAGACCCACCACAGAACCCAGACCCTCCACAGAACCCAGACCCACCACAGAACCCAGACCCACCACAGAACCCAGACCCTCCACAGAACCCAGACCCACCACAGAACCCAGACCCACCACAGAGCCCAGACCCACCACAGAACCCAGACCCTCCACAGAACCCAGACCCACCACAGAACCCAGACCCACCACAGAACCCAGACCCACCACAGAACCCAGACCCACCCAGACCCAGACCTCCACAGAAACCCAGAACCCACCACAGAACCCAGACCCCCCCAGACCCTCCACAGAACCCAGCCCTCCAGAACCCAGACCCCCAGACCCTCCACAGAACCCAGACCCCCACAGAACCAGACCCCACAGAGCCCAGACCCACCAGAACCCAGACCCTCCACAGAACCAGACCCTCCAACCCAGACCCTCCACAGACCCACCAGAACCAGACCCACCCAGACCCTACAGACCCAGACCCTCCACAGAACCCAGACCCTCCACAGACCCAGACCCACCAGACCCCCACCACAGAACCAGACCCACCACAGAACCCAGACCCAACCCAGACCCTCCACAGAACCCAGACCTTCCACAGAGCCCAGACCCACCACAGAGCCCAGACCCACCACAGAACCCAGACCCTCCACAGAACCCACCACAGAGCTCAGACCCAACCCAGACCTTCCACAGAACCCAGACCCGCCACAGAGCCCAGACCCGCCACAGAACCCAGACCCGCCACAGAGCCAAGACCCGCCACAGAGCCCAGACCTCCACAGAGCCCAGACCCGCCACAGAGCCCAGACCCGCCACAGAGCCCAGACCCGCCACAGAGCCCAGACCCACCACAGAACCCAGACCCTCCACAGAACCCAGACCCACCACAGAGCCCAGACCCAACCCAGACCCTCCACAGAACCCAGACCCACCACAGAACCCAGACCCTCCACAGAACCCAGACCCACCACAGAACCCAGACCCAACCCAGACCCTCCACAGAACCCAGACCCTCCACAGAACCCAGACCCAACCCACCCACCCCACAGAACCCAGACCCTCCACAGAGCCCAGACCCACCACAGAGCCCAGACCCTCCACAGAGCCCAGACCCACCACAGAACCCAGACTCTCCACAGAGCCCAGACCCGCCACAGAGCCCAGACCCGCCACAGAGCCCAGACCCACCACAGAGCCCAGACCCTCCACAGAACCCAGACCCTCCACAGAACCCAGACTCTCCACAGAGCCCAGACCCGCCACAGAGCCCAGACCCGCCACAGAGCCCAGACCCGCCACAGAGCCCAGACCCTCCACAGAATCCTGCTTTCTGTGACCCATAACAAATGGGGTTTTTACTTGTGTCCTATTAGATATCTGAATGGCTGCAAAACCTTTTATATTGTTATTTTATTCATGTTTTTTTCCTGAGAGACAGAAAAAACCCAGAACCCAAGTGTCCAGATTTCAGAGCTTTTCTAATGTGAATGTTTGAACTTGCAGAGGTGTTAGAGATCACCTAACACTACTTTTCATGCAAAAAAAAATAAATAAATAAAATAAAAAGCATCACCGTTGCAACCAAGAAAATCAGGGAGAGGCAGGTCTGGCTGTGTTTCAGTCCCAGACTGGTCTGGCTGTGTTTCAGTCCCAGACTGGTCTGGCTGTGTTTCAGTCCCAGACTGGTCTGGCTGTGTTTCAGTCCCAGACTGGTCTGGCTGTGTTTCAGTCCCAGACTGGTCTGGCTGTGTTTCAGTCCCAGACTGGTCTGGCTGTGTTTTAGTCCCAGACTGGACTGGTTTGGTTTGTGACAAAGACACAAGAACAGCATGAGACTGTATTCTGGCAGGAAAAGCAGATGATCAACTCTGCTGTTCAACATTTCTCCTGGTTCTGCTCATCTTTTGATGGTGTTCTGTGCTGTAGATTGAGACGTGATTCTTTATATAGTTGAATTATTTCCCTGAGGACCATCATGGCTCCTCCTCTGACAGGTCCAGTTGCTTTACTGAGCCACAATAAAGACGGCTCTGGGACAGACCCGTCTTTCTTATTCATTTATTTTTTTTTTAACTCTGGTCTTTGCAGGTTTAAGCCATCAGCAGATAAGCCACCATTCCAGATGTTGAAGACCTTACAGCTGTGCTGATGCCAAGTGTCTTTGACTGGTGGCTCTACTATTACTATTACCATTTAGAATTACCACACTATTGTTATAACACCCAGCCTACGACCCAGTTCAAAGTTCAATTATTTCAGACCATCCAGCTAAAATTTAGACAGCCTATTATTTTTTATTTTAAACATGGTGTCTAAAAGACCCCTGGACACCCCCCTGCTTAAAGCCTGATTCAGGTCTTTGAATCAGACCTGTTGCCACAGGAGCTTAAAATCTGTTGGTTGCAGCAGCAATCATTTATAAACTGTTATAATTTTGTTTGTGAGTGGTGAAGACGGTGGTGATTTGTTTCCCCCTGGTTTCATCAGTTTACATCCTTCTGTTCTTGTGTCTCTCTGCTGTTTCAGCTGAGGTCAGTGCGGTTCTGAAGGTGGACAACAGGATAGTTGGACGGACTCACTGGAGACAGCAGAGCAAAGAGGCCTGGGTCCAGAGCTTCAGCACTGAGCTGGAACGGGTCAGCGGCCCACATTACACACTCACTGGGACGGCCCGGTTTACTGAGACACACTGTGGTCCGCATGTTTTAGTCCCTGGTTCTGCAGCTCTACTCACGGTTACTAGCTGTAGGCTGAGGGGAGAGTTAGTTAACATTTTTTTTTTTTGGTGAAACTTCACAGTTGGAGCTGAAAGTCACATCTTGGTTGTTTTACTTCAGATCCACTATGGTGGTGTAGAAATACAAAATTCAAGACAAAAAAGACTATCATTGTCTAAATGTTTCTGGACCCGACTGTGTAAGACACTAAATGTGTTTAATGTAACAGACGTGATATTTCAGCACCAGTATTTGACCCACAGCAGATGCTTTACTGCTCCAGCTTGTGATCATCGTCATTCATAAAGACTTCCAAAGAGGATCTGAAGAGGAAAATCCAGTTTTATTTTTATAGCCCTGGATTTGAATCTTCAAATTTGTTATTTTGGTGTTACAGAAGCAAAAAGAAACCCAGAGGGATGTTGAGGTGACGGCCAGGAGGAGGCTCTTTTTTTTAAAAAAAATATATAATTCATGTTTTTCAGGGAAAATAACTTGATATTTCACAATTCATCACAATTTCTGTTTTGTTTTAGATGACAGGAATTTAGTGGTTGAGTCCAGCAATGATGCATCAGGGTTCAATTGTGTTTATCTGGCCAAACTTCTTTATTTAAGTCATCAAAAACACGTGTTATAATCAAGCTGAATCAGAATCATAATGCAGAAATGATGATTAAAACTCACGTTTGCTATTACTTGGTAATGTATGCCGTAAGCTTGAGTTATTTTTCAGGATAAAATCTTTTTTTTCTCCTCTTTTTCCATAACTGAGTGCACTTTTCTTTCCTTGTTTCAGCTCCACAGTTATAAAGCGTCATGTCACTGAGCATTTGTTCACAGTAATGCAGGGCTCTAATTTGTTCTGTGTTCAGGTTCATGTGTGAAGCCGTCAGCCGTCTAATCCAGCTGCTAATCCTCAGACGTTTGCTGTAATCTGTCAGGACCCACACTCGTCTGTCATCCCTGTTTAATGTAGTGATTCTCTTATTTTCTGGTTTAACTGTGAGTCTAGATGTTTCAGTGGGGAGCTCGGTGATTCTGCACATGCAGAGCGGCTTACAAACCCGGTCTGGGAAGAGTTAGGATGCTGCATAAAGCCAGAATAAAAACAGATCATCTGTAATTGAACCTCAGAGTTTATAGCACAAAGACGATGAATGAAACTGAAAAACTGAGAGATGTAGTTGGGTATCTTTGATACCATAAATGGGTTTCAGGAAAGAGACGCCTCTATAAACACATCTGAACCCCAGAAGAAGGCCTTTAAATCATGAGGCTCCTTGTTTTAATGTTGCTTGGTACCTCTTTGCTTCATTAGTCCATTAAACGTTTTCCTTGTATCACTGCAGGTTGCCAGTTTACATGTCGACATACTAGTTAACCAACTACATAACCTACATAACCTAAGTGTGAAAATGGGAGACGTATAACCACATGACTCGTGCCGTGATCTCATCAAACCTGTACTCACTGGTCCACGCTGACTGAAATGAAGTCATGTACATGTATAAAGGATTTTTTTTTTTTCATGTATGTGCTGATCCAGTCCAGGGAGCTGGAAATCTCAGTGTACTGGAGAGACTGGAGAGCTTTATGTGGGCTGAAGTTCCTGCGGCTGGAGGACTTCCTGGACAACCAGCGCCACGGCATGTGTCTCCAGCTGGAGCCTCAGGGCTTCCTCTTCATCGAGGTTCGCCCTTTTACTGTCGCTCATCAAACCGTTTGCTCCCTACGGTGACACGAGTGTTTTTGGGAGAGTTTGCACACCTTTAAGTCAAATAAAATAATTGTGTTCTTGTCCAAAACTCATAGATTAGAGATCTTTATGCTTCTTGATCTCACCAAAACCATTAAAAGCATATTTAACTGCTACAGAGCACAAATGACAGAGGGATAGATTATATTTGTCCATATTTACAGATAATGACATTTCTGTAAAACTTTTTTTCTCATTTTTCCATTGGATGAATATCAGTTGACTCCATGTTTTATCGTTTTATCTGAAGAGCAGTGGAGCTTGAAATGTCACAGGTCTGATAAAGTAAATTATTGAAAGTTTTTTTTTTTTCATAATAATGAAAGTAATGGAACCATCACGTGGTCCTAAATCTCCACTCCTCCATTCACTTCCAGGTGACGTTCATCAATCCTGTCATTGAGCGCCGCTCTAAACTCCAGAGGCAGAGGAGGATTTTCCCCAAAGAGAAAGGTTGTTCTTACTCATGCTGCACTATAACACCTGTCCATTTCACTGCACTATAACACCCGTCCATTTCACTGCACTATAACACCTGTCCATTTCACTGCACTATAACACCTGTTCATTTCACTGCACTATAACACCTGTCCATTTCACTGCACTATAACACCTGTCCATTTCACTGCACTATAACACCCGTCCATTTCACTGCACTATAACACCCGTCCATTTCACTGCACTATAACACCCGTCCATTTCACTGCACTGTAACACCCGTCCATTTCACTGCACTGTAACACCCGTCCGTTTCACTGCACTGTAACACCCGTCCATTTCACTGCACTGTAACACCCGTCCATTTCATTGCACTGTAACACCCGTCCGTTTCACTGCACTGTAACACCTGTCCGTTTCACTGCACTGTAACACCCGTCCGTTTCAGTGCACTGTAACACCCGCCCGTTTCACTGCACTGTAACACACCCCGTCCGTTTCGCTGCACTGTAACACCCGTCCGTTTCGCTGCACTGTAACACCCGCCCGTTTCGCTGCACTGTAACACCCGCCCGTTTCGCTGCACTGTAACACCCGCCCGTTTCGCTGCACTGTAACACCCGTCCTTTTCGCTGCACTGTAACACCCGTCTTTTTCGCTGCACTGTAACACCCGTCCGTTTCACTGCACTGTAACACCCGCCCGTTTCACTGCACTAGAACACCCGCCCGTTTCACATCCTGTTTGCTGGTTGATTCAAAAACTGTGGTAATATTTCTTGTAGCTTTTTGAGCCATAATTAGTTGCATAAAGACACACAGAGACTTTGGCAAACATGCAACAACAACCCAAATCTGTAATTATGTAGCATCAATCATCATGATTATTATGCAATAATTTAATTTAGAGAAACCAGGTGCCGAGGGAGAAATTGTGGTATTTAACTAGTAAGTCTTATGGATGGATGGGTTAAAACAAGCACATCAGAGGAAGCCAGGGTCAGATGTCTTGGTGATAAAGAGAGGCCTGATGGAGGTGGTTTGGACACATCAGGAGGAGGGATGGTGAATATGCAGGGAGAAGAATGCAGGATACAGAGGAAGATGAAGAAAACAGGGTAGGATGGAAACAGGTGATCTCCTGTGGCAACCCTTAAAGGGAAAAGCCAAAAGAAGAAAAAGATTTCAGCTTTCGTTCCGTATAAATGATTTTCAGCCCACTTTGACCAACTATCCATCCATCCATCCATCATCTATGCCCGGTTAAGGGTCACGGGAATCTGCTGGAGCCTATCCAGCTCTCCTCAGGTGAAGAGCAGGGGTCACCTGGACAGGTCACCAGTCCATCACAGGGCCACGTCATTGGTGTAGAAACAAATAAACAAAAAAAAAAGGTGTTGTGATATTTCAGCCTTCCTTTACTTGACACTTTTTAAATCACTTCTTTGAAACTGTGGATAGTAGCTGAACAGACAGTTTCAGGTGGTCCGTGGTTGTCGTCGTCTGAGTCACTTCTTCATGATACCACATTTAGATGAGCTCTAGTCCTGGTGTCCTTCCTGCAGGACGTCCTCCCTGTGTAATGTAGATTAACGTTACATCTCCAGATGAAATGATTCACTGTATTAAATGAATCATTTTCTAAGGTACTTGTCATGTAGGGCTGTCTGAGGGCTGGGAGGTCATCCAGCTGTGGTTTCTCCAGGTCATCTGACGCCTTTACAGTGATGGAGTTATGGAGTGTACATGTAGGAAACAGCGAGGATGTTTTCCTTTTTTTAATTGAGACATCATTTTTCTGAGCTGATGGTTGATGCTCTGATGGAGTTTGGCACAGACTGGTGATTCCCCATCCTTCCTCCGTCTAGATGATGACGTCTTTTGTTCCTGTTTGTTCTTGTTTCTGTTAAATTACAGAAATGACAGCTTTAAGACGCTGAACTTTAGAAAACCCCTCTTTCTTAAACAGGGTTTGTGAGTAAAGACGCCTGCACCTGTTCAGGATGCTGCTGTTTCAGAGTTACTGAAGTACATTTTCGTCCCAATAATTCAGTAATTGTTTAGTTTGAGGACTCCGGCCAACGACCTCTACCAGAACATAGATTCTTACCTTTTTTCCACAATAATCCTTCACAGGAAGGAACTTCCTGCGTGCCGCACAGATGAACATGAACTTTGCCACTTGGGGCCGTTTCATGATGAGCATCCTGCCTCCCTGCAGCTCCCTGGAGGTCATGAGCCCCCCGGTCACGGCTCCCATCGCTGGGCCCCCATCATCCACTGCTCTTCCTGCATGGTAAACATCTTTGACCCAGATAAAAAAAACCTTTTTAGCACATCCATGAAAGAGCAGTGACAAAGCTGAGTTGTGAACTTCTTTCCTCGGTGTCCTGAGGCTGTTGTTCCTCCCGTTCATGTTTCTGAGAGCATGACTGCAGCGGTGGGAACAATTATCACCGAACCCACGTTCAGAGGAGTCGTCCTTATATTTAGGCTTATACACATTACTATGACCAGAAGATGTTTGTTATCGTGCAGCGTTGAACCAACAGTATGTTGTTGAAGAGCATGATCTTCTTCCTGGTTTAGAAACAGTAAAGATGAGGGAGCCCTTCATTACCCAGAACACACACAGACTCTGGTTTATTTTTGCTCATCCTCACCCACCATCCCGCTGCCCCATATAACCACCCGAGCATTAAATCTGGATTTCTACACTGCAGAAAAACGGTCCCGAGCAAACCCTTTTTCTTTCCCGTGATCGTTTACTGGATGTGTTGAAAGAGAATAAAGCTTTCCCCGAGACAGCAAATGTCACAACTACTCACTGATCCCTGTTCCTGGGAGGAAAAGAAATCTGATGTGTAGTTTCATTTAAAAAGGAGATGGCCTCATCTGTATTTAATAAAATGGAAATGTTTTTGTTTTACCCAGTAGTTCATAGAAACCCCGTCACTGTAGATGGAATGCAGTGTTTGGTTTTTGGTTTATTTCAGTGACCCTGCTGTCGTGAGGCTGAATTTTTCTGAAGAACCAGCTGGCAGATCTCCACAGTGTTCAAGAAAGGCCATTAAAGATTTCTCCCTGGTGAGTGAGGCCGTCAGGGGCCGATGACCTCTGCACTCCGATTGTGTAGTAAGAAGGAAAAAGTTAGTTGTTTTCTTTTTGCTTCTGTTGATCTGTCTACTCATCTGTTTTTTAGTCCCCAGCTGAGAACAAGAGTCCAAAAACCAACAGACAACCCTCGATCCATCCATCTCCACAGTAAGTCCCTGTGCAGGACCGCCTACCTTTCCATCTGTTTTTAACGCACACATATTTAGATATTATAGTCTGTGAAAGAAAAGAAAAGAAAAGTAGCTCTGACTGATATCTGAGTGAACCACAGAAGCTAGAAGTGCTGCTCTGCTAATCTGGAGTATCTTGATACTCTTGCAGCTAAAATATTTAGCTCTTAACTCTGTAACCTTGATGCAGTTCCAGTGAAAAAACAGCTTTGGTTCTTTCTTTGTTAAAATGAAAAGTCCCAGTGAAGAAGGTAACGATGGTGCTGACAGGAACATGATAATATCTCATCTTTAGAGGAACATTTCTATTACCTTCCAGGGTCAATGAGGGGCTCCGGATGGAAAACTTTCAGTTCATTTCAGTTCTTGGAAGAGGCCACTTCGGAAAGGTACGTGTCGTTTGTTCTCCTGCACTTGTCTTCAGTGAATTGAATTGATTTTTTTTTTTTTTTTTAACCGTTAGTGGGAAATGTTGATGAAATGTACATAAATCAAAAATGATTTAAGGAGGTTGGATGCAGACAGGGAGCCTTGGTTGAAACCTTCAGAGATCTTGGTGAATGTGACTGAAGCCCAAATCTCCCTGCTGTGTCCCAGATGACCCATCTCATTCACCAGTAATCACCAGATGTTCTCCATAAGGGGAGAAATGCTTAAATCTCATCATCCTGCTCCTGTTTTGCTCCGGCCTCCTCTTTGGAGTCTTACTTTGGGTATGATTGGGGTTTGAAGGACCAATCAGCTGCTTCCACATGAAAACAACTTCCCCATCGTCATGGTTAAAGACATTAAAGTAGAAATCCATCAAACAGAATCATCGTCAAGAATAAGTGTTTTGATGGGAAAAAAAATCTCAAGCTGAACGGAAAAAAAAGACAATTTCTTTTTGTTCTTTGTAAGCAATTGAGGTGTAAAAATACCAGAAGCAGCATTCAGACTTTGAAAACAAATCAGATGGAAATGATGAAGGTTGACGGGGTTGAGACTCCAACCGTTAAACAGCGTGTCATGTAACTGATCCAAGGTGCTGCTCGCCGACTACAAGAAGTCAGGAAAACTGTACGCCATCAAAGCCCTGAAGAAAGGAGACATAGTGACGCGAGATGAAGTGGACAGGTGAGTATTACTGCAGCAGGTGATGGAAATCTGAATTAGTATGGAAACCAGGGATGGACAATAACTGTTTTATAAAACCAATAACTTTCAGCTCCTAAAGGCTGATACCGATAACTGATAACACACACATATACCTAAGATCATTACATCAATACTATGAACAAAACCAAAAATAGTTTGGACTTTTTAAATGAACAGATATTTATTTTTCCATTTAAAAACTATTGTCAAGCCTCTCAAACATTTTCTTTAAGCTATCAAACAAACCTATTTGATATCTCACATCAACTTAAATAAGGTTCACTACTGACTGATATAAAAAATAAAGGCTCCTTGAACTGATGGAAATACATGCATCAGAATTACTAACTGAAAATGATTAACATTTAAAGGATTTTGACATGTGGGTCCATTTAAAATAATACCTTTAATTAAAGTAAATGAGGTTCAATAGTTTTTTTTTTTTTTTTTTTAAATCTCATAGAAGCTTTTACTTCTATGAGAGGAATGAGGGAGGGGAGGGGAGACTGCTGCTGGCTTGCGCACGTTAGCATTAGCTTCCGTTAGCTCACGTTAGCGCGATTTCAAAACTCCATGGAAGTGATTGTTATGTTGTAGGTGGCTGATCAGGTTTTACGTATTAAAGCTTGTGCTTCCCTCCTCGTTGAATTCACTCAGAGGATTCGTCACAAATAACCACCAAACTATCTTCTTCTGAAACTTTAACGAAGTTCCACGCCGCCATGTTTGTTGTGATCAGCGCTGTGCTGCACGCTGCATTCAATGTGTAACGTAAATTCTGACGTTTCCTCGTTTGCTAGTCGTTCTTTCAGCCTTTTCTATTTTTTCTTTTTTTATATGTAACATGAGGGAAAATACTGCGAATATCAGTTTAAGTCAGCAACTACTAAAATTATGACCGAGTTAACGAGTATTTTTCTGGCATGAGGGGGTATTCTTGATTTTCCTGATTGAGTAATCGTTTTTCTGATTATGCCGACGTTACTGAACATAACATTCACTGCCGGTCATTCAAGGCTCAGAGGGAGCGAGGCACTGCTGTGTTGACAGAAATATATATGTTATCGGGGCTATTCGTTGTGATATCGGAGTTATCGGAATGACGTCATAATTTCCTGTTATCGGTCCGATAGTTATCGTGCACCCCTAATGAAAACACTTCCCTCCTCTGCACGACTCTGCTTTTAGCTCTGTTCTAATTTAATAAAAAGACTTCCCTTGTTAAAACTGGCTGTTGTGTTCAGTGTATTTCACTGAAACAAGAAAAGGGATTGAGACTGAACGGAGGTGCAGCTGTTCTGTCGTCGCCTCGTCCTGATCCAGTTTTCATCAGATAAACAGTTCTGACTGACATGCTGAGGCCTTCACACCTTCATTCACAACCGTGTGTTTGGGTTCAGCCTTCTGTGCGAGAAAAGGATATTTGAAGTGATCAACGCCTCGCGGCATCCTTTCCTGGTGAACCTGCACGGCTGCTTCCAGACCGTGGACCACGTGTGCTTCGTGATGGCCTACTCACCTGGAGGAGACCTCATGAAGCACATTCACACCAGCATCTTCAGTGAAAAACAAGCCCGGTGAGCACCACTCTGCCCGCTGCACCCGCCGCGCCACCCAAATACGGCAACTATTCACCACTGCCTTTCCTGTTGAAGGTTTTACTCCTCGTGTGTGCTGCTGGGTCTGGAGTTTCTCCACCAGAACCAGATCGTTTACAGGTGGGTTTACAGCTCTGTCGTTCCTGCTGCATACTGGTTCCCTGCTGCATACTGGTGGCCTCATGTGGTCTGTGTTTGTGTTTCTGTCAGGGATCTGAAGCTGGATAATCTGTTAATGGATGCAGACGGCTTTGTCAGAATAGCAGATTTCGGCTTGTGCAAAGAAGGTATGAAAGTTTGCATTTATTTTATAGGTGCAGAATTCAAACTCCTTACATCCATTAAGAATAAACTTTAACCTGAAGTACAGCTGGTGGGGAAAAAGGTCTCTCATTGATGTATTTTTCTGTCACCAGCACTGATGGAGGGAGTGTGTCGTTGTGTGTAGTAACGTAAATGAACTGTCGTGCAGGGATGGGCCATGGGGATCGCACCTCAACCTTCTGCGGCACGCCAGAGTTTCTGGCTCCAGAGGTGCTGACGGACAGCAACTACACTCGCTGCGTGGACTGGTGGGGGTTCGGCGTCCTCATCTACGAGATGGTGGTGGGGGAGGTTGGTATAAAGGGGAAACGACTGAGGTGTGGGTTTCTTTTGAAGCGTATTTGAAGTGCCCCTTTTCTGTTTGGACCCTGGTCTTTCCAAGCGCAAATGTGGACGGATTGTTCCTGGAGAAAAGTGATTGAACTAAAAGCAGCGGTCTCATGTAGACCTGCATGCCTTTAGTGTTCAATACAGTGACCCCATCAGAGTATGAAAGAAAGGACTGAATATTTTACAAGAAGATACTAAAATAAGCTCGACAGACGTGTTGCTAGCAGCAAAATTCATTTCAAACGAAGGTCGGTTAGTTTCAGAGCTATAAGGTCTCATGGGACTGTAGTCAGCCTTCCAGGATGTGGCAGTAAAAGAAAAAGCAACAGCAGGTTGATCAGAAGGATGATGTGGATGGAAAATATCCACAAGTGCAGATGGAAAACTTCAGACTGAAATGAGTTAAAATGCATGCTGATCAACCACAAAGTTTCTGGGAGAATGTTCTTTGCCACGTTAGCTCTGTTCACAGACGGATAAACGAAGCTTTCAAAGAAAAGAAGACCACAGCTCCTGTGAAACATGGAGGGGGCTCAGGTTTGGGTTAGGGGCCCATCTGGCCTTGAATCTGTTCAGGATACAATGAAGTCTCAAGATGATCATCCTGGAGTAAAATCTCCCGCCCAGTGTTGGCAAGCTCTGCCTCAGCTGCAGTTCATGGGTCCTTCAACGCTAAAGAGACCTTAAACTCAGCTACAAACCCCAGGAAAGACTGCGGAAATGGTGGACTATTCTTAATTTCCCCTGTACAATCTTTGAATCCCATTGAACACCTACAGAAAGATGTGGAGCCGATAGCCTTCAAGCTTGATAAAGATGGTTCAGGGACAGACGCAGAAGTCTGACTGAGCGCTACAGAGAGTTTAGCTGCTGTTAAAGATCGTCCAGAAATCTAAATCAGTCTGGTTTGTGTTAAAGATGGAATAAATAATGATGGATGCCATTAACCTCTGTTAGAGGCAGAGCTGTGGGGACTCTTTTGTCTCTGTAAGGAGCCATTGCTCGTCCCACAGACTGAATTACTGTCAACCAGGACACCTCAAAGCTCTGCAGGAAGGTGTGGTTATGTTCTGTGAGGGTAACTTTCTGCTTTCTTCAGGCTCCTTTCCCAGGTGACGATGAGGAGGAGGTCTTTGACAGCATCGTGAACGATGACGTGCGCTACCCTCGCTCACTTTCCCCTGAGTGTGTGTCTCTCATCCAGAAGGTCAGCCCTCAATCAAACGAGTCTCCATGGCAACTCACTGTGGTTGTTGAAACGCATATGACATCATTTACTGATGTTCCAGGTGCATTTTAATGACACAGATTGATGTGATCACGTCTCTTACTGTGTTTCAGCTGCTGCAGAAAGATCCTGTTCTGAGACTGGGAGCTGGAGAGGAGGACGCTGCAGAGATCAAACGTCACAAATTCTTCCAGGTCACTACCATTAAACTCCGCAGCTGCTTGAAATGTCCCTGGCAGAGTGAGAGAGAGTTGCTGGGAGCTGATTTCACCCGTGAACTGGGGGCAGCTTCTTCAGGTTGCTCCACACATGGTCTGTTGTTGCCCTTTCTCTTGTTCCATCCTGGGCACAATTCACCAAATTCTCCCATTAGAGTTGTTTTCAAAATAAGAGCAGCGCTGAAAAAAAGAGTCAAGTTCAAAATCCTCCTGATGGCTTTTATCAAATTCGTTATTACTTTATAGAAAGTTAAGAAAATGAATATTAGGCTGTTGGGGAAAAAAAAACAAGGTAGCATAAGTGACCTGTTAATCCTGGAACAATGAGAAGACACCGCTATGAAGCCAAGATATCAGCAGTGTTGAAAGAAGGGCCCGCTGAAGAGGTTCCAGTTTGACTGGCCTAAAGAGAAATGGATCAACCTTTTATGGACTGATGAAGGCAAGATTGTTCTTTTTGGGTCTCGGGCAGGGGTGGGCAGACCCAGTCCTGGAGGTCTTAGATGTTTCCCTGATTCAGATGAATGGATCACCATCAGCTTGTCATCCAGGTCTGCACATGACTGTTAACGAGCCGTTCAGGTGAATCAGGTGTGCTGAAGCAGGGAAACGTCTCAGACTTGCAGGACTGGATCCAGGACTGGATCTGCCCACCCCTGGTCGAGGGGCTGCAGTTTTGTCAGATGACCCCCAAACACTTAACTCAAGAAAGTGAAGCATGGTGGGACGAGCATCATGCTGTGGGGATGTTTCTCATACAATGGTGTCGTGTCTATTCATCAAATACCAGGAATCATGGATCCGTTTGAATATGTCAAATTACTCCTCATGCTGAAGAGGAAATGTTCTGGAAATGGGTGTTTCAGCAAGACAGTGACCCTGAACACACCAGTGAGCAGCGGCGTCTTGGTTCCAGACCAACCAGATTAAAGTTATGTAGTGACCAGACCGGTCCTGGACCTGGATCCAGTAGAAAACTGCTGGGGTGACATCAGAAATGCTGTTTCTGATTTCTTATATTCTGACCACTTGGGATCACCAGTGGTCCTGGACTGGAAAAGCTGGCCGCGGCTGGTTCGGTCCAGTGGTCCTGTACCGGAACAGCTGGCCTCGGCAGGTTCGGCCGGTCCGGGGTCCTGGACCGGAACAGCTGGCTGCGGTCGGTTCAGTCCAGTCTGGCGGCCCTTGACCGGAATAGCTGGCTGCGGCCGGTTCGGTCCAGTCCGGCGGTCCTGGACCGGAACAGCTGGCCGCGGCTGGTTCGGTCCAGCGGTCCTGGAGTAAAATCCTAGTCAATGCCAGGCAGGATGTTTCCCAGCAGAAGACTGTTGCAACTTTGTTACTGGTTTTAATGGTGGGGCGGTGCAGCATCGTCCTTCTGTTGTACATTGACTTGAACTGGACGGGCCGTTCACGCACCACAGATGACAGATGTCTCACTGCCTTCACAGGGAACGGACTGGGACGCTCTCCTGGCCAAGAAGACCAAGCCTCCCTTCCTCCCAGTGATCCGAGCCCGGCAGGACGTCAGCAACTTTGACGAGGAGTTCACCCGTCTGAAGCCAGTGCTCACGCTTCCACGAACCGCCTGCAGCCTTTCTGCTGAGCAGCAGGAGATCTTCACCGACTTTGACTTCTCTTTCATGAGCTGACCAGAGGGACGCTCGCTGCTGCTGTCTCTGCAGCTGTCCACACCCAGAGGATGCTGGGACATTTGTGCTGCTGTCTATGCAGCTGTCCAGACCAAGAGGATGCTGGGGCATTTGTGCTGCTGTCTTTGCAGCTGTCCACACCCAGAGGATGCTGGGACATTTGTGCTGCTGTCTTTGCAGCTGTCCACACCCAGAGGATGCTGGGACATTTGTGCTGCTGTCTTTGCAGCTGTCCACACCCAGAGGATGCTGGGACGTTTGTGCTGCTGTCTATGCAGCTGTCCACACCCAGAGGATGCTGGGACATTTGTGCTGCTGTCTATGCAGCTGTCCACACCCAGAGGATGCTGGGACGTTTGTGCTGCTTTTTCACATCTTTGTGGCCTTTGACTCTTCCAGAAAGATCTGCCTGGCCACGTTTACTGTCATCGTACAGCGTTTACTTGAAGAAGAGAACTCCAGTCTGGTTGGCAGGTTCAAGTAGGAGGATAAAAAAGCTGAAGGTTTATTTTGCAATACTGGGTCTTTGAAGTTTTGTTTTAAATGGAAGCACTTTTTTCACCGTCCAAAGCACTGCCTTGTAAAAATATCAAAACACGGCAACTGAAAGCTAAAAGCCTTGAATGGACCTTTATCTGGACTTGTTTAATATCCGTCTGTTGTTTACTTGTTGAGATATAAAATGCTGAAAATGATCACTTTTGCCAAAGATATGCCCTTGTCAATATTTGTATATTTTAAAGATAATTTCTATGTTGTATAGAACAAACTGTCCATATTAAAAGAGAAAATCAGATTAAGATCAATGAATAAATGCTGGACTTTGACCAAGAAACATCATCTTATTTAATTATGTATACACTACTTTAAAATAGGTTTAAAAATAAATAAATAAAAACATTGCATGACAGTATTGCATATAATTCAGAAGTACAGCACATGGACTGACAGTTACTGTAAGTAAAGCAGTGAGCATGCTGTCCAACACCACGAACGCACAGTTCATTCAACACACTTATTGCTGTCTTACAGGGTTACTATTGCACAAGGGAAGGTCCAAATGGAAATACCAAAGTATTGCAATCAAAGCTTCACTCTTATTAAAGTTCTCTGTTAAAGTTAAAAAGGCTTGGTACAATATACAAAGAGCTTGAAACTATATGAGTTGAAGGTCATCAGGGTTGGAATAAATCTCAGGAACAAATATTTCACTTTGACTAAGCTACTTTTGAGACAAATGGACCCCTGTAACACCTGTGCAGAATCGGGCTTCATCCACATCAGCACATTTTCATTTTCAAACATCCGTCTCACCGCTGAGTTCAGCCTCAGAAAATCAAACCTTTTTGAACTGTGAATCAAAATGAGGTTACAGAAGAATGTGGATGAATGAACCCACGAGTGTTTGACTGTCCCGGGTCAGCTTGTGTCCCGGCCTCATCTGTGAACATGGCTGGGACACAGACGTCTCGTGACAACTAGGGGTTCAACGGTACAGGTGGCTCACGGTTCGGTCCGTACTGCGGTTTTTGTGTCACGGTTTCGGTACGGATTCGGTACAGTTTCAGACCACCCGCTACCCTAAACAAGCGATCGCAAGATACCGAGTTTGCGGAAAGCGCAACTCGCATGTCGGCGCGTAAAAGAGCGCGTCCAAATGGAATAAATGTGCAGCTGTGGCATGATCTCATCCAGATGTCTGCTGAGGAGGAAACCAAGGAGATCTCTGTCCCTGGTGTCAAGCTGGAAAAGGTTGGATGTGGGAATTTATTTCCGATATGTCTGAAACTGTTGGTGGTCGAGGAGGGACAGGAACATTAATTGTTCTTGATCTTTAAATGTGCATCCAATGATTTGTTCTGTGCCAAGACGCACAACTGGATCTTACGCAGGTAAGATCCGGGTTTAGGGAGGTGGAAGACTGCGTTCTGTCAACTGTTTTCACTCCCTCGCCGGCGATTTAAATAAACCTGGTGCTTCTTAGAACAGCTTTCTCCCGACTTCGCTACCACTGGCTATGACTGCGCGTTTTCTTTCATTTACCGCGACTATGAGCTGCAGCCAACCGGCCAAAGTGTGATCGGTTGGTCACTGAGTGAGTGGAGGCGATTCGACATTGACATGCGGAGGCGGGCCTGCTGCTTTAAAGGCTCACACGCACGCCTGTATAACAATCAAGTCCAAAGCAAAATTATTATAACATATGTACCGTGGTACCGCGGGACATAAGAGCGTATTGTCCCGTGGAGGTCGTACCGAACCGTACCGTATTTTACCAAGTACCGTTGCATCCCTAGGGACAACATGGAGGGAACAGTGAGCACCTTTAACACTGGCTTTTTCCAGCTGAGTTTTCAGCCTCTCTTTCTCATGTATCACATACATGTTTGGGGTGCTCTAATGTTTCCAGGGATCACCAATTTGTAGGGGTGCACGATAACTATCGGGCCGATAACAGGAAATTATGATGTCATCCCGATAACTCCGATATCACGACGAATAGTCCTGATAACATATATATTTCTGTCAACACAGCAGTGCCTCGCTCCCTCTGAGCCTTGAATGACCGGCAGTGAATGTTATGTTCAAGTGAAGTTGGCACAATCAGAAAAATGATTACTCAATAAGGAAAATCAAGAATACCCCCTCATGCCAGAAAACAACTCGTTAACTCGGTCATAATTTTGGTAGTTGCTGACTTTAATTGATATTTGCAGTATTTTCCCACATGTTACACATAAAAAAAAAAAAAAAACAGAAAAGGCTGAAAGAACGACTAGCAAACGAGGGAATGTCGGAATTTACGTTACACCTTGAATGCAGCCTGCAGCACAGCGCTGATCACAACAAACATGGCGGCGTGGAGCTTCGTTAAAGTTTCAGAAGAAGATAGTTTGGTGGTTATTTGTGACGAATCCTCTGAGTGAATTCTACGAGGAGGGAAGCACAAGCTTTAATACATCAAACCTGATCAGCCACCTACAACATAACTATCGCTTCCATGGAGTTTTGAAACTGCGCTAACGCGAGCTAACGGAAGCTAATGCTAACGTGCGCAAGCCAGCAGCAGTCTCTCCTCTCCCTCATTCCTCTCATCTTAAGCTTCCATGAGATTAAAGAACAAAAAAAATCACTTTACCTCATTTACTTTAATTAAAGGTATTAATTTAAATGGAACCACAAGCCAAAATTCTTTAAATGTTAATCTTTTTCAGTAAGTAATTCTGATGCATGTATTTCCATCAGTTCAAGGAGCCTTTATTTTTTATATCAGTCAGTAATGAACCTTATTTAAGTTAATGTGAGATATCAAATAGGTTTGTTTGATAGCTTTATGAAAATGTTTGAGAGGCTTGACAATAGTTTTTCCACTGGTAAAAATAAATATCTGTTCATTTAAAAAGTCCAAACTATTTTTGATTTTGTTCATAGTATTGATGTAATGATCTTAGGTATATGTGTGTGTTATCGGTATCGTTATCGGCCTTTAGGAGCTGAAAGTTATCTGTATCGGTTTTTAAAAACAGTTATCGTGCATCTCTACAAATTTGAAATGCTTTTGTTTTAAAATAAAAATGTGCTAATGTGGACGTAACTCAAACGTTTGACATTAAAAAAAAGACCAGAATGACACTTGAGCTACACTGAAAATGTGAACGAGCCCATTTCTGCTGATCACCTGTGAATTATGATTGTCTACACATGCATTTAAAATGAGTCTTTTTTTTTTAATGCAATATTTGACGTGTAATCAAGAGTAAACTTGTGAGTTCAACAGTCAGGTTCTTGTCATGGTGAGACCAGGAACTGTGATCAGTCAGTGTTTCTGGCTGGACTGAGGGTCAAAGGTACAAAAACAAAGGCCAGTTTTCAAGAGTAACAGACTGACCAAGATGTAGTAGAGGAAAGGGTTTACTGGAACGGTAGTAAACAAATGCTGCAGTGCTGGTTAACTGTTGGCAGGAGCAGAAACAACGTCCTGGAGAAACAAATATTTGACATATTGCTAGCAGTCATAACCTGGAATGAAGAGAATTCAGTACCTCAGATAAACGGCACACATACTTGACCCCCAACATGATGGTTGAGTGCGTGGTCCCAGATGAAGAAAGTTTGTTCGTGTTCCTAAACTTGGTCGCTGCCCTCCCTGAAGTACACCTGCTCCCACACCACCGTACCCCACACACAGAAGAAGCTCCACAGGTTCTGGAAGGTCCCGCGGTCAAAGGGGTTTTCATCGGCGCCGCAGTGTTTGAGGTAAGAGATGCGATGGCGCGACATGAACTCCCACGTGGTGGTGTTGAGAGAGATCAGGTAGAGGTGGGAGCCCAGCAGGAGCAGCACGATGAGCGAGAGCAGAGCCAGCAGGACGGCCACGGCGAGCAGCACGCCGTTGGTATGCAGCCACAGCTGCCAGGTACGAGCCGAGCTCAAACCCGTCCTGAGGAGACAGGAGAGCAGAGTCCGTACGGGGTTTTCAACATAAGCTACTGGCTTTGGTACCGGACTCACCAGGAAATGTGCAGCCCCCACAGCAGCACCAGCAGCTGGACGGCCAGGTACAGAACAAACCAGCGGTGGTTCCTCTCACCAACACAGTTCTCGATCCAGGGGCAGTGATGGTCGTAGCGGCGGACGCAGTGCTGACACGTCTGGCAGTGCTTGGACCTCATTGGCTGCTGCTTGGAAAGGACATTGTAGTTTATTCAGAGAATAAATACACAACTGAAAGGAAGAAAGAAGCAATCATTCATGTTAGTGCTGGGCAATATGACGATACATATCGTGGGGACGATATAAAAGTGTGTATCATGCCATTTCTCTTCTATCGTTTCTGACCTAATTTTATCAATTATTACAGCAAATATGTAGTTAAATAACCTGCAACGATAAATTTGATAGAAACATATCTACTTCTACAAAGTAGCCTTTTATGTTTGCACTTTTATTCATGGTTAATGCCTTAAACAGAGTTCTCTTCAACCCTGATGTTTACTTTAGACACTTTATATTGGTTTGCAAACTTTGCACTACAAGGTTACAGATTTCAGAAAGTTGAAAAATAATTTGCGTTTATTTTTTATAGCTGAACTTCAGTGCAAAAAATGTGTTTTTCCTCTCAGAAACTGTTGTGCACAAAAAAAAAATGTGAAAGCTACTGTACCTCTGTACCTACCTGTTTTTGCTGCACTAAAATGTATGTTTGTGACAGTTCAGCTAAATGTCCTTTCAAAATAAAGTTGAAAAGTAAGCAATGAAATTTTTGTCAAACTTTTCAGAGAATAACTGAAAACATACTTTATTATGGTATATCGCGATATATAACGTTGTCGTGATATAAAATAGTCCATATCGTGATATATGATTTTTTCCATATCGCCCAGCACTAATTCATGTTATGGAAACAGAAACGGTGTTTCAGGACCAGTCACATTTGAATTAGTACTGGAAATTTTAACCTTCGGCTGATTTTGGGGGTAAATAAAACAAAACAGGATCACAACAGATAATACCCCCCCCCCCCCCCCCCCCCCTGAACCAGTTCAGTAACATGGAAGGACGCTGAGGATCCAGGTGAGGAGTAACCACCTATGGGAGGCCATCCACACACCTGACATCTGATCTCATCTGTCCTGATTGTTGTCACCTGTGTCTTGTCAGGCTCTGAGGGTCCGTTTGTCGTTCTGCTCATCCTCACTCCCCTGCTAGTCTGTTGTCTTCATGTCATTGTTGATGCTAGTTTCTCACCTGGGTTATTAACACCTGTCTGTCCTTCAGCTCAGTTTTCTCCTTGTGTTGCTCGCTAGTTTGGTTTTTGGTTCTGAAACTCCTTTTTTAAATCCAGTGATTCTAAGAATCACTGGATTTAAAAAAGAAGTAAATCTAAGAATCTTAGATTTACTTTGACAGTTTGAAGCCAAGGTTTTACTTATCAACTTCATTTCATTTTGGTACTTCAAGACTGCAACACAGTCCAAAAAGGTTGGCAATGACGAAACCTAGAGCTTGTAATGAGGTTTTAAAAAATTAGGCAATGTTAACAGGTGATTGTAATTATGATTTGGTTTTTTAAAAAAAGAAAAAAGAAGTAGATTCGGTATGGAACAAAGATCAGCGAAGGATCTCCACTTTGTCAAAAAATATGTGAGAAAAACATTACAATGTTTAAAAACAATGTTTCTTAAAGAACCATGGTAACTGAAGGAATATTTCTCCTTCAACAGAGCCTAATAAAATAAAATAAAAGAATATCTAGAGACATTTAACTTCATAAAGGGCAAAGCTGCAAGCCTGAGTATGGTTAAAAAAGAAAAATAAAATAAAATGATGACAGTAATGTAAAGTAACAGGAAATGCAGAAGTATTACTATTATTGGTATGACTTCAAAGAAATAAAAATCAAACTTTTTTCTGATGTGGACTTATATATATATAAGCTGCCACAAAGGTGACAGAGAACATAAAAGCAAGCGTCCAGCACAGAAGATGAACTGGAGACTGCTTCACCGTGGCACCTCCAGAATAAATACACAAACACATCTCAGCATCTCTCATTTTATCACATCCGTGCCTCCTCATGGATGTGGAACGAGACAGAAGACAGAACAAGTCAAGGATGTTGAACTCCAGAAGTCTCAGTGTGTTTACCTTGTCTTCATTCTGACACAGCAGTCAGGCTCAGTTAGCATTTTAGCTTCAGCTCAAAACCTGTTACAGTTGTGCTGATCAGTGTGTACATCACACACACACACACACACACACACACACACCAGTGTGTTCTCCCAGCCATGCTGACACAGAGTGAGGTGACGAGCTGCGTACCTGCAGCAGACAGTGGCCACAGCGGCGCTGGCGCAGGGACTTGCTGGTGGGTGGGATCATATCCTCCTGCTCCTCAGTTACTCCCAGCATGAACTGCCACAACACAGGAAGCAAACTGCTCAATGTTCACGCCTGTATCACAACCTGTGATATGTCCTTACTTTTCAGCACGTTCCCACACAGATGGAAATCCTGAAACATAGTTTCCTACAATCTGATTATCCTGACGTCTTCTCATGAGCTGCTCACCAGGACAGATGTGATCACAGAGCTTCAAATAAAAGCTCTGACTTATTCTTCCACTGTTACTAAAGTTTCGGGGCTTAAAGGTGGGGTAGGTGTTGTTTGAAAAACGGTTCCATCAATCCAACTCATACACTCCCTCCCTCCTCCCAAAGGCTCCGCCTCCTCCTCTTCAGCTCACCCCTCGAAACCACGCCTTCACACGATTCACGACTACATGAACCGCAGGGAGGGAGGGAGGGGTGGGTGGGTGGGAGTGTATTGATATTTGATGGACGTATTATGCAGCCAATCAAAATAGTGATGATCACTATTTTGATTGGTCAGAGTTTTTCTCTGATTATACCCTCTAGACTGGACCAAAACATTTAGTTTTTTTGCAAACATTTTATTTCAGTGGGTGCAATGGGAATGTGAAAAGGTTTTCAGGCAATATTGTAAAAAGTGTTGCAAAAAAACAACACCTACCCCACCTTTAATTCACAAAGAATGCAAAGTAAACAGACATATCCTACTGACAGTGGAGATGTTCCTGTTCCAGTAAAGTCTCATTACTGGTCTGCATCAAACAAAACAACTCAGGAGACTGATAAACTACTAACACTGGGTGAGGAGCTGTCCAACATGTTGTTAAAATCATCTTCCAGGAGGAGAAAAGAAAAAGAACTAAAGCATTAGTTGTGAAAGTGAAGAGAAAAACTGATAAGAGGATCACGTTCCAGAGTTACTTTCCTGCTCACGTTGCCTCATCACCTGACTGTACTGATGACGTGGGCATGTTACAAGATGACTACGTCAAGATTTATCATGCTCAAACTGTGAAAGAAGGGTTGAAGGATGATGAGAAATAATCTTCATCCGTGGACTGGACACAGCTAGAGACCAGAACCTCACTGGGAAGGTTTGGTTTGAGCTGGAGGAGACTGGAGACAGCTGTCCATCAACACGACATACTGGAGGAAAACTGCATGGAAATAAATGTGCTCAAAGTTACAGAAATAATAACGCAAGGAAGGGCTTTCTTTCCTTGGTCAGGCAGTGTGTGAAGCTTTTCACCAGTAACTTAAAGCAAACCGTCTCAAATTACAGGTTCATCGGCTCAAAAGTCCAAGTCCCAATGTTACACCTAAACTGAGCACTAAAGTCAGGAAATTTGGGTTTCTTATATTATTTGTTTGTTGTAACAAATAGGGGTGAGTATTAAAGGACCTCCCAATACGATATGTATCGTGATACTTGGGCCATGATACGATATTATAGCGATATCACAATATATTGCTATATTCTACCCAGTTAATATCAAAATTAAAAGTAGAGATGAACAATCCAGTTGTTGTTGCGTCAAAACTATTTGCTTCAAAACAACCTATTTATTGTTTATTATTAGTCTTTTTTGCACAGTTAAGTAACCAATACAACATACAGACGATATCGATATTAGGAGCTGAAAAATCGATATTATATTGGGCGGCCATAAATCGCGATATATTGCCAAATCGATTTTTTTTTTCACACCCCTAGTAACAAAGCTTCTTGGTAATAAATGTTACACTGTTGTAAAGCCTGTTTATTCTTTTAAATGGAGCCACATGTGTCAAGAACATGTAGGTGAGATGAAAAGCAGACATTGTTTTTTTTTTTTTGCTGTTAGCTCTTGTTTGGAGGATTGGATGATTGAAATCTGAAGAAACAATCATATCAGAGATTTGACAGTTTAAATGTATTAATTTAACCAACAGGAGCCTCGGTAGTGTGTGGAAGAACTCTCCTCCACATGTTCAGGCACCGGACCGTCAGCACCAGAAGCTCAGCAGCAACAGCAAAATGGAAATACATTTTTTTTTAAAAAAGCTGTTTGGGATTGGCAGAGAAGATTCGGGAAATCTTTGATGGTGCAGCCCACATCCTCAGCTCTGCATCTCTGCATGTTCCTGACGGATGTGGAACCATTAAAATGGTTTCCCATCTGTGCATGTCTGCATGTTCCTGACGGATGCGGAACCATTAAAATGGTTTCCCATCTGTGCATCTCTGCATGTTCCTGAGGGATGTGGAACCATTAAAATGGTTTCCCATCTGTGCATCTCTGCATGTTCCTGAGGGATGTGGAACCATTAAAATGGTTTCCCATCTGTGCATCTCTGCATGTTCCTGACGGATGCCGCACCATTAAAATGGTTTCCCATCTGTGCATCTCTGCATGTTTCTGACGGATGCGGAACCATTAAAATGGTTTCCCATCTGTGCATGTATGCATGTTCCTGACGGATGCGGAACCATTAAAATGGTTTCCCATCTGTGCATTTATGCATGTTCCTGACGGATGCGGAACCATTAAAATGTTTCCCATCTGGCATCTCTGCATGTTCCTGACGGATGGGAACCATTAAAATGGTTTCCCATCTGTGCATCTCTGCATGTTCCTGACGGATGTGGAACCATTAAAATGGTTTCCCATCTGTGCATGTCTGCATGTTCCTGACGGATGCCGCACCATTAAAATGGTTTCCCATCTGTGCATCTCTGCATGTTTCTGACGGATGCGGAACCATTAAAATGGTTTCCCATCTGTGCATGTATGCATGTTCCTGACGGATGCGGAACCATTAAAATGGTTTCCCATCTGTGCATTTATGCATGTTCCTGACGGATGCGGAACCATTAAAATGGTTTCCCATCTGTGCATCTCTGCATGTTCCTGACGGATGTGGAACCATTAAAATGGTTTCCCATCTGTGCATGTCTGCATGTTTCTGACGGATGCGGAACCATTAAAATGGTTTCCCATCTGTGCATGTCTGCATGTTTCTGACGGATGCGGAACCATTAAAATGGTTTCCCATCTGTGCATTTCTGCATGTTCCTGACGGATGCGGAACCATTAAAATGGTTTCCCATCTGTGCATTTCTGCATGTTCCTGACGGATGCGGAACCATTAAAATGGTTTTCCATCTGTGCATTTCTGCATGTTCCTGACGGATGCGGAACCATTAAAATGGTTTCCCATCTGTGCATCTATGCATGTTCCTGACGGATGCGGAACCATTAAAATGGTTTCCCACCTGTGCATCTCTGCATGTTCCTGACGGATGCGGAACCATTAAAATGGTTTCCCATCTGTGCATCTATGCATGTTCCTGACGGATGCGGAACCATTAAAATGGTTTCCCATCTGTGCATCTATGCATGTTCCTGACGGATGCGGAACCATTAAAATGGTTTCCCATCTGTGCATCTATGCATGTTCCTGACGGATGTGGAACCATTAAAATGGTTTCCCATCTGTGCATGTATGCATGTTCCTGACGGATGCGGAACCATTAAAATGGTTTCCCACCTGTGCATCTCTGCATGTTCCTGACGGAGGTGGAACCATTAAAATGGTTTCCCACCTGTGCATCTCTGCATGTTCCTGACGGAGGTGGAACCATTAAAATGGTTTCCCATCTGTGCATGTATGCATGTTCCTGACAGATGCGGAACCATTAAAATGGTTTCCCATCTGTGCATGTAAGCATGTTCCTGACGGATGCGGAACCATTAAAATGGTTTCCCATCTGTGCATGTCTGCATGTTCCTGACGGATGCGGAACCATTAAAATGGTTTCCCATCTGTGCATGTATGCATGTTCCTGACGGATGCGGAACCATTAAAATGGTTTCCCATCTGTGCATCTTTGCATGTTCCTGACGGATGCGGAACCATTAAAATGGTTTCCCATCTGTGCATCTCTGCATGTTCCTGACGGATGCGGAACCATTAAAATGGTTTCCCATCTGTGCATCTCTGCATGTTCCTGAGGGATGCGGAACCATTAAAATGGTTTCCCATCTGTGCATCTCTGCATGTTCCTGACGGATGCGGAACCATTAAAATGGTTTCCCATCTGTGCATGTATGCATGTTCCTGACGGATGCGGAACCATTAAAATGGTTTCTCATCTGTGCATGTCTGCATGTTCCTGACGGATGCGGAACCATTAAAGTGGTTTCCCATCTGTGCATCTATGCATGTTCCTGACGGATGTGGAACCATTAAAATGGTTTCCCATCTGTGCATCTATGCATGTTCCTGACGGATGCGGAACCATTAAAATGGTTTCCCATCTGTGCATCTCTGCATGTTCCTGACGGATGCGGAACCATTAAAATGGTTTCCCACCTGTGCATCTCTGCATGTTCCTGACGGATGCGGAACCATTAAAATGGTTTCCCATCTGTGCATGTCTGCATGTTCCTGACGGATGCGGAACCATTAAAGTGGTTTCCCATCTGTGCATCTCTGCATGTTCCTGACGGATGCGGAACCATTAAAATGGTTTCCCATCTGTGCATCTCTGCATGTTCCTGACGGATGCGGAACCATTAAAATGGTTTCCCATCTGTGCATCTCTGCATGTTCCTGACGGATGCGGAACCATTAAAATGGTTTCCCATCTGTGCATGTCTGCATGTTCCTGACGGATGCGGAACCATTAAAGTGGTTTCCCATCTGTGCATCTCTGCATGTTCCTGATGCGGATGGATGCGGAATGCGGAACCATTAAAATGGTTTCCCATCTGTGCATCTATGCATGTTCCTGACGGATGCGGAACCATTAAAATGGTTTCCCATCTGTGCATCTATGCATGTTCCTGACGGATGCGGAACCATTAAAATGGTTTCCCATCTGTGCATCTATGCATGTTCCTGACGGATGCGGAACCATTAAAATGGTTTCCCATCTGTGCATTTATGCATGTTCCTGACGGATGCGGAACCATTAAAATGGTTTCCCATCTGTGCATGTATGCATGTTCCTGACGGATGCGGAACCATTAAAATGGTTTCCCATCTGTGCATGTCTGCATGTTCCTGACGGATGTGGAACCATTAAAATGGTTTCCCATCTGTGCATGTCTGCATGTTCCTGACGGATGCGGAACCATTAAAGTGGTTTCCCATCTGTGCATCTCTGCATGTTCCTAACGGATGCGGAACCATTAAAATGGTTTCCCATCTGTGCATGTATGCATGTTCCTGACGGATGCGGAACCATTAAAGTGGTTTCCCATCTGTGCATCTCTGCATGTTCCTGACGGATGTGGAACCATTAAAATGGTTTCCCACCTGTGCATCTCTGCATGTTCCTGACGGATGCGGAACCATTAAAATGGTTTCCCATCTGTGCATCTATGCATGTTCCTGACGGATGCGGAACCAAATGGTTTCCCATCTGTGCATCTATGCATGTTCCTGACGGATGTGGAACCATTAAAATGGTTTCCCATCTGTGCATCTATGCATGTTCCTGACGGATGTGGAACCATTAAAATGGTTTCCCATCTGTCCATCTTTGCATGTTCCTGACGGATGTGGAACCATTAAAATCGTTTCCCATCTGTGCATCTCTGCATGTTCCTGACGGATGCGGAACCATTAAAATGGTTTCCCATCTGTGCATGTCTGCATGTTCCTGACGGATGCGGAACCATTAAAATGGTTTCCCATCTGTGCATCTTTGCATGTTCCTGACGGATGCGGAACCATTAAAATGGAATAATCAGGTATAAGCTTCACTGCCGAGAAGCATTGTTACAGTAAATAGTCTACCATGTACACATTTCCTTACTTTTTGTGCTGATTTGACTGTGAGAGCTGAATATAAGTGCTGGTTCACCTGTAAGTTGGAATCATCAGACAAGATGAAGCCCGGGTCCATCAGAGAAACGGCGAAGTAGAGCAGCACGGAGACCAGGACCAGGAGGACGAAGAGCACCGGCTGCGCGAGCTGACCCGTCTCCTCCTGCCTCCTCAGATCTTCAGACACACACAACACAGGTGTGTACGACACGAGCTCACCGCAGTGCGCATGCGTCAAAGAGGACTCAGACAGACGGAAAACTGAGCGTTTCGTTTTCAGCGACACCTGTTTTATGTGGACTTACCTGTGTCGTGTAGGAAGAGGATTAAGGTTACGACCCATGTCAGAATCACATGAGATGTTCTGACCAGAAAGCCTGAACCGAACACATTCTTGAACATGGTCCTAACATTTCCGAGCATCCATCTCCCTCCACGGACCGACCAGGATGTTCAGGAATGTCAGTGATGGCTCTCCCCACTGGGAGTCACTGGCTGGTGAAAATTCAACCGAGACATCGAAATAAACTAACGGATTCACGTTAACGGAGTCTGAGAACCAACCGTTATATTCTAACACATCTGCGCTAGCCCGCGGGGTCTACGCTTCTTTTTTTAACTGGCGTGACTGAGCCAGAGGCTATATAAAGGCCAGTACGGGATTTTGTACCTTAACTCATTTTATAAAACATAAAAAAAATATGTTCAAATACGACGAAACAGAGAAATATAACAGCGTCCGCTTCGTTCACCG
Organism: Hirundichthys speculiger; assembly: GCA_018398805.1. NCBI lineage: Eukaryota > Metazoa > Chordata > Actinopteri > Beloniformes > Exocoetidae > Hirundichthys > Hirundichthys speculiger. The sequence goes on from JAGFBZ010000227.1 coordinate 212,342, forward strand.
GGTTTGGTGTTTGTTGTCAAGCTTCTGCAGAAACGGCTTTGATTGGCCAGAGTCGGTCACGTGACAGCGTGGAACGAAATAAGAAGCGCATTTACGGAAACCGAAAATGGTCAGATGTTCTTCGCTTCGCAGCGTCACCTGGCGTCTGATTTATTTTAAATTCTTTATTAATAAATACAACGAATGCAGAAAGAAAAGATAGATTAGAAGTTGCGCCAGGGGTTATATATGTGTACATATGTAGGTAACAAAGAAAAAAAAAACTATTGCAAGGAAGCAAGTGTATACATTTCACTGCAAGTGTAAATAAATTTCACAAAAATATGTTAAATTTGAAGCACAAGTCCAGTGTTTTTATAGCTTTCTTGTCATCTGAACTAGAAATAGTCCTAATATAAGATTCATTTATTTGTGAAAAGGGAAGAAAGATGGAAAAGTTTTAATTACCTTACATTTGTGTGTATGGAATTTTCTCATTAAAATTATAGGGTTGTTTTCCTTCAGCTCCTTCTCATAAACAGTGAAGACAAACAGAACATTCTTTATGTATCATGCAAAAGCACCATGGATATTAATAAAAAGTCTCTGGATGCATGTTACATGAAGTACATGTGACAACAATGTCTTTCCTGAATTTAACTATGAAAGATTTAACAGGATAACAGTGATGAATAATCTTAAATGAAATCTCTTTAACCTTGTTGGTTAGTAGAAACTGGTTAGGGAGAGTCCGAGTCTTCACCCAGCAGATGTCCTGGTCATATTTATTCCAGGCTGTTAAAACATGTGGCATTCAGACACAATTGTTCAGGAATAAACTGATAATAAATAAATATTTGGAAGGAGTGGACATAAAACATGTTTTACCTGCATGAGTCTCAAGGGGATCAAATGGTGAAGTCATAGAAAAAGATGGAGAAGTAAAACCTTTAAAAAGCATAACAACACCGGATGGAAATGCATAAAAAAAATAGCAAACAGTTTCAGAGTTACAGGAATGTTAAAGTTAAAAAGAAATTTCTGCTAGTTAAACAGATTACCCTCCTCACCGATACAATGCCATTCTTAAACCAGTTGTCAATAAATAAGGATTTCTTTGTATAACATAAATCTCCGTTATTCCAAATAAAATATTTGTTTGGTGAAAAGCTGTGCTTGTAAAAGAGAGACCAGGATAGAAGAGCTTGTTTTTGGAACTTTGACAAAGAGACAGGGATCCGATCGATGCTGTAATTACAGAGTGAGACAAACGTCAGGCCACCTTAAGTAGAAAATACAAAATGAGAAATGAAATTCCATATGGAGGTAGGTTCCTTTAAATGGTTTCTGATCCATTTAATTTTGAAGGTATTATTATTAAAGTCCAGGAAGTTCACATATGAGCCTTGTTGAAACACGTAAGGAACCCTGAACACCAAACATTTTTGAAGGATAATGAATACCACCATTTACTCTATTCATGGACTTTCTTTCTTCATTGCTATACCCACTGTTTAAATTCAGCTTTTATGTCCAGCCTTTTTCCACCTCTGGTTTGAAACCAGTTTGGACTATGGGTTTCATGTTTGTTGGATTAGCTGCAGCTGTAGCTTTAGTTAAATTTCTGATACTGTATCTGACAGCGTGTTGCATTGATGATAGCAACTGTTATCACTGCAGTCAACATCGCTAAACCCCAGACAGATTTAAATTTAAACTACATTATACAATTTATGTTTATGTCAACACTGAAATTCATTGAATTTTTGTGAGTAAATCAAGACCACGGACACCTGTTGTAGACCACATTAGACTGGAGATTTATTTTTTTTAAGTCATTAAAAAGATAATAACAACAGCAATAACTTCTAGAGTTATTGTCTAACCAGCTTCAGCAGCATCTTCACAAGCTGTTTGTCTTTTGTTCTGGGGTTGATGAGCACATTTCATCTCTGGAACATGAGATGAACTCGTGTCATGATGGCTGGACATTCCCATGATGTTTATCCTGGTGTAAAATACATTGACCAGATGAAAGTGGCACCTTCAGGTGTCTGGAAATTGTACCCAAGGATGATCCAGATTAGTGGAGGTCCACTGCTCTCTTCCTGATATCTTGGCTGATTTCTTCAGATTTTCCCATGATGCCACACAAGGAAGCAGAGTGTTTGAGCTGTGCCTTAAAATACATCCACAGACAGGAGTGCTATGAGTTTTCTGGGCCCCTCCAGCACAGCACAATTAAACGACACACAATTCAACATATATTTTTAGGTCCATCAAAGGCCTCATCTCTTTAGTGGGTTCCACTTTCTCCCCAACTACAAAGCCCCTGTGTTAACATTTGAGTTCATTTGAGGTGTAATGCTGTCAGTTAGCCTATCAGAAGCTCCATGAATAAATCTTTAAAACACAATTTTAATGTCAGTCGGGTAAATACTAATAAATGCTTCTAGAGGTGAATTGTTGAAAACACGAAGAATTAAATGATTTAAAACCACACTGCATTACATCTCTGGCAAATACAGGGACTACAAAGGAATATGATTTCTTTTCTTTGTTTTTTTTTATTGAACACAAACAATTTTAGTACAAAAATCACATAGAAGAGATACAGTATAAGGCATTATAGCAATCAGAAACAAAAACAACAACAAATATTTAGGGGGTAGTGATGAAAGAGACTTACAAACTAAAAATAAAAGAAAAACAAATATACATAAAATTTAAAAATAAAAGTAAGGTAGTAGAAGGCAAAGAGCATCAACATTACAAAAATAAAACAGTATTAAAATAAAAGATATTTTGATATATCAGCTGATAATTTTTTAGCAGAATTACTTGACTTTGTTTTCTTCAGAGAGACTGAAAAAAGTTTGAAATCATTTAAAAAACATTGAAAAGAGGGTTTCATTTTCCTCCACTTGCAACAGTGGATGTGATATTTAGCAAATAACAGAATGACATTCACCAAAAAAGACACTAATTTGTCCATGGTATCCATATAAAAAATAATATTGGAGATTTCTATAGTTGGGATGTCATTAATTTAAGGAACACGATTTCTGGACATGAAAACATCTGGAAACGGAAGCGGCGTAAGTCACGTGGTTTTGTCCTGCGTACGTAAACGCAACACCGTGTGGAATGACGTGTCAAGAAAGTGCCGGAAGCTTTCAGTCTGTCCAAAATGGCTTACCAGACGTTACAACAGGAATACCTACAGATTCCTGTTGTTACCAGAGCATACACAACGGCCTGCGTCCTTACAACTGCGGCGGTGGTAAGACTCTTTAAAGCCCTCTCTGCGTGACGGGACGTCGGGCGGCGCGGTATAGCGACGCAGCTGGCTCGGCGGTTTCTGCTACAGCCGCTGTGTTTATCACGGATCCGTGCTTGAACGGGTTTTAAGGAGAAAGTTACGGACGGTTGGACGAGCGGAGCCGCCTGGACGCAAGGCTCGTGTAACGAGCGCGTGCATCACGGTTGTTTAGGGAGTCTGTATGCGTGTGTTTTCCGTTGAATCACGACTCGTTTTTGAAATAGCGAACGGACGTTTTCTGAGCTCCATTTTCGTTTTGTGATTTGGGGGTTAGACACAGGAAGCAGAAGCGAAACTTCAAAATAAACGCCACGTAAAGATCAGTTTCTTTATCAGATGTGAGGGTGAAGCTCCAACATTCAGTCGTTTAAACTGTAAATCAGCTCACAGTCTCAACACATCATCTTCTTCTGAGCAGTGGTTGTGTAAAACATAACAGGGGGTCATGGATGCAACTAAAAATATCCACCTGCACCTCGTTTAAGCTTCTTAAACTGTGGGTGTTGAAAACATTTAATTGGTTTTATTGAGGGGAAGCCGGTACCACACAGCAGCTACCTGTCTGGGACTTCCTCTCTACAACACAGCCGAGCTGCTGGACCAATGACAGCTCACCAGCTCAGCCCAGAGACACCTGCTGCTCCAGATCAACCTCTGAAACTGCAGCGGTATTTCCCGGTACCACACAGCAGCTACCTGTCTGGGACTTCCTCTCTACAACACAGCCGAGCTGCTGGACCAATGACAGCTCACCAGCTCAGCCCAGAGACACCTGCAGCTCCAGATCAGCCTCTGAAACGGCCAGCGTTTCTCTGCGTGACTGGTTTCAGATGTTTCTCAGCTCCTACACAGATCATTTAGACTGATCCAAGTCTGCACGGGTCTCTTAAGGACCCATTCATTTGATAGATAGATAGACTAAACCAGCAATCTGATGTTATGGTTGACTGTTCAGCACGGTGAATGATCTCTATACTTAAATGATATTGATTGTGTGATATTGAAAGACCTGTCTTGTGCAGGTAGATTTATACGTCCCAGCAGGCTGTTGGAAGTCGTCTTCACTGTGTTTCAGTTGCTCTATTTTCTGTCCAGACTCCTGGAGCGTGAGGACATGACTGTCTCTGGACATCAGTGGTCCACATCACGATCACAATCAACAACATGCTTTTTATTACTTTGAAAAGCGTCTCCCTCTGAAGTCTGTTATTAATCAGTGAGGACATTAAGTTTATGTCAGTTGTGGATACTGGAGCGTTGCTTTCTAACTTCATTCTCACAGTAGCATGAAAACCTTCTCGTTTTGGCGGAACCTAAAAGTAGGCGTTTAGGTGTTCGTCAGAAAACTTCGTGTCTGTCTCTCGGGCCAAAACAAGAACAAGTGGTATTAAAAAGTGAACCTGAGCCTGTTGGCTGATGCTCAGCAGTCAGAGCAGCTGTCTCTGGACCAGATGCTGAAATCCATTCAGAGGTGTGTGACAGTTCATGACAGCCACTGCTTAGTGGAAAAAAACAAAAATCTGCAAAGACTTGTAGCTTGAAAGTGCTGTGAATGGTTGTCAGAACGGGACAAGTTCAGTAGAAGTGCAGGCTGTTGAGCTTTTAATGGTGTTGTAGATTATAGTGTTGCACCTCCTTCCTTCATTCATCATGTGACAGCCATATCAAACAGAGAAATACAGTTTCCTTTATGACAGCTGGATCACTGTGATGTGTGTTTTTTTAAAGTTGTATAATCTTTAACATGATCTTTGTTTCTGTGTTTGTCTTCTGTCACAGCAACTAGAGATCATCACACCATTTCAGCTCTACTTTAATCCTGATTTGATCCTCAGGAATTACCAGGTGAATAATCTGATTAACTGATGCAGGAAACAGGATGTTGAGGACACTTAGCAGCGTCAGGATCGTCAGCTGCCTGATTAAGTCAATACATTCAGATGTCAGACTTTGTTTAAAAACGTCTCCTCAGGCCTGAGAGGTTTCTGGGAAATTCAGAGTGTGCTGGAAAACCATTTTATTATTCAGCCTAGTGCTGGGCGATATGACGATACATATCGTGGGGACGATAGAAAAGCGTGTACTGTGCCATTTCTCTTCTATCGTTTCTATCGTTTCTAACCTAATTTTATCAATTATTACAGCAAATATGTAATTAAATAACCTGCAACGATAAATTTGATAGAATCATATCTACTTCTACAAAGTAGCCTTTTATGTTTGCACTTTTATTCATGGTTAATGCCTTAAACAGAGTTCTCTTCAACCCTGATGTTTACTTTAGACACTTTATATTGGTTTACAAACTTTGCACTACAAGGTTACAGATTTCAGAAAGTTGAAAAATAATTTGTGTTTATTTTTTATAGCTGAACTTCAGTGCAAAAATGTGTTTTTCCTCTCAGAAACTGTTGTGCACTTTAAAAAAAATGTGAAAGCTCCTGTACCTCTGTACCTACCTGTTTTTGCTGCACTAAAATGTATGTTTGTGACAGTTCAGCTAAATGTCCTTTCAAAATAAAGTTGAAAAGTAACCAATGAAATTTTTGTCAAACTTTTCAGAGAATAACTGAAAACATACTTTATTATGGTATATCGTGATATATATCGTTATCGTGATATAAAATAGTCCATATCGTGATATGATTTTTTTCCATATCGCCCAGCACTAATTCAGCCTCTGATGACACTTTAGTTAAGCCTTCTGCTTTTATTGATCATCTATCAGGTTTATAAAAGTATCAGTTGAGATGGTTGGAGTCTGTTTTTGTTGAAATGAAGGAATATCTGTGTTTGCTCTCTCACTTTTGTAGGTATGGCGACTAATAACCAACTTCCTGTTTTTTGGTCCAGTGGGCTTCAATTTCCTGTTCAATATGATTTTTCTGTATCCTTCCTGGTTCCAGTTCTGGTTTGCATATTTCACTCTCTGTTTCCTGCAGGGCAGGCTGTTTTCAGCAGAGGACTGCTCTAAACTGTATATTCAGATAGATGATATACATTCTGCCCAGTGATTTCATTCAGATATTGAAGTCCCAGTTGGAGGTATTTAGGTACCAGCTGGACAGACTTTGCGGCATTTCCTTAACCGTCTGCTTTCAGATACAGATATTGTCGTATGCTGGAGGAGGGCTCTTTCAGGGGACGCACGGCTGACTTCGTCTTCATGTTCCTCTTTGGTGGGCTCCTGATGACTGTATCCTTCTCATGAATCACTGAACATTTTCATTTACAAGTTTTGGGGTCTTGAATGAAAAATCCCAAGTAAATCATTGATGAATATAAACTATATTGAGTCTTCACTGATTGTTCGGTTAAGCTTTGACAACTAAATGTTTTCTGTGTGTGATGGCTTTGTTATAAATCTAACAACCTGTGGGTAAGCTGCTTTCATAAGCCAGTTTACAATGACTAGACAAAGTATGTGAACCCCTTGTGAATTTGTATTCAGCGTAAATCTGCCATAAATTGTTGTTGGATCATCATCTAAGTGACAGTGATAGGCAAATGTGGTGTGCTTAAGTTGGTTACACAAATTATTATGATTTTGTTGAACACACCCATTAAATATTGACAGTGCTGGAAGAAAAAGTAAGGTAGCTGGTCGATCCAGTGTCCTAAATCTCTGGTTCACACCTGCCCAGTGTTCAGGATGAAGTCTTGATCATTCCTCTTTACACAACTGGTTCAGCTCAGACACACTGGTTTTCATTTGTTGGTAGGGGTGCACGATAACTATCGGGCCGATAACATGAAATTATGACGTCATCCCGATAAGTCCAATATCACGACGAATAGCCCCGATAACATATATATTTCTGTCAACACAGCAGTGCCTCACTCCCTCTGAGCCTTGAATGACCGGCAGTGAATGTTATGTTCAAGTAACGTCAGCATAATCAGAAAAATGATTACTCAATGAGGAAAATCAAGAATACCCCTTCATGCCAGAAAACAACTCGTTAACTCGGCCATAATTTTGGTAGTTGCTGACTTTAATTGATATTCGCAGTATTCTCCCACATGTTACACATAAAAAAGGAAAAAAATAGAAAAGGCTGAAAGAACGACTAGCAAATGAGGAAACGTCGGAATTTACGTTACACCTTGAATGCAGCATGCATTGTGCTGATCACAACAAACATGGCGGCGTGGAACTTCGTTAAAGTTTCAGAAGAAGATAGTTTGGTGGTTATTTGTGACGAATCCTCCGAGTGAATTCTACGAGGAGGGAAGCACAAGCTTTAATACGTAAAACCTGATCAGCCACCTACAACATAACAATCGCTTCCATGGAGTCTTGAAATCGTGCTAACGTGAGCTAACGGAAGCTAATGCTAACCTCTCCTCTCCCTCATTCCTCTCATCTAAAGCTTCCATGAGATTAAAAAATAAAAACTACTGAACCTCATTTACTTTAATTAAAGGTATTAAATGGAACCACAAGCCAAAATCCTTTAAATGTTAATCTTTTTCAGTTAGTAATTCTGATGCATGTATTTCCATCAGTTCAAGGAGCCTTTATTTTTTATATCAGTCAGTAATGAACCTTATTTAAGTTAATGTGAGATATCAAATAGGTTTGTTTGATAACTTTAAGAAAATGTTTGAGAGGCTTGATAATAGTTTTTCATTGGAAAAAATAGATATCTGTTAAGTTAAAAAGTCAAAACAATTTTTGGTTTTGTTCATAGTATTGATGTAATGATCTTAGGTATATATGTGTGTTATTGGTATCGGCCTTTAGGAGCTGAAAGTTATCGGTTATCAGAGTCCGTTTTAAAAAACAGTTATCGTGCATCCCTACTTGAGAATTAATGTGCCCCTTCATGATGGTAAGTGGTCCAGGCCCTGTGGCAACAAAGCAAGCCCAGATCATAATGCTCCCTCCTCCGTGCTTCACTGTTGGGATGAGCCCTGAGTATTCTTGCTGAGCAACTCAGCTTTTGTCTTTCACAGTAGTGCAGTGGATTTACAAGGAACTCTTTAGCTAATGGCAGGTGTGGAGTTGTTTTTTTGAGAGCCCAAGATTCCTCTGTGGTTCTCTGCAGCGGAAAAGCCCCTCTGTTCAGTGATTTACAGATGGGGGAGTCGTGAGCTGTTACTTGTGGGTTCTTCCTTACCTCATTGAGGAGTCTGGGTTGTGCGTTTGGACTCGCCTTGACTGGAAGAACCGTCACAGTACTACACATTTATGAGCAGTTTGTCCAGCTGTTGATTGATGTCAAGCCTTATGGGGATCAAATGCTATTGATCATATTTCATAGATCTTCTTTTTAAAGGTACGGTTCACAACAGCAGATGCATCTTATGAATCGAAAACTTGAAATGTTTGCGTATTAAAAGTAGCTCTCAACAACATCTCCAAACTCATTTCCTTGAGCCAAAATGGCGGAGCAGAGTTCACCCTGTGATTCAGCAGCTTGAACTTGACCTTGTTGTTTTTCTTTGCACTATTTTGTTGCGTTAACACACACACTTAAATGCACCAGACTGGCGAACAGACCGAATGTTGCCTCATTTATTTGATGGAGTGTATTTGATCTCAGTTCCTGTGAAAACATTTAGGGTGCATCTTGGTCTTTTTTATCTACGACTCCTGCATTTTGGTGAGCTTTTTATTAAAGAATATCATGTAGATATTATAGTTAAGTAATTTTAAGACCTCGTAAGGACAATGCAGTTTATTAATGTCCTGATAAACCCATGAATGGGAAAAGGGCGTACTCTCTTTGTTGACACATAGTCCCAGAGTGTGAGTTTCTTTAACCAGCTGTCAGATATTTGGCACGTTTGTGAATCTCGTGTTCCTGGGCCAAGCCTTCACCATCATGCTGGTGTACGTGTGGAGTCGAAGAAACCCAAATGTTCGCATGAACTTCTTTGGCCTGCTGAATTTCCAGGCTCCGTTCCTGCCCTGGGTGCTGATGGGATTCTCACTTCTGCTGGGCAACTCCATCATCGTGGATCTTTTAGGTGCCTACGCTCATCTCCGTTCAGTGATGCATTCGTGATGAGTCAGTGGAACTGGTGACATTGGTTCTGTAAAGTATGACCTTTAAATTATTTATTTTAAGGTATTGCTGTTGGTCATGTGTACTTCTTCCTGGAGGATGTTTTTCCCAACCAACCAGGTGGTGGAAGGTGGCTCAGGACCCCCTCTATCATGTAAGTCGCTGAATAATTGCTCTTTTTGAGTGAGTTTGGCAAACAGTTAAGTTTCAAGATTAAATACACCATACGCTTTGGGAATGAATGGATAAATAATAATAATAATAAAAAAAAGATTTTCCAGGTGAATCTATAAACTCTAATAGTTTTTTTAGTGTAATTGTGGTATTGTCAATGGAAGGTCAGTGGTTCAAATCCTTGTTAGGGCCAGCCTCCAGCCTTTTACCGACAACTCCATCAGATTATGGAGAACTATGCGAAGTAGTTCTGGAACTACTTCGCTACTACTTCGGAGCAGATATCAAACTGAAGAAACTGAAGCTACTAAATGCAGAACATATCCATCTCTACAAACTATGGTAGGCTAAACATGGCAGAGGCTTCAACAGAGGCTACCTGAGTACCGATGATGTCACTCACACTCGCAGTCTTCCAGGTCTCTCCAGTCTTGCGTTAGCGACTTCCTCCAGTCCTTCCAGGGAAAGCAGACGGGTCCAGCTCTCATCAGTGCCGATCTTTTCCCTGTTGAAATGACCAGAACATGGCCTGGAATTTCTTATGAGGTTCAGCACCTGGACTCTCTTCCCAGGTTTTTTTCTTCCCTGACGTCTCCTCTGCACAGCAAGACCTTTCAACCACTTTGCTCATGTCATATTAGCCATCTGATGATAGATGTGTGGCTTCTTTGCTGTGGGTCTATTTGATCTACATCAAATCAGAGTAGATGCCTGGGAAGCAGAGGAGAAGAGGGCTGGTGCTGATTTTGAACAACAAAGAGACGTGTAGAGTTGTGGCCACTACAGAGGAATAAAGTTGATGAGCCACACCATGAAGTTGCAGGAAAGAGCAGTAAAAGCTAAACTGAGGACAGAAGTAAGCATCTGTGAACAGCAGTGTGGTTTCATGCCAAAGAAGAGGACTACAGATGCAATATTTGCTTGGAGGATGCTGATAGAGAAGGCCAGAGGGAGCTGTTGTTGAGAAAGCTGATGACGGGTCCCCAGGGAGGAGCTATGGTATTGTACGAGGGAGTCTGGACTAGCATGTTAGAGCCGTGCAGGACGTGCACGAGAGCTGGAAGATAATGGTGAGGTGTGCTGTGACAGAAGAGTTCAAGGTGGAGGTGGGACTGCATCCCTTCCTGTTTGCTGTGGTGATGGACAGACTGACAGACGAGCTCAGACAGGGATCTCTATGGAGTATGATGTTTGCAAATGATGTTGTGATCTGCAGTGAGAGCAGTGAGGAGGTGTAGGTACGCTCTGGAAAGGAGAGGACTGAAGGTTAACAAGGCAGAATATGTGTGTGAATGAGAAGAACGGTGGGGCTACAGGGAGCAGAGATGGAGAAGGTGGAGGATTTTAACTACTTGGGGTCAAGAGTTCAGAGCTATGGAGAGTTTCAGCAAGAATGAAGGGAAAGGTGAACAAGATGGCGGTGACACCTGCAGTGTTTGGTTTAGAGACAGGAGGCAGAGTTGGAGGTAGCAGAGGTTAAAGTTTCGAGGTTCTCTTTGGGAGTGATGAGGATGGAGAAGATGACGAATGAGGACATCAGAGGGTCAGCACATGTTAGATGATCTGGAGAGACCATCAGAGAGACCAGACTGAGATGATTGGGAGATGTACGGGGGAGGGATGGTGAATCTACTGGTAGAAGGATGATTCAAGATTCAAGACAACTTTATTTATCCCTTGAAGGGCAATTCAATTTAGCAGCTCGTGGATGAAGACTGGATGAGAAGGCGCACCTTGATGATGACTTTAGTTGGTCATGTTCTTCATGTAAATGTATCCCGATTTAATGATAGAAGTAGAAACATGCTTTCTTTAAGGAACAGTGTTGGAAGTGGAGATCCTCTTCCCATCTTTTCTCCTCAGAGAAGCAGCATTTCATGGATACTGCTTCTGCAGTCATCTGAATGAACATGTTTGTCTTTCGTCTCCTTGCTCTTGGGTTGCAGACCTGAAATCCAAAGATGAACGTTTATTAACAAAGGAAATGGAGATGACAAGAAAGACGCTTGTTGCATGTAAAGAAATGAGCAATAGTCAATATAAGAAACCCTGCATTACATTTCCGTATTGTCCCAGTGTTTTTCCCCCAATCTGTGATTGTAGAAAAAGAATAACATGTCTACAGGATCAGTTAGAAACAAACCTTTAACTCTAAAACTGGACGCCTGTTTTAAGACCTGTAAACGTGGTCTGGGAACATTCCCTTCTCACACTAAATCAGGGACTGTTTTTCCAAGTCAGGATGAAAGAATGGTAGTTTGTTTCTGACCCTAACCCTTTATAAACAGTTGTTTGTGTCGGTAGAAATTCCTTATTCTCTTTCCCCCCCACAGAAAGATGCTGTTTGACACTCCAGAGGAAGATGCCAACTATAACCCCCTGCCTGAGGAGCGGCCAGGAGGCTTTGCCTGGGGAGAAGGACAGCGCCTCGGAGGTTAACGGTGCCCCAGAGATCTGCTGATGGTTGGATCACTTCCAAGGATCTTCTCTCAGAGACGAAAGGGACAAACACGGTCTATGTGAGACCTGTTTGTTTTGTTCTGGACGAAGAATGCCAAACAGAACTGGTTTGGAGATGACGGTCTATTATCTGTGTATATGGGCTTTATTAATCCTCAGAAACTCTTTATGACGCCAGGTCATCGCTCCAAGGCTGTGTTTGAGAGAGCCCAGGCCTTGGACTTCAGACAAACTTTGGACTGTGAGTCTCTGGCTCATGTGATGTTTGTCTTCATTTCAGAAAATATTGACATACAACAATATGAACGAGGGAAAATTACAGCATTTAAATATAAAAAAAGAACTTATTCAGATGGTGAGTGCTTTTTTTATTTCACTTTTTAAAAGAATAAATATGTGTTGCAAATGTTGCTTTGGTTTCATCTCTTTGCATTCTGGTTGCATCGCTTGAATCCTGATACTTAAGAAACAATGTGCAGAAAATAACCGATTTAATCACCCAGATTGTTCTACATGTTGAAAAACAAACGACTTGATTTGATACCAAGAACCTTGAGACAAACACATGGGAGTTATACGTTTTACTTCTGTGTGACAATATATTTTGGGATGATTTAATAGGTTTTTGACACATTTCTTGTGATGTAGTAATTTACTTGATCAGGGAAAGAATTAAAAAAATGTATGGGTTTTCAGTTGAGTTTTCAATAACTATCATTAACGAGATGAAATTATTTTTTTCTAATAGAGCCTTTTTGCTCCCCACCCCCCATCGCCCTAATAGGATGTTTTCAGTAATTCCCAGGAAAGTCCTACAGGAATTATTTTCTTTATCTTTATTATTATTATTTGGGGGATTAAACCGCAGTACAATAGATTTTCAAGGCAATGGGAGTAATGCTTTGGTGATGTGAAACTGCGGACAGAGTTAAATGTTTACTGTCGATCAGTAGGGGGCGGTAATGAGCTTTGAAAAATGTGCTTCTTTAGAGGAGCGGAGTTGTGCTCGATGCAACGTTCAGGGTTTTTCGTAAACGGTCTATTCCAAGATCCGCACCGGCAAATTTTCAGAACCTGGTCTATTCAGCCAAGACGTGTGTATGAGTTTTAGCTGTCAGCGTCTAATTTTGATAGCTCTGTCTGCATTTTACACTGAACGAGCAAACATTCTCGTGGCTGACGGTGTAAGTTTTAAGTGACGTCCTCATTTCCCACTTTTACCGTGTGCCGCGAACGCAATGGAAGGAGAGGAGCCCAGTTATTAGCTGGATAAGGAATACGCGAAGATGCAACTGGCTCTCAGTAAAACGTTTGGACAGAAACCAGTGAAATTCCAACTGGAAGAAGATGGGGATTTTTACATGGTGGGATCTGAGGTATGTCAATATTTACTCATCGACTTTTGATGCTAAGTTCCCGCAATTGTAGCCCCCAGGTGTCCAGCTAGCATGCTAACTCGCACCGCTGGTGGGTTTATAAACAAAGAAATACGTAAAAAGGCTTTCTTCCCGCCGACACACACACACGAGACATGCAACGATGCCGATCCAGAACACATGACAGCCAGTCTGTCAGTTTTTTGCCATTTCTTAGTGACTTGGTTTTCCAGAGTGCGGCTCAGTAACGGTGGGTTTACTGTTGACTGGAGTTCATGGTGTCGACGTGAAGGAGCCAGCAGAAGATAAGTTGGTGTTGTTGAGGAAACCCTGGAGGCAACTCTGAGGAGATGTTTGCACTGATTTTAAAGCTTGATTCAACCCCAGTTCTAAAAAAGTTGGGACACTGAAATATAAATGAAAAAAACGGATGGCGATGATTTGCAAATGTCTTAAACCCGTATATTACTAATAACTAAACCATAGAAAACACATCAAATGTTAAAAGTAAGAAAATTGAAAAATGAGCCAGTAATAGAAAAATGCAGGAAAAGTAAGTGAAAACACCTCGAGGAACATCTTATAACCAATTGCTTTAACTAGCAGGTCACGTGACTGGCTAGAAAAAGAGCATCTTAGAGACTGAGGTTTACCATTGTGCAAAAAAAAAAAGGGGAAGGGCGTTTTAAAATAATATTTCTTAGTATAAAATTGTCTCATAATCAACATTATGTCATATTATAAAAATAAAATCCAATAAAGTGTAAAAACCTGTGGACATGGGACAGTCTGAATGTCAGGGTGGGCTGCACGTGAGCTTCCAGCTTGTGATTCTGTCATGGAAATGGCTGTATGGGATCAGGAGAACTTGTGAAAATTGTTGTCTAAGAACAAAGCCTGTTTTAGAGTCTCAAAACTACTGGTTAAAGCTTTGTCATGAAGAAACTCTTCCAGTCCAGAGAAAAAGACCAGTTACACCACAGGAATCCAAGAAAAATCAAACACTTCATTCTGTTTCAAGCCAAACGTGGCTTTAAGCAATCAAAAACATGGCTGCCGTCAACAAGAAAAGAAGGTCAAACACAGGTCTCTGTTCAAACTAAGAAATAAAACAGAAAACCAAGCTCTCAGAACATCATCTCCAGAGTGGCAGGACGAGGAAGTAAAGAAGCTGGAGATCCTCCAGGTTTAAAAAGCCAGCTGGTCCAATCCAGGCCGGCTCTGTTTAGTCTGGCCAATAACAGAGCCCCACCTGTCCTACTCTCTCACACAGTCATTCACTCTTCCTCACACTCAGGCACTCTGGAGAGGAGGAAAAGAGAAACAAAGAGATGCTTTGGACCCGTCCACTGATAACAAGCTGGACGGTCCCTCTACTCTTTAGTCTGCAGCACACAGTGTTCCTGGTTTCCAAAAAGAATTACAGATTTTGATTCATCTGAACACAGAGCAGTTGGTCTCAGATCATTTTAGAGGAGCTCTGGTCCAGAGGAGACAGTGGCGGTTCTGGATCGTGTTCACAGATGGTTTCTTCTCTGCATGATGCATCTTTAACTTCCATTTGTGGATGGCGGGTGAACTCTGTTCCTGAGTCCAGTAGGGAATCATGAACGTCTTTAGAGCGGCGCTGCCTGAGGACCTGAAGATCACACGCATCCAGTTTTGACCTTCAGCTTTGTCTCATGTTTCCAGTTAACATAACTGGTTGCCATTTGTTTTTGATTCGCACCAGTTACTTTTCCAGCCTTTCGTTGATCCTGTTCCAACCTTTCTGAGACCTGTTGGTGCCGTCAAACTCAAAATGAACTCATATTTTCCATGAAAGGCTAAAACATCTGATTTGTTCTTTATGTTCTGTTGGGAATGAAATATGGCTTCATGACATTTGCAAATAATTGCATTTTGTTTGTATTTGTGTTTTACTCAGCATCTCAACTTTTTATAGAATTGGGGTCGTATATGTAACATTTTTGTTTATAGTCATATGAAAAAGAGTCAAGCCTCTGATTCTCAGTATGCCTCTTCTGCAGCTTTTTTCTTCTGATTGAGCTTTTGAAAACCAGATATCTTTGTTTACTCAAATATATGTCTTTTGCTGTCCAGGTGGGAAACTATCTACGAATGTTCAGAGGCTCGCTGTATAAAAGATATCCATCTTTATGGAGGAGGCTCGCCTCTGTGGAGGAGAGGAAGAAAATTGTGGCATCATCTCATGGTGAGTGGTTCTTTGTTTTATGTTGAGCACGAACATATATTGAAGTTGTACTGGAAGGTCTGTGGCATATGTAAATGACTGAATATTGTATTGGGATTGTCAGTGTTGTTAATCTAATTGTTAGTTTTTTAATCTTGTTACGAGCCAGGTTAGATATTAAATCAATGATCATTTAATAAATAACATCCACTTTCACTAACTGATGATATTTTCAGGACTGAATGAGGACCAGGGTCTAGATTCCCTCGCAGTGTTCGTTTGCGTCACGTGAAAAGCAGAGAAGGAGATCGCTCTTCCTGCTGAGCAGATTCAAGTCTCACCTTCTTGAAATATCAGCAGCGTTCTCTTGCTGTCTTCACCAGAAAACCTATGACCACATAAAACAAGATCAAATGGACTTCATTAATCCCAGGATTGGGAAATTATAGGACAGCAGCAGCGGGACATCTAGAAAAAAACACAACATGAGATGGATCAGTGAATAGTGATACCTGTGACATCCATGATATTTAACGTGCTCGTTAGACTGTTATCTTCTGAAACTGGAGATGGAACTGGAAGGTAGGAAAAAAGGGGAACATCAGAGAGGAGATTTCTGGATTTGGTGAAAGAGAATATGCAGTTGGTTGGTGTGACAGAGGAAGATGGACAGAGACGGGATTAAAGGGTAAAAGGGAAATGAAGGTGGCAACTCCTAAAGGGAAGAAATGAGAAGATGATGATGTAACAAGGTGAGCGCTGTTGTCTCACATTACCTGTTAGTGGTCCTGATGTCATGCTTGATCAGTGTCCCATCACTTACCAGTCTTCCCAGTGTCCTGTTCAGCTGCTCCTCTCTCTTGGAATATTGAGAGCTTTGCCGCTCCATCAGTTGAGGAGCCGCAGATTGACCACAGTATTGACCAGTGGTGAGCCAGCAGCACAACTGCACAGGTCACATGTATTTGGTTCTAAATGAGTCCAGCTGATCTACCCAAGTCCTGACTAACTGAACGCATGTATGAAATGAAAGTGAAGGGCAGTGCTAAAGGAGATGCAGCCAGTCACCTCCCTCTACTACCAAACACTGTATGTAGCTGTCGCGTCCTTCAGTATGTAGCCCTTTAAGAAAAGCCTGACATGTGCCTCTTTTTATTTCCCGTGTTTAGCCACCAGCGTTACTCTGTTAAAGGCTTCAGAGTGTGAAGAAATCTTTGAAGGGAATGATGAGAAATACAAAGCGGTGTCCATCAGCACAGAGCCTCCAGCGTTCGTCAGGTAACACTGTTTTTGACTGTGTTAACTAGTCATGTCTACATTGTTGTTTTCAGTTTTGTTTGTTGATTTTCAGTCAGTTTGGATTTGCTGAAATACTTTTTGCAGGGCTGATATCAGATTTACAGCAGTTACTGAAAGCTTAAAGGACAGCTTGCTTAACGCTGACGAAACTGACGCTGATTATACATCACAACCTGGAGCCCACAGACTTTACACAGAAATGTCTTTTACACACAAATATTTAAAGTTGAAACCAAAAAAAGAGCCAAACTTAAGCAAAAGTGAGAGACAACAGAACACACAGTCATCCACATGATTCCAGTGCAAGTTTCTTTTAAATCACTTGATTGTTTGGAAAGAAGACAAACTTGAAGACGTAACCAGTACTGGATGATGGTTTGGACATTATTGTCCAGACTTTCCTGTCTTGCTTTGCTCTTTGGAAAAGTGAAATTGAGATGACACTGTTTATCTGCATTTTGGGATGTTTAGATGTGTTTTGCCACACAATAAACTAAAAGTAACAACAACCATACAGTGGAAGCCACACGCGTCTTGCTTATTCCTCAAACTGCAAACAGCTCCTGAACATCATTGTCTCTTTTTTTTTTTTGGTTTATTAAGGGAGCAAAAAGTAAAGAGGAGCAGTCAGTGGGTTCCCACGTTGCCCAGCAGCTCTCACCATCTAGACGCTGTGCCGTCCTCAACCACAATTAACCGAAACCGAATGGGCCGCGACAAGAAGAGGACCTTCCCTCTGTGGTGGGAAAACTGTCTTCTTTTTTCTTTTGGAGTTCTCGTTTTGTGTATTCACTCAGTCTGTTTGTTCATTTTCTGGTTTTGCTTTTGGTTGTTGTGATATGATGAGTGCATCAATCAGTGGATCGTGTTGGCGTCTCCCTGCAGCGTAGGCCTATAGCAGCATAGCTATGATGAGGCTGTTTCAGACCAGCCTTCTGTAGTCTTGGCTCCTATAACTGTAGCTGTGACTATTGGCCCTAATATACTGTTGTTTAGACTAACTACAGGCTTCCCTAAACAGAAATTATTTCAGTTTAGTTTTAAAGATGGAGGTACTGTCAGCCTCACATGATAAGTCTAAGGCTTTTTTTATAAGATCAACCTTTTCAAAGCTTCTGCTTTTCCATTTATTTTTTGTAAAAACTGATTGAATTTTAGGTTGTTTAAACAACATAACAATAATAAGGTTTGTGCATCTCACTCAGCTTTGACGATCACGACCCTGCGGTGATCCATGAAAACGCAGCCCAGATAGAAACACTGGTTCCCATTCGTCTGGACATGGAGATAGAAGGACAGAAACTGCGAGATGCCTTCACATGGAACATGAATGGTAATTATTCACCCACTGGCTTGACACCATCCCAAACCTCTAATTTGTGTCCTCTAAAATCTTTTCTTCTTTCCTTTCAGAGAAATTGATGACCCCAGAGATGTTTGCAGAGATATTGTGTGATGACCTAGACCTCAATCCTCTGGCCTTTGTCCCAGCTATTGCTTCAGCTATCCGTCAGCAGATCGAGTCCTACCCCACTGACAGCATCCTGGAAGAGGAGGCAGATCAGAGAGTCATCATCAAAGTAGGTCCTGCTCCAAAGTGTCAAATGTTTTCTGCATTTTTTTGAGGAAGTCATGGAATATAGATATAACTGGAATATTTTACAACAGGGAGCATCCAAACTGTCCACAAGTTTTCAACATTGGACAAGTCTGTGTGGTATTTCAAGCATCTGTTATGACTGGATGGCTGTGGTTTGGGTGCACCAGTGGTTGTCTCTAAAAAGAGGAGGATGTTCAAATTGACCTTTCAGTAAGCACCGCCCCCTTCCTAGTTACTGTTGCTAGGTCAGACAAACTTGCTGCTCCTCCGTTAAGGACTGTTAATTCGCTATTTTTCCAATGTGTATCATCGGTGTTAATATTATACTATAATAACTCCATGGTGAAATATTGCTGCTGAGGACCTGCAACAGTGACTCGAGGTGTCCAGAACATTTGGAGGGACATTTTTATTCTCTTTCCCAAACCAAAACAAATGCTGGAGAATGCAGGCTGTGGGTTAAATTGTGTCCGTCCACAAATGAATGTGGGGAAAGTTACAAAACACACCAACATTTACTCCAAGGTAAGTTTACTTTGTTTATTAGATGATTGATTTAATTTTAGTAAAAGTAATCATATGATTTAGCAGCAGGGAGGGTGATGAGTTCTCTGTTAGCATTAGCATTAGCTCTGGTCCATAGTGTCAATGATTCTCCACTATGGACCAGAGCTCGCTAGCCACCTATAATCCTGCAAATATATATGGCCCTGGATATTTATTTTGTTAGGTATAAGGTGAGGCTAGTGATGTTAACGTCACTTTATTAATTATATTAATACAATGCTGCGACTGTCTGATGTTAACGTAGCTCTGGTGTGGGACAGACCTATGGACCAGAGCTAATGCTAACAGAGAACTCATCACCCTCCCTGCTGCTAAATCAAATTATTACTTTTACTAAAATTAAATCAATCATCTAATAAACAAAGCTAACTTATCTTGGAGTAAATGTAGGTGTGTTTTGTAACTTTCCCCACATTCAGTTGATTGTGTGGACGGACACTATTTAACCTACAGCTGCATTTTCCAGCATTTGTTTCGGCTTGGGAAAGGAATAAAAAATGTCTACTCTAAACATTCTGGACACCTTGAGTCACTGTTGTAGGTCCCCAGCAGCAATATTCCACCATGGCGTTATTATAGTATAATATTAACACTAATGATACTCATCGGAAAAATAGCAAATTAACACAGTCCTTAACGCAGGAGCAGCAAGTTTGTCCGACCTAGCAACAGTAACTTGGAAGGGGGCGGTGCTTACCGAAAGGTCAATTGGGAATGTGATAAGGGTTAAGAAATATAGTGTGAATGTATGGATGGATGAGGAAAAAGATCTGGACTGGACATGGTAAATACGTTCAGATTGCACTGTTTAAGTGGAGTGTTTGTGGGCCTCACCAGTTTGCATGATCATTAAATATGGAGCCCTTTAGGTTTCTGTAACAGCTCAGAGTACTGTGGCGGAAAGCAACAATGCTTATGTGATTGTTTACTGTGTGCTTCAGCTGAACATCCATGTGGGGAACATCTCTCTGGTGGACCAGTTTGAGTGGGACATGTCTGAGAGGGAGAACTCCCCAGAGTCGTTTGCGCTGAAGCTTTGCTCTGAGCTGGGTCTGGGAGGAGAGTTCGTCACCACGATTGCTTACAGCATTCGTGGTCAGCTCAGCTGGCACCAGAGAACATACGCATTCAGGTACCTCACCCACGTTACTGCCAACTCTGAGTAAGGAGACAGAACCTTTACAAAGAACTTTGGTTTGTAATAAATACAACAAACATGAATTAATACTGCAGTCTCATATTCATCTTAAAAATATATCAAAGGACAAAAAAACCCCTCTACCACAATGGTGAACACTTGGTCCGAGGCGTTTCTGCTCATATGCTCTGTTTGGTTTTCTCCTAATGTGGAATTGTGAGCATTGTGAATACATATATCCGCTTAGGTCTTACCTGTCTAAAAAAGACATTGCTGAAGGCTTGTAGTTTTACTCAGATGAAACTTTGCAAACTTAAGACGTACTGCCAAGTTTTTTTAGGGACAAAAGAAGTTTTTTTTTTTGTTGTTGTTGTAGCAATAATCACTACTTGTTTAGTATTTTTTTCTTCTTACACTGTCATGAACTTTAACATTTAACATGCTAACTGAGAGCTTTAAGTCTGAGATGCAGATCTGAGGCCTGACGTTGTGGTGGGCTAGCTGGAATAACTGGCATCTGTCTCAGATGTTCTCCACCTGTGAATAAACTTTCTTACTGTAGTGAGATGGACTCCAGATCGTTTGAAAATGACCTTATAACCCTTCCCAGATTATTTTCTCTAAGATCACTGCTGATATCTTTCCTCTTAGCATTATGTTAACACCAGACCAGCAAACTGGGCAAAACATCTGGTTTTGCAGAGGTGCTGGTGTCTGAACTGGTGCTCAGTTAATCAAGCACATTTGATTAGCAGCTGCTCACCTCCATCCTGTAGAGGCAGTAAGGTGGAGTTGCATTTTGGTTTGGTTTTTAGCTATAGTTAAATAAATATCGATACAATGTAACATGTTCTGTAATGATACTCGTCTGAGGTTCTGTTTGCCTGATTTTCTGGACTTGATAAGCATCAGGTCCATCTTTATTACATCCTGACATGTATGACGTTAGATTGCTTCACTTCAATTCAATTCAATTTTCAATTCAATTTTATTTATATAGCGTCTGTTACAATGACAATTGTCTCTAGGCGCTTTACAGAGACCCAGAGCATGACCCCCGAGCAAATATCATTAACTAAAATTATAATATTTAAATCCAATTAATGATAATGGCAGGTAAAAAACTCCCACGTAGGGAGAAAAAAAACCTTTATACCAAACAGTGGCAAGGAAAAACTCCACTTTAAGAGGAAGAAACCTTGAGCAGGACCTGGCTCATATGGGGGGACCTTCCTGCCGAAGGCCAGCCGGGTAGAGAAAGAAAAGAGGGGAGACAGGACAGAGAGAGGATGTAGGACAGAGAGAAGATGGAGGACAGAAAGAGGATGTAGGACAGAGAGAGGAGAGCACAGAAAAAGTAAAAAATAATAATAAACAAGTAGTGGAATTGTTGTAGGGTGAATGCAAGCGGGCTATGGAGGGCCCTTGGGCGTGTGGTCAGCGTAATGAGTCATGATAGGCTCTTGAGTATCAATAATGTGTGGGTGGGGTGTAACAAACTCTGAGAGTAAGGTGAATGCAACAGGCTATGGAAGGCCCATGAGAGTCTGGTGAATGCAACAGGACTCAAAGTTCCCCTGTTATGTACGTGTGGCGGTTGCAGGTGAGGTGTGTGCGAGAAAAGGGGGAGGGGGGGGGGGTGGGTTTTAAGAAAAGAGAAGGGTAGGATTTCAAGCAAAACGATGCGATATATAAACATAAACAGATGGAGGTAGCAGCACTGGGATGAGATGACCAGAGGACCAGGTCGCCGATCACCACGCCAGTCGGTACCCAAACACAAGTGGAGGAGAACCCCGGGATGGACAGAGGATGGAACTGCAAGTCAGCATGAAACCCATGAAACTCTGGCCTGCAAATACACAGAAAGAAAAGGGGGCAGAAACAGCACAACAAACACAGGAAAGCAAAGAAAATGGAGCACAGTTTCAGTAACAGGGTGCTCCCAAATAATTATAAATGAGCTGGAGGAGGAGGAAGGGAGGAAGGAAGGGAAGAAAAAAGAGAAGAGCAGTGGAGACACCACTCAGCAGATCATGCTGGTGTCCCCCTGCAGCGTAGGCCTATAGCAGCATAACTATGACAAAGCTGTGATTAAGACGAGCTACTCAAGTAGTAGCTAATAGTTATAACTATTAGCCCCTACACACTATAGATTAGACTAACTGTAGGCTTTACTGAACAGAAATGTTTTCAATTTAGTTTTAAAGATGGAGGTGGTATCAGCCTCCTTAACCCAAACTGGTAGCTGGTTCCATAAAAAAGGTGCCTGGTAGCAGAAGGCCCGTCCTCCAAACCCATCCATCCATCCATCCATTTTCTATACCCGTTTTATCCTTGAAGGGTCACGAGGATCTGCTGGAGCCTATCCCAGCCGTCTACGGGTGAAAGGCAAGGGTACACCCTGGACAGGTCGCCAGTCCATCACAGGGCCACATACAGACAAACAACCTTTCACACTCACACTCACTCCTACGGGCAATTTTAGAATTACTCAATTAACCTGACATGCATGTCTTAGGACTGTGGGAGCAAGCCGGAGTACCCGGAGGAAACCCATGCACGCACGTGGAGAACATGCAAACTCCACACAGAAAGGCCCCGAGGTTCGAACCAGGAACCTTCTAGCTGTGAGGCAATAGTGCTAACCACTAAGCCACCGTGCTGAACGATGAGTAATCCTGCACTCTGAGAGCGGAGAGCTCTATTAGGAGTATAACGTGCTATCAGGTCTTGTAAATAGCGCGGAGCTAGGCCATTAAGAGCCTTATATGTGAGAAGCAGAATTTTAAACTCAATTCTAAATTTCACGGGAAGCCAATGGAGGGAGGCTAACACGGGAGAGATGTGATCTTGCTTGCGGATTCCTGTCAGCACCCTCGCTGCTGCGTTCTGGATCAATTGAAGGCTATTTAGCGAGCTTTTCAGACATCCTGCTAACAGCGCATTATAATAATCCAGTCTAGAACGTGTGGACCAATTTTTCCAGCATCACCCTGGGAGAGGATGCTCCTAATCTTGGCAATATTTCGGAGATGAAAAAAGCCTGTCTTGCAAACCTGATTAATATGCTGCTTAAATGACATATCCTGATCAAAAATGACTCCAAGATTTTTCACAACTGTGCTGGAAGCCAGCATAAACCCAGTCAATCCATTCCTCAGGTGTTTGGGACCAAAGACAATAACCTCTGTTTTATCCGAGTTTAGAAGCAAAAAGTTAGAGGACATCCAGGACTTAATGTCATTAAGACACCCTTGAAGTTTAGCCAAAGGTTTTGTTTCCTCTGGTTTCATAGATAAGTACAGCTGCGTATCATCAGCCTAGCAATGAAAGTTTATGCCATGGCTCTGGATAATTTTTCCTAAGGGCAACATGTATAAAATGAAAAGGATTGGTCCCAGGATTCGTGTGTCTATGGTGGATGGTCTCATTTACGTTGGCCTCTCCTCTCATGTGTCCAGTGAGAACCCACTTCCCACAGTAGAGATTGCCATCCGCAACACAGGTGATGCAGACCAGTGGTGCCCCCTGCTGGAGACCCTCACAGATGCTGAAATGGAGAAGAAGATCCGAGACCAAGACAGGAACACAAGGTGAGATTGTCGCATACGGACAGATGGTCAGATTATTGGTCAGGTAATGTGGGGTGACTTCTGTCAGACGGATTTCTGTCTGATTTGTAAAACACATCACGAATAGAAATACAGCTGCCAGATAAATTAATCCCAGTTATTTCACAAAAAAGTGTCAGGGGCAAATTAATGAGATTGTTTTAAGTCCTCCCAGCATATCAGGCTTCCTGTCACAGTTTAGAGTTGGTTTACAGTGTGGTTTGTCAAATCTAATTTTGTACCACAGGAATTGTTTAGCAGTTTGTAAATGTAACACTCAAACTTGGCCGTCTAGAGGTTCAGCCAGTGGGACAGGGACAGTAGATACTTTAGAAAGTCAGGAAATGCTACAACCTTTAAAAGAAGTAGCTCTGTAATTTTTTCCACACTGCAGTCACGCTTTGAGAGAAAATAAAAGTCTGGATTTCTTTCCATGCAGATGTTAGTCATGCAGACAGCTCCTCTGCCTATCCTCTGCTCAGGACAGCAGATCATAATCTGGAACTTGTTTCCATCAACTCATCTTGTCTATGAACTAAACAAACGAGGTGACTGGATTTCTGGCAGACCAGGAATAAGTTGAGCATTCAGCTCTGGGAGGGGAGGTAGAGGAGGTAGAGGCATCAGCGGAGGTAGAGAAGGTAGAAGAGTTAGAGGAGGTAGAAGAGTTAGAGGAGGTAGTGGAGGTAGAGGCGTCAGAGGAGGTAGAGGAACTAGAGGCGTCAGAAGAGGTAGAAGAGTTAGAGATGGTAGAGGAGGTAGAGGTGTCAGAGGAGGTAGAAGAGTTAGTGGAGGTAGTGGAGGTAGAAGCATCAGAGGAGGTAGAGGAAGTAGAGGCGTCAGAGGAGGTAGAAGAGTTAGAGGAGGTAGAGGCGTTAGAGGAGGTAGTGGAGGTAGAGGTGTCAGGAGGTAGAGGAGGTAGAAGAGGTAGAGGAGGAAGAGGAGGTAGAGGCATCAGAGCCGGTGACTGAAACAAAGATGGCTGTATGCTGGGGACTGTTCTGAAGCTCATGGAGGTGATCGTGCAAAGATTACTGCAAAAAATGTAGTCTATCATTTACAACACTGCACATCCTCATCTTTTCAGTCAGAGCCTTCTGCAGGTTTGTTAAGATACGGCATTTCTGCCACGACTGTAATCCGCCTCTGTAATCCAGAGTGACTTTATTTTATGACTATATGCGTTCAGTTATTTATCCATATTGCAACAATTTCCCTCTGAGGATTAATAACGGCTTTGTGAATTTAATTTGGTTAAAAACAATTGTAAGTGGCAGAACTGAGCTGTTGTTTTCTAGTTGTTTCAGAACAGATCCGTTCTCCAACAGAACCAGCAGTTCCTGTATTTTGGGACAGCGGTTTAGGGGCGGAGCACGTTACCGTATTTTTAAAGTGACTTCTTCTTTTCATTTGTGGCTCCACCGCTCTGTTCACTGTTTCTCACATACCTCCGTCTGTCTGACGGTTTGATTAGAAGTCACGTGGTTGCTGCTTCAACACTGTTTCTTCTTACTTCTTCAAACAAAGGCGTATGAGACGACTGGCCAACACTGCTCCGTCCTGGTAGGAAGACAAGAACCTCCTTCAAGCAAGAGTCCCCTGAAGACGTCTGTTACTTTGAAATCAACAAAAATACTCTGAGCTCCACCGACCACAGGACATCCTGGACCAGCATCTGGCTTGTAACTGGCTAACTGAAAGCAGCACACGCATCCAGACATTCCTGCACAGACTACGCTCACCACATTTGTCTTTTTTTTTTTTTATTTGGACCTTACATACATCTGATTAGGTGGTGCTTCCCCCTGAAGGAGCTTCACATGATGTCTGTTACACACACACTACACACAGCACGCTTGTCACATGACACACTTCTCTCTGTGATGTTGTACTGTTCTCAACAGCATTTCATTAAGTCCCAGGTTAAAATCTCCATGGTTGTAGGACGTCAGTCATTTTCTCTGTCTGCTGTCATTCACTAGTGTCGTTCACATGGTCGCATCATAGTTTAAATAACTTATAAGGCTCATGTCCATCCTGTCTCAGCCAGTAATTACTACAGCAGTATTGGGAAGAAGCTTGTTCCCATCAGCTGATGGACACAGAGCTCAGTGCGGTGAATTTAAATCTGTATTATTGTTTTGATCAGACGAACAGCCACACAATCTGTAGAGTGGCTCAGAACAGAAAAACGCCAGAATGATTAGACGAACGGTGCATTGTTTTTCATTGTTATTTTTAAATCAAGTCTCGAAGCGCCACACTGTTTAACGTAGAAATGTGGTACTAGTTGTTACGTGTCATGGTAATCTGATTACTTGTTGAACACCTGATGGATGATGCTCAAGCCAATCCATCTGTGCACTATTACACTGTGGGAATGTCTTGATTTCATACATTTTGAAATTGAGGCCAATATATATATGAAAGATACACAATTATAAATACCTTGATAACATTAAAAAAAACGTGAGCAGCAGCTTTTACACTTGTGAGTTCTGATCCAACTGTGTGTGACGCCTCGCTGCAGCTGAGACAGCTGTTGATAACGCTGCAGATGTGCTCATCAGGACTAATGTCTGCTCCTGGAGTTTTCAAAATCTAAACCGCTGGTTTTTATTGAATCAGTGTTATATAAAGTAAACAATTCAAGTGTTATTTCTGCATCAAGCCTTTGTCAGTAAAGAGCCCCTCAAACGTAGAGCCCCGTATCTAAGCAACAACAGCGTCCTACGTGCAGCACGTTCATACGTACTTTAACGGCGTTGGGCTCCTTGTTTTCTGCTTTGCGTGATGTTTGCCCGTGTGACAGTCTTTAATAATATTCCAGCTGTTAAAACAGCGGCCGTGCTTCAGACCTGAGAGTCGCTTTCTTTTTAGCATGCCGAGTCAGTGTTCTCACCTTGGTTACTGGTTTCGGTCCATGTACCAGTGTTCATCTGCATGCTGAATCATGGTTAGCTTATATTGTACCATGTGCATGAGTAACTGAGCGTTCTCACTGTTACTTCTGTTTTTATTGTGCCTCACGTTGTATCAGTCAGGACACTGCAGCTGATGTTTTTGGCTCGTAGATGTGAACAAAAACACGCCGACAGGAATCAGTGGTGTCTTTTAAGGTGATGACTTTCATCTTGACCACATGAAGAATGATGCTTATGGATGTACTGTCTTATCTCATTCTCTTCTTTTGTAAAGTTGTTTTACCTTTATAGTGGATTTTTTTTTTTTTAATAAAAATACACATTAAAGAAGGAAAAACTTGCGTTTGCAAAGTCCATACCTTTTTCTGTAAGTCTGCTCATGAGCAAAGCACACTGACCAAACTAACTGAATCTCCTGGTTGTGCAGAGGAAACAAGACACTCCAAGACATTGACTTTGTTATCCTTAAGCCACTTTTTAGCCATTTTGGCAGTGCGCTGAGGGTCATTGACCAGTTGGAAGACCCAAGTTTTAGCTTCCTGGCTGATGTCATGAGATGTTGCCCTAATATTTCCATGTAATGTTCTTTCTTCATAATGTCGTCTATTTCATGAAGAGCTCCAGTTCCTGCTGCAGTTAAACAACCCCACAACATGATGCTGCCACCTCCATGCTTCACAGTTGGATGGTGTTCTCAGGTGTACAAGCTTTTTCCTCCAGATGTAACGGTGGGTATTATGGCCAAACAACTCCACTTCAGTTTCATCGGACCGCAGGACATGTCTCCAAAAGTTAAGGAGTCTTTTTTGCAAATTGTAATCTGTCTTTTATTCTGTTTCTTTAGGAGTAATGGCTTCTTTCTCGCTGAGTGGCCTTTCAGTCCATGTCGGTGCAGGGCTCATTTCACCGTGGATAATGACACTTTCCCACCAGCTTCATCCAGCATCTTCACAAGCTCTTTAGCTTTTGTTCTGGGGTTGATTCATACATTTCAGACCAAAACATGTTCATCTCTGGGACACAGAGTCCTTCTCCTTCCTGATTGGTGTGATGATGTTTATACCTGCGTACAATTGTTTGAACAGGTGAAGTGGTTCCTTCAAGCATCTGTAAAATTGTACCCAAGGATGAGCCAGACTGGTGGAGCTCCATGATTCTCTCTCTGATTTCCTGGCCCATTTCTTTTGTTTTTCCCATGATTTCAAACAAGGAAGCAGAGTGTTTGAGGTGTGGCCTTAAATACAGGTGTGCTGTCAATTAACTCACATGTGTCAGTTAACCTATCAGGAGCTTCCAAAGCCACGACTTCATCATCTGGGCTTCCCCACGTTGTTTCAAAACTTGGTACTTTTTGTGTATGTAAACCTTTGACCTCAAAGAAAATAATATAAAATTATCTAAGAAATTCTCTCTCATTATTGTGGCATTTAACAAAATGAAATAATTTAGGTAATCCTGACTGACCTGAAACAAGAGAGGTTTAGTCTGATTTGACTTCAGACAGTGAGACAAAAAATGAAACGTGTTTTTGCACAGTGTAAGTAAACTTTTGGCCTGAGTGAAATTGTTGGAGTAGAATACGTAGTACCATGTCTGGTGCAAAGATTAGGGGTGTAAAGATCCATCAGTCTGCAAAATTACATTGATTTAATGAAGAATTATGCAATAGTATGCCATCAATATACAGTTGAAACCAGAAGTTTAAATACACTGCATAAAAAGACTTATCTTTTTTTTTCTTTCACTATCTGACATTAAATCAGACTAAAGTTTTTCTGTTTAACATCAGTTAAGATTACAAAGATTATTTCTATTTGCTAAATGCTGAAATAATCAGAGAGAGAGAGCTGGGAGTGAATAATAATAGAGCATATAAACACCATGGGAATGTCCAGCATCATACCACTCAGGAAGGAGACGGTTCTGTGTCCCAGAGATGGACGTACTTTGGTGTTAAATGTGCTCATCAACCCCAGAACAAAAGACAAACAGCTTGTGAAGATGCTGCTGAAGCTGGTTAGACAGTGTGATTATACCAGTGAAACCAGTCCTGAACCGACATGAGCTGAAAGATCACTCAGCTAAGAAGAAGTCATTACTACAAAATCAACATAAAAAAAGCAAGATTACAGTTTGCAGATACAGACAGGAACAGAGACGCTTATTTTTGAAGACATGTGCCATGACCTGATGAAACTAAAATTAAACTGCTTGGTCATAATGACTACTTAGAAGAAAAAAGAAGGAAGTTACAACCCTGAGAACACCATCCCATCAGTGAAGTACGGGGGTGGCAGCATCATGTTGTGGAGCTGTTCTGCTGCAGGAGGGACTGGTGAACTTCACAAAACAGATGGAAACATGAGGAAAGATCATTATGTAGAAATATAGAGGCAGCGTCTCAAGACATCAGCCAGGAAGTTAAATCTTGGGTGCTTTTACTTTGAAATCAAATTCAGGAAAAGCTCAGAGAACAAGCAGCTCGTCTGTCTGCCTCAATGTCAGATGTTTTTTCTTTTTCTACTGTCATCATGTGATATTCTCTCCAACAGAGACAGCTTAAGACAGACTCAAACATATTTTCTCAATGGAGCCCAAATGTTGAATTTTTCTCTTTTACTTGCATATTCTTGTCATCATACATACATACAAAATGAAGGGTGATTTAAGGTTTCTGGTTTGAAATGAAAAATAGTGGTTAGTGTTTTTTCTTTTTTCTTACTGGGACTTGAAGGGCCTGAGACTACTTTATGTTAGTTTGAATTAATTTATCGGGACTTAATTTAACATGTCTGTTCACATTAATCTAAAAGAGATGACTCAGGGTTAAACCAAGTTCACTCCATTTATTTGTAAATCCTGAAAAATTAACATAAAACATAGAAATATGATATTGACTGTACATTATTATATATTTTGGTTAAATTTATTAAATTTTGGATTGATATAATTACTCCTGGATCAAAAATGATAAATATTTCTCAGATTGTATCGTTCTAGTCTCTTGGACGCAGCTCACAACAACAGCACACAAACCTGCTTTATTGTGGTTGAGATCTTCTCATTTAACATTTGGGAAAACAAGAGACGACAAGTAAACAGCTCATCACAGAGCATGAATTCATGAATTTAACTTTGGAATTAGAAAAGGCCAAAATAGAGGCCTAATAGAGCTGCTGGCCCTGGTTTCAAAATATATGGATTAACAAAACAAAACTCTCTCGAGCTCCAACACTGTTTACATTGAATGTATTTTGGAAAATCAGCCATTTGGTTTCTGTAGCTGATTTCCATTGATCAATAGGATTAACATGTTGAACGTTTTGATTTAAGAGCTGTGGTTCTGTCTCTCAACCAGAAGATGGCGGCAGCGTGCCGTGCAGTTACAAAGCTCGAATGAACGCTTCATCTCCCCTTTTCTCACTTTAGTCGGGATTCTAAAACGTAGGTTTTATAAGGTTTTGCGTTGACCTTGTTTAACCTTTGGGATTTTTCCGAGAACGTACGCATCGCGGTGTTATTACGGTGGTAACCGTAAAAAACGGTCACGGAGGATTCCCAAATCTCGCGATACATGGCGATATTTTTTGGCGCACCCGGTTAGGCGTAGACAACAGACAGCAAGTTAACGGCACCTCAACATCGGGATAAACATTGACCTGGGGACGGACCACAGGCGGAAAACCGTATATTTAGTAGTCAGCAGTACACGAGTCCCGCGTGAACTCTCTCAGTGCCGTAAAAATATTAACGTGCGGTCAGTGTGCTGTCATCTCAGAAGAATGCCGTCGCCGCGTCCCGTTTTACCGGCATATAACCGGCTGAAAAAGCTACATTTCTGTGCGAATTATTAGAAGAAACTTTTTTTTTTTCACCGAACCAGGCCAGTACTGTTGACTTGTTCGTGGTGTGAGGTTGGGTACCACCAGTTGACCGTTTTTTTTCTTCTTTTCGTTTCGTTTCGAAGCCGGCATAAATGGAGGAGCATGTGACGTGGTAGCCTTGCCACGGTGTTTTACAGATAAAACTGTCCCAGAGTGTTTCTGCGTGACCTCCCAGCCGGTCCACTCTCTAGTTCAGCGTTGTTACACGTTTACGATGCATCAGCATGGCTCCTTCATGCCTCGTTTGCTCAGCGGTGTGTTCTGCCAGTGCCGGTCGGAGGAGACCCACGCGGGGGTCGACCCCACAGACGACCCCCCGTCAGCCCCGGCTCCCTGGCACCATGACGGCCAGTCGGCTCCCAGCCACCCGTCACATCCGTTTGACACGTGCGGCGAGCCGGAGCGGGAGCGCGAGCACAGACTGAAGGTGCTGTTCCACATCCTGGACGTGAACGGGGATGGAGGGATCTGCGTGAACGACCTGACCATCGGGCTGAAGAAGCTGGGCGTCCATCGAACCGAACATGAGCTCAGGGTGAGTGGAAACTTTAATGCTCAGTTCTGGTTACTCTAACAGTGTGTGACGTGAATGTGTAAAGGTGCATATCCCACTGGAAACTAAGGTGAGTCGGGACGCGCTCACACTTTGGAGGGGCTGTTGGCAGGGGCCCAGATAGGATATTTACACTGGATGGGGGGGACTGAGCTGTCATTAGATTTGTGATTTTTCTAACTGAATTAATATTGGTGACAAAGGCCTATTTAGATAAAATTCGCCTTACATGATTAACTTGTTATTTGTCTGGTAAGTTAATGACACTCCAAAACTTAATGTCTTCTGCATGTTTTATTTAAACTAGGGGTGCACGATAACTATCGCGCCGATAACTATCGCGCCGATAACAGGAAATTATGATGTCATCCCGATAAGTCTGATATCACGACAAATAGCCCCGATAACATATATATTTTTGTCAACACGGCAGTGCCTCGCTCCCTCTGAGCCTTGAATAACCGGCAGTAAATGTTATGTTCAAGTGATGTCGGCATAATCAGAAAAACGATTACTCAATAAGGAAAATCAAGAATACCCCCTCATGCCAGAAAACAACTCGTTAACTCGGTCATAATTTTAGTAGTTGCTGACTTGAATTGATATTCGCAGTATTCTCCCACATGTTACACATAAAAAAAGAAAAACAAATAGAAAAGGACGAAAGAATGACTAGCAAATGATGGAACGTCAGAATTTACGTTACACCTTGAATGCAGCCTGCAGCACAGCGCTGATCACAACAAACATGGCGTCGTGGAGCTTCGTTAAAGTGTCAAAGGTGCTTACAGAGCTACTGCCTTAACACCACTTTTTTTCCTTTTTTATATGTTTGTGTTATTGATGAGCTGATGAGATTTTTGAGTTTCCCACTTGGGAGATGAATAAAGTACATCTAATACAATCTAATCTAATAATTAATGAAAAGGCAAACATTAAAAAAAAAACTAACCAAAAAATAAATAAATAAAATCCACAATGATGATGATGGTCATGAGCTTTGGGTAGTGACCGAAAGAACAAGATCGCGGATACAAGCGGCTGAAATGAGCTTCCTTCGCAGGGTGGCCGGGCTCTCCCTTAGAGATAGGGTGAGAAGCTCGGTCATCCGGGAGGGGCTCAGAGTAGAACCGCTGCTCCTCCGCATCGAGAGGAGCCAGATGAGGTGGCTCGGGCATCTGGTTAGGATGCCTCCTGGGCGCCTCCCTGGTGAGGTGTTCCGGGCATGGCCCACTGGGAGGAGACCCCGGGGAAGACCCAGGACACGCTGGAGGGACTATGTCTCTCGGCTGGCCTGGGAACGCCTTGGGATCCCCCCAGAGGAGCTGGAGGAAGTGGCCGGGGAGAGGGGGGTCTGGGCTTCCTTACTCCGGCTGATGCCCCCGCGACCCGACCTCGGATAAGCGGAAGAAGACGGTACGGTACGGCACAATGATGAAGGGGGTCCAAATATAAAATACGTCTAAGTGGTAAACTAAGACAGTTTACAGCTGTTGGATGGTCCACCTGAGCCAGCGTCCTGATATATTTCAATCCAGGAAGGTCTCATTTGTTCCAGAGTTTACTGACAGACATGGTCTGACATCTTCACAAACAGGAAATAACACAGATTATAATCTGGAGAGGTTCCAGTAATTTTGGTCCTGTATCTGTTCCTTCTGGGGAGCCCAACCTTTTGATGGTCAGGTAGAGCAGGTGCAAGTGAATTGTCCAGGAAGTCCAAAATAGAGCAATGATCTGGAATTGCATCAGCTGCTCTGTCTCCAGGTGAGCCCATCCCAGATGCATGGGCTCAGAATCTGAAGGAGTTGCCATCAACACAAGTCAACCACTGGTGATTGGATGTTTTACCACTCTTCCCCAGTGCCTTTCCCATGACTGATTCAATCTTGATAACCAGGGAAATCAGTTGGACTAATGTTTGTGGTTCCTCTTAGGAGACCAGCTTATCCTTAATGATTTCATTGAAATAATTCAGAAAATCCCTCTGCAATGGGTTATTATTTGAATCATTTGGGGAAGCTTGAGACCTGAAATTGATATTGAGTTTGACACTTTGAGCTCCCTGGCAGAAGGAGAGATGATGTCTCAAGGGTTAGGGTTATGCATATAGGGTTATTAAATACAGATTGGGGCCAATTCCAATTCCTCTCTTAACCCTCAATCTCAACCCTCGCCCTTGACCCTCAATTTTTGGCCCTCAATCTTAACCCTCGAGTGTCAGGGCTATCTTGTGACTTAGAAATGGGACACCCCTCGAGTGCAGTTACGTCATCGGACTGAAACGTATCAGAGCCCGTGTTGTCTCTGTATTTCCTGAAGTTACACATTGAAAAGAGCGCTGTATATTCTCTAAATAATATTAGCAAATAACACAATAGTGTTATTTAGTGTAATAGTGTAATAATACATTATTCAGTCCATCGTCGCTACACAACATGGTATACAAGTAACGTGAAGCCGACCCGGACCGCTGACGGGACCTGGACCGCTGACGGGACCCGGACCGCTGACGGGACCCGGACCGCTGACGGGACCGGGACCGCCACGGTCGGCGGACCGGTCCCGTTGGCGGTCCGGGTCGGCTTCACGTTACTTTGTTGTGTAGCGACGGAGGACTGAATAATGTACCGGGACCACCGACGAGTACAACGTGAAGCCGACGGGACCGCCGGTCCAGCAGCAAACATCGTAAAGTAAAAAAATAAATGTTACGCAACAACGATGTTAATCCATGAAAAAAGTCTCAAACAAACACAATAAAATGGTTTCGTAACATTTATATCTTTAAGATATACGAAGATACTTACGTTTGTAGCTAGCTTCTGGATAGCCCTTACTTCCAAGGGTGGTGTCGGAAAATCTCAATTTTGAGGGCGATACAGCCCTCAAACTCGTCCCTCAACTTGATGTCCCTTAGAATCGGGACAGCACTTGCCCTTAGCGGGAACGCGCATTTTTGAGATTGAGGGTTGAGACTGAGGGTTAAGGGAGGAATTGGAATTCACCCTTGCTTTAACAAAGTCTCTGGATCTGCCTGCTCTGGTCAGGAAATAATTTCACATACTCACAGTGCTGACTGGGGTGTGATTGAGGATACAGTTCAAAAACTAATGAGCACCAAGTCAAAAAGGTGCAGCAAGAGCCAAGATCTTTATCATAGCATTCCAGAGGAAGGCTGAACGGTTCCTGGCATCCAAGCCTGCTGGAATCCAGGTTTTCAGGATTGGGTGCAGAAGACTTAAGATGATTGTCAATCAAATTTGAAATGCTCCTTACGGAGCCACTCCTTAGTTGCCCTGGTTGAGTGTTTCAGGTCACTGACCCAGCCATCCAGTGTTCTTGGGATTTTATTTATCTTTCTTCTTCCTCCAAACATGGCAAGTAGAGTTTATACTCATCTGACCACATGACCTGCTCCCATGCCCCCTCTGGATCCTCCAGATGGTCAAAGGCAAATTTGAGATGGGTCTGGACTAGGGATGGACATTCATTTTCATCGACGAACCAAATGTTTTTTTGTTTTTTTTTCTTTAACTATCCGAATGTAGGTTATTAGTGCACGTCCTTAAACAATGCATTTCACTGTGCCACCGACAGAAATTTGGCAACAGGGGGCAACATTTCACCATCACCCTACCCTGGCTGGCCTCAGTTGTTACACGCGAGCTTCTGTAGGTCATCGCCTAATCATGAAGCGGTCACAGCGAAGTGTGTCGTGGGACCATTTTAGTTTAGAAAATGAGCAAGTGTACTGCAATCACTGCAATGCAAATTACAAAACAATTAATCGACAATGACAATGATGTATCACTTGAACAACGTGCATCCAAGCCTTGTAAAGGACGGTGGAGGCGGTTCATCTCTATCTCAGCCTAGCCTAGCCTAGCCTAGCCTAGCCTCGACTCGGTGTTAGCACGGACCAGAAGGAGCTGCAGCGCACATCGAGCGCACAACAAGCGCATCTTTTTAAGAAACAAAAAGCCTGTAATACTGACGCCTTGATATAATGGGATATAAATTGTCCTTGTTAAGTAGTCTTCTTGATATCTCTTCTTTTATTATCGTTGTTTTTTTTTTAAAGAAAAGAAAAAGGAAATGTGTCTCTGGCTCGCAACTTGAAGCCTTTCTCGTTTGCGCAATGCGCACGAGTTCACGTTTAACTCGTCTTGTTCATAAAAACATCCTCGAAGAAAAACAGCTGCTTTTTTAAATTATTTTGCTATATAAGACTATAGGCCATGATTGGCATAATTGTGATAGTTTTTAATATAAAAATGTTAATGATTAATCGATTATTAATCATTAAGTCTCCCAACGATCGACAAATAAATCTTCACCGAATGCCCATCACTAGTCTGAGACTGAGATTTTATTGGATGTTTTCCATTTATCAGTCAATGAACATAACAGAACAGTTGTTGACAGTGAGTAATATCCACATTCTAACAAAAATAGACATAAATACAGGTATGAAGCAGTATTCAGATTTACTCATCCAATTTTTGGAGCAGCCTACATCATTAAGAAAAATATGAGTAATATTTTACTGATTGTCTTCAAGGAATTTGATTCATTAGCACTATCCTTTTTTGTTCATATGGCAGCAGAACATTTAAATAAAAGTGTATTTTACACTACTTTTGAATTCATTTGATTTTGCGTATACAATGCGATTAATCGTGATTAATTAGGGAATTAATGCGATTAATCGCGATTAAAAATTTTAATCGTTGCCCAGCCCTAATTAATATAAAACTGCTGTTCTGGTGTTCTAAAAAAAAACCAACAAATGTTTTCCAACTATATTCTCGCCAACAGTTTGAGGAAGAAGTTGAAGCAGCAGATTCACACGTATTATCCCATTGTTCTTGTGATATTTCTGTATCCAACTCTGTCTCCCATCTTTTCCTAACATAATCTGTTGATATTCCTTTGGTTGTCAACAAACTCTGATATGATCAAATACTTATTTCTTACAATAAAATGCAAATTATTTAAAAATCATACAATGGGATTTTCTGGATTTTTTTTTAAGATTCTGTCTCTCACAGTTGTACCTTTACTGTACTGCATTTTCACAGGAATGACATTTTCTATAGGGGTGCTCCGATCGATCGGTGACCTGATGGGATCGGCCGATATGCATATGATCGGGATCGGTCAGAATGGTAATTAAAGCCGATCAAAAGAGCCGATCAAAAACGCTCTATTCTCGTGCGCATACACTGTCTATAGACCGTTTCGGGCCAGCCCCCCCCGGAAGTACCCCGTCCGCCATTGCTGGGTTGTGCTACAGAGCGACACTTTCACCAGCTCGCAGATTAACCAGTGTTTTTCTCTTTCTACAAATAGATATTTTTATAATGTCGAGTCGGTCGAGTGGGAATACATGTTCCGTTATAAACTGTGCCAACAATGGCGTGAAAATTCAACAATGGAAGAAGAAAGTATGAAAAACACAAGCCTTTACTGCACGAAGACTGCCTTGTTTGCAGCCATACAATTTCCACCGATTTCCTGGGCGCACCGACAACCAAGAAGTTAGGAAGACGTGGGTGAAAAATATCAACAGAAAGGACTTAGTTCCAAATGAATACAGCCGGGTGAGTTTTTCTTAACATTCAGTCTCGTACTACTCAAAGTCTCGCTGAGAGTCCCGGACGATTCTGGGCGAAAGAACAGCAGTATGACCCTACTGTAGCCCTCGGCACTAGCACAAGCCTATAAATGAATGAATTAATTAATTAGGAGAATGATTGAATAAATTAAATATAACATTAACACATAGCCTAATTTACCGCTAGCGTTAACGTTACAGTAGCATAATCTTTATGGCTTGTTGACATTAGTTATAGCCAGCGTTGCAGCGTTCCACAGTTTTTAGTGTTTGATTATGGGAATAGATCATGCTATTTCCATAACCAATCATTAAAAACAGCGATAAACTACCTTCATCTGTAACTGGAGGCCACTGCCTAACATCATCAATCCAAGACATGTCTGCGGTATCCGTAACAAATGCTCCACGCTGCTGTGTTTGGGTTAGTTGGTGGAGCACCGCACACTCCAGTTATGGCGGGGCCACTAGGGGGCGCATGTCCACAATTTTCAAGTCGAAAAGGTCTAAGACAGCAAGAAAGAAAAGGAAATAAATACAATCGGTGATCGGTATCGGATCGGCCGATATTGATTTCAGTGATCGGTGATCGGCCCCAAAAACCCTGATCGGAGCACCCCTAATTTTCTAGTTTACACTCTAATTTGCTTATGATGTAGGTGGTTATGTTTGGCTTGGTTGGATCACAGCCGTGATAATGAAGCTGGATTAATTGGTTTTAATGATTTAATTGGTGTATTGTGCTTGAGTGGACTCTGGTTTAACTCTGTCTTTTGTTTGGGTCTGGCTCTGCTAAGAGACTCATGGAGACAGAAGCTTGTTGTCTGAAACTCTGGCAGTGCTCCCTGCTTTTCAGACCACATTCAGCTTTGCTTCATTATTGCTTTGCTTTGGTAGAACATAAAAGGAAATGTGTTTTCAGTTGTTCTTTTTAATGGATATTCTAATCTCTATCTTTGAGTGAGAAGAAACACTATATTCATTTATAGCCCCCAGTTAACTGTGATTTCTGTTGCAGCACTGCTAACCTAAGACTCAGTTGACTAACTAATCACACCTCTGCACCAGCACACCTCCTTCTTTAATTCTGTCCTGAAGTCATTTAACTTCAGATTAAATCCTTTCATTTCCATTTCATTTGTGTGGCGCTTTTCAACACGACACAAAACTGTCACTGTCACATTGAACACTCGGAGTAGCGGCGGGTTTGGCATTCAGGTGAGTCTGCTCAGACCGCTTCATTATATAAATAGTTAACAGAGCAGTCAAAACATTTCTGCTCCAAGGTTTTCTCTGGAATAATTAGCTTTTTTTCAGTCTAAACCAAATGAAGAGAAGGAAGTAAAGTGTTTGAGGTGGAGTTGCTCCCTCAGCCTCGTGACAGAAAAGCAGGATTTTCAACTGCTCCTCTTTATTGCTGTTTTGGTTCAACACAACGTAGCATTTTTTGCATTTTTTAAACAGCAAAGTTGCTTTTAGTGATGAGAAAGTGTTGGTGGGTGTGGACTGGCTTCGTGTGGAGCTGTGGTTCCTTATCTCAGCTGAAGTGGGGCCCTCAGGTGAAGTTAAAGGTCACATTTCTGTCCCACCTGTGCTTTATCAATGTACAACCCAGAATCAGGAGAAGTTAGGATGACACAGCACTTCTGACATTTTTTTCCTTTGCAGACAGTATTTTACCCAAGATATTTCATGGTTTTTCCTTTAACATACATTCATATTTGAACATCACATAACAAAAATAGTTGCTGCAGATTTAATACTGTGAAAGAAAAAAGTGCTTCTTTTTTAGCTCATATCAACAGCTGATTTTTAATGATTAGATTTTTTTATTCAGTTTCAGTGCTTATTTTAGTGTCTTAGCTCCGTCCATGTTTGTGTATTATTCACCACCATGAGTGTTAACACCAACAAGTCCAAGAGCCAGACTCTGTGATGGTATGAGGTTGTATCAGTTCCCCTGGAAAAAGCTCCGTTCCACTTCTGAACAGGCAACATTAATGTAGATTTTAGAACAAACATATGCTGCCTTCAAGACCACATCTTTTCCAGGGACGTCCACGCATAAAGAAATGGGCAAAATGACAACAGACACTCATCACTTGACGCCCTCAATGGGAAAATGCCTTTTTAAGTGTCGTGCAAATGAATGACAACCCCACAAAGTGGTAAAAACTTTACTGTTTTTGATATGGATGTTGTCCTGAAATACAAACATGGATGCAAGTTGAAAAGAAAAAACATCTAATATCTTAGGCTCATCCTGTATGCAAAGAAATAGGTGTCAATGATGTTTAAGAATTGTTGTGTTACTTTTTTGATGTTAGATGTTTGACACAAGCACACTGTTGAGCAGAAATGAATCAGTGGTCATATGAACTGTTATTGTGAGATGGATTGTATGCATTATATTATGCATAATATCTGTTTTTAATGAGAACTGTATTTATGTAAATTTGCCTTTTTTTTTTTTTTATCCATTTTTTTGCAAGCAGTTCAGTCAGTAGTCAGTTGGACAGGAAGCAGCTGGAAGTAACCAGGACATTATTAAACATTATAAAATGACTGCGCTAATTAACTGCATCACAGTCTAATTTTGAAAAAGCCCTTGTTAAGAACTGAAATACAGCTGAGTTGGACTGCTGGGTGATGGAGGTGACCGGCTGGATGCTGACGGAGTGGTTGGCATGAGGCAGTGAGTGCAGGAGGACTGAGGGGGACGGAGGGAGGGAGGGAGGCATCACTCAGCAGATTTTCTGCTGCGAGGGAGGTGCAGCAGAGGGGAAACCCTGCGGTTCAGCATCACTTCATCTCCATGCTGCAATCCTTTCCCCCATTGGCTGCGTTAATCACTCTGAAAGCTGGACCCAACACTGTCGGCGCTGGTGATTGGTGGGGCTGGTCTGCAGTGAGGATGCAGGGTTCTGGAGGATCTCTCTGCTGCGTCTTGCTGGCTGCTCTTACCGAAGCCGGCAAAGTGGCACATCCTGTCTGTTTGTTTTATTGGCTTCAAAATTAAATATGTCAGGTGTGAAATTCCAGGTTTGATGAGTGGATGTGCAATCGTGCCTCTGAAGTTTTATCTTTGTTCTTCTTCTGCTGTTGACGACTGCTGAGCTGAGCCTGGAGACCTATCAGTGCTGTGTTTGTAATGTGAAAAGATTGAGCCAGAGGAAGAGTCGCAGTGGCACCGACCCGGGACGAAGTCCTCTTTAAAAGCATGATGTTGTCTTTCGCTGGATGTTCCACACTTGTCCTTCAACCTTTATCATGCTTCATAGCTGCAGATTGATGTCAGTGACGCAGACAGAGTGACTGCTACCGTGAAGATGCTTCAGGACTTTCTGATTTTCCTGTGCCAGAAACTTTTTGGCCAGACGCAGTGTAAGCCCGGTGAAAGCCAGTTGCCAGGGGACAAACAGACCGAGGCAACTGGAAACTGCGGCGAGCTGCAGGTCGGTCCCCGGGGAAAAACTTCCCGCTCCTCTGAGAGTGAGGAAATAAAGAGCAGTAATGCTGCACCAAAGAAGAGCACAGTACTAATCATGGTTGCAGGACCTGCAGATCTTCAACAGGTACGCTAAGATAGGTAGATAATCAGGTATGCTAAGATAGGTAGATAAAGCTTGATTTATATGAACTTTGGGGACAACATCAGTTCAGATAGAGGTCTGCTTTCAACCACACGTCTAAGAAGACAAAACTGTTAACCGCCTAATGCTGTTTATTGATATGCAATATGTCTAACTGAAAGTGAGAAAACCTAAAATCTTTGAAAATCGCTCAGTTGAAAACAAAACAGTTAGTGATGTTTTAAAAGTGAATTGATGCTGATCTTGAAGGAAAATATGGTTGCAAAGATGAACCAATAAAATCAGTTTTAACGTCAGGGATGTAACCTGAGCATCCACTGGGTGGCAGCACCGGTTGAAACTGGTCATTACCACTGCACTCGGGGCGTGCCCGAGATTAGCAAACTTTGGTTTATAAAGCAGCTGTAAACTCCACCGATCCAGAAGGTGCTGGTTTAGTGTAAAAACAAAACACTGACTGCAAGACGAGAGGTGACTCATTGTTTAGATGTGGAGACGACATCTATCCCACAGTGGCAGGATGAGCATCGAACCTCAAGAACCTTTAGGAGGTTTAAGGGTTCACTCCACAATCGTTGTGTTCCTTGGACTGGACTGTGCTCCAGTGAACATAGATCTGTCATATTTTCCCTGGAATCTGCTGTTGCCACGTTCCTAGTCTTTTTTTTACTTTGCCCTTCAACCCTTGGTAATTTTTTGAATTTCTTGTGTTTCTTCTTTTTGACATTGTTGTGTCTTGGGATTGCTACATTTATTACAAGTGGCGTATTCTGAAAATTGTCAACCACCACGATGTCCATTTTTTTTTATTTTTTTTTATTGGAGTTTTCTGGTCCGATATAGTCCAAAAATGGGCTCCATACTCTGTAGAATTGATCTACACTGTAATGTAAGACGTTGGTCAGATATTCCAGGGGGATCAGATCAAAAATGATCTTACGCCAGCCACAAATAGAGGGAACCTTGTCATTAACCCAGTGCAAAAGAATATTTTTCCTAGCTGCAAATGTTAAAATATTGTACAGTCTTTTGTTGGCTGCTGTTTTTAAATGGTCACTTGAAAGACCTAGGCTCAAGGATGTGGGATCCATATTTATGTTTACATGAAAAATTCACTCCATTTCACTTATAATTTCAACCCAGTATCTTTGAAGCTTATGACGGGACCAAAAACAATGAGTCAAAGTTCCCACTTCAGTTTTACACTTGAGACACAAAGGGGAGAGCGAGCGGTTGAAGAGATGTCTGCGATGAGGGGATATATGTAATCTGTGTAGAATTTTAAGTTGTAATGCTTTTGTCCGAGTACAAATTGAAATCTTTTTAGCAAGAGCCCAAATAGTGTCCCATTTTTCTTCACCTATGGTCACTGACAGCTCCTTCTCCCACAAGCCTCGGATACCCTGAGTATCAGTGTAAGACAAACCAATAAGCACACGGTAAAATAAACTCAAAGATACCTTCAACTGTTCACGATGTCCAGTTGCTTAGCCATCAAAAGTCTAGTTTTGAGCTGAAAGTCCAGCAGCATCTAATTCACCACAACCTTCAGTGTTATCTTCTGTTCTGTATTTGGGACGTACCCAGCCAAAGGTGTTCCCGTGCAGCGTTCCAGCCATCTGTTTATGCCATATCTGCCCACATCTGACACGCAGCTGATAAGTTCAGGACTGTTTCAGGGACAGCCTCCACTGAGATTTAGTGCTGAGGGCCTGTGTTTGCACTGCTAGACTCAGTTTCTCAGTGCTGACTTTCAGACCAGCCTTTTCTCAGTATCAGTCACTTATTTAATCTGCTGGTGGTACAAACCATGCAGGGGCTTCTCCTTCTGTGATAATTGATCCTCTGTGTGCCTGTATGTGGTTTCAGCTGCCTGAGGCCTTCACAGTTCATCCCTGTCAGTCTACAGCGTCTTAAGTAAATGTTCACGGTCACCTGACCTTCGCTGCTGAGACCAGGTCACTGAAGGAAACCCACTGAAAGTCTCTACTGTCCTTTGGTTTAGAAGTAGCTCTTCAGGCATGTGTTATCCTGCTGGAATCAGATAAAATCAAAAAATACTTTGTGATGTAAGAGGAATAGTG
Source organism: Hirundichthys speculiger (assembly GCA_018398805.1). NCBI lineage: Eukaryota > Metazoa > Chordata > Actinopteri > Beloniformes > Exocoetidae > Hirundichthys > Hirundichthys speculiger. The sequence goes on from JAGFBZ010000227.1 coordinate 254,737, forward strand.
AGGAATATAACACTTAAACAAATTGGAAAAGGCTAGGCCATACATTATGTGGGCTAAGACATTTCAGGCATCTCAGGAAAATGATGGAAAATACAGTCCTATTTACACATTGATGTAAGTTAAAGACTTGTGGCTAGGGGTGCACGATAACTATCGGGCTGATAACAGGAAATTATGACGTCATCCCGAAAGGTCCGATATCACGACAAATAGCCCCGATAACATATATTTCTGTCAGCACAGCAGTGCCTCGCTCCCTCTGAGCCTTGAATGACCGGTGTTCTGAACTGTTGTGAATGTTATGTTCAATTAACATCGGCATAATCAGAAAAACGATTACTCAATAAGGAAAATCAAGAATACCCCCTCATGCCAGAAAATAACTCGTTAACTCGGTCATAATGTTGGTAGTTGCTGACTTTAATTGATATTCGCAGTATTTTCCCACATGTTACACATAAAAAAAGAAAAACAAATAGAAAAGGACGAAAGAACGACTAGCAAATGAGGGAAAGTCAGAATTTACGTTACACCTTGAATGCAGCCTGCAGCACAGCGCTGATCACAACAAACATGGCGGCGTGGAACTTCGTTACAGTTTCAGAAGAAGATAGTTTGGTGGTTATTTGTGACGAATCCTCCGAGTGAATTCTACGAGGAGGGAAGCACAAGCTTTAATACGTAAAACCTGATCAGCCACCTACAACATAACAATCGCTTCCATGGAGTTTTGAAATCACGCTAACGGAAGCTAATGCTAACGTACGCAAGCCAGCAGCAGTCTCCCCTCCCCTCTCCCTCATTCCTCTCATCTAAAGCTTCCATGAGATTAAAACCCAAAAACTACTGAACCTCATTTACTTTAATTAAAGGTATTAATTTAAATGGAACCACAAACCAAAATCCTTTAAATGTTAATCTTTTACAGTTAGTAATTCTGATGCATGTATTTCCATCAGTTCAAGGAGCCTTTATTTTTTATATCAGTCAGTAATGAACTGATATAATTTAAGTTGATGTGAGGTTTGTTTGATAGCTTTAAGAAAATGTTTGAGAGGCTTGCCAATAGTTTTTCATTGGAAAAAATAAATATCTGTTCATATAAAAAGTCAAAACTATTTTTGGTTTTGTTCATAGTATTGATGTAATAATCTCAGGTATATGTGTGTGTTATCGGTATCGGCCTGTAGGAGAAAAGTTATCGGTTATCAGTATCAGTTTTAAAAAACAGTTATCGTCCATCCCTACTTGTGGCAGTAAGAAGTGTTGTCTGCAGGGATGTTGTGGTTCAGATGGTCAACTGATTGAAGGGTTGACCGTTGCATCCTGAAGGGAAGCAGGTCCTGGGCCCCTGCAGGACAACTCCTGGCAGTGTTGGAGTGTAAATGGCTGACAGAAGCAGCACAGCTCTTCATTCTTCAGAGGCATGCTGCACCCTTTATGGTGCAATAAACACATGCAATGTAGCATTTAGAGCCCTCGGTAGAGGTTGTGTATTTGTACATGGAGGCTATATTTCTGCCACAGTCGGCCACTGATCTGGCCGGAGATAATCTGGTGCTGGTGACTGAGTGACCAAGTGGTGACAAATGATAAACTTGTTTGACATGAGCCATGTTGTGTGTGTTTCATGCAGCAATCTTTTAGGTGATGGTTTACCTGCCAGGCATTGGCATGGGTTTGCCAGCCATTATTTTTTTTAAACTGAAAGTCTGTCATAGCTGTATGCTAGTTAAAGATCTCTCAGTAAAATCATCAATCACTAAAACACATTACTGCCATAAAACAGTGACTTCTGGATTGTCTTCATTCTGGGAGTCCAGTGGTGCATGCAGTCAGTGGTATTATTCATCATTTCTGCTCTATCGGCGTTGCTCTCTCACCATCTGGTACAGATCACTGAGCAAAGCAATGCTCACATCATTCAGTGAGAGCTAAAGGTGGGTTTCTTCTTTAACCTGCACGCCTGGCTGGTTCTTCTGTGTTGCAGGTAATCTTTCTGTCCACTGCACTGGTCCTGTTGTGTCTTTGATTCCTCATGGAAACCTTTTTCAGTTAAGTTGCTAGGTTGTAGTAGCAGAGGACGTCCTGGATGACCTGGACGGCTAATGACCCGAGGTCTGTGATGGCAGTAAAGTGGACTATACCTGAGGCCGAGTCAACAGAACACATATGGTCCGAGTTAGTGGAAATGTGTCCCATCACTCTGTCCGCAAACTGGTTCAGCTGTCTTAAATGAGTTCAAGCTAACATCCTTCACCGATGTTGTTCACACATTTTTTTTTAATTCATTTTTTGGAGAAAAGTTAAAAATACTGTACTTCAATATTAAATCATCATTTTTAAGAGTAGCTTCCAGTTTCCACCTGAAATGTTTGTTCGAGGTACAAGTATCTCAAAGATCTCATTCTGTTCATTCTTTCTTTCAGAAAATTGTAAAAGCAGGAGACAAAGACCTGGATGGACAGCTGGACTTTGAGGAGTTTGTTCATTATCTCAGTGACCACGAGAAGAAGCTCCGGCTCGTCTTCAGAAGTCTGGACAAAAAGAACGATGGTAAATAAAAACAAATGTACAAATGTCCTCAAAGTTTTGAATCAAGGCAACTGGAGATCCTTTTCTAGGGTCCAAAGAAAAGTCTGTGAGGATAACCATGAACTGGATGACCCAGAGTCTCCACCAGTGTATTTGTTTCAGTTGGTAATGAAATTTCTTTTCAGCTTTGAAGTGAAGAAATCAAAAACACAATCTTGTTTCGTAAGTTGACTTAGTGGACCTTTAACTGATAAATAAGTCATCAATTGTTATGTTGCAGGCCGGATTGATTCACAAGAAATAATGCAGTCTCTACGTGACCTGGGAGTAAACATCACTACCGAACAGGCCGAGAAGATTCTCAAAAGGTACGTTCATGCTACGGTCCACATCCTTTCATCTTCTGAAAGGGGAAATTACAAAACTGCTCTTTGTCTCTTTGAGAGCATATTCTTGGGTGTCTGAGGTGATTACAAGCTCGAAAATTCAAAAAAGCTAAAAAAAAAAAAAAAAAAAAAAAAAAATTAACAGCAAATGCTCATCAGCATAAGTATAGTAGCGTAAGAAAAAAAATCAGCTAATAATGCTCAATCTTTATTTTGTTTAATATTTTATATCCCTATAATGCAACCCAGCTCTCTAGTTCTTCATTCTTACGCAGTTGAATTTGGAAATTCTGACTTCCCATTTGTCATTGAATGCACCTCCAGGACACAGCACAGGGATGTGACAATGTCAACAGTGAAAGTACTTTAAAAAAGAAAAAATAATGAAAACACTAGTGCTATAAATATAAGCAATGGTTGTTGATGTTTGATACTAAAAACCTAAATTATACACCTTTTTAGAGATAGTTATAGATTTAAGACCAGGGTTAGTCCTTTTCTGCTCATCCTAGCAACCCCAAAAAAGAAGCTATTATTGTCTCCCTTTTACACAGACTTGACAGAAGCCAGTCAGCATCTCATCAGCGTGTGCGTATTCATGGCAGTCTGGTGTTGCCGTGGGAACGCTGGCAACAGTGTTGTGTTCTGCCACACAGACATGCAGAAGTTTGTCCCTGTGATTACCTCTGGGTCTGGCCCAGAGACATACCAGTAGTCCTTCAGCTTTGGTCTCCTGTTCTGGTTCTGTACTTGGACGCAGGACACAGATGTGCAGCGTAGGTCAGGGGTGGGCAGTCCCAGTCCTGGGGGGCCGCTGCCCCGCATGTCTTAGATGTTTCCCTGCCACAACACACCTCCAGGTGTGAATGAATGGATCACCAATGGTCTGCAAAAGCTGTTAACGACCCGTTCATTTGAATCAGCTTTGCTGAAGCAGAATAGAATAGAATAGAGTCCTTTATTGTCACTGTACATGGGTTCAATGAGATTAAAAGCAGAATCTCCGGTTACAGTCCAAAACAGTGCGGATCAGTGTAAAAAGATATGCAGTGTAGAGAAAAATAGTGCAGATAATCGAGGTAGTAGAAATAAAAGAGGATGTGAGGTGCACAGTCAAGTCCTGAGACGGTATAACAGATACTATATACAGATGTTTACACATGTGGTGGAATATTGCACAGATGGGTTCAGGGCAGTTATGGCTTTGAGGAAGAAGCTGTTTTTTAGTCTAGTCTAGTTTAGTCTATCTACGCAGGGAAACTTCTCAGACTTGCAGGGCAGCGCCCCCCCTTAGGACTAGAGCTGCGCCCCCTGACTGTGGGAGGAAACTGGAGAACATCTAAACCAGTTTGGGCTTGGTTTGTCCTGTCATGCTTCATATTCTGTGCTCTCTTACGTCAGTAACATTCTTCAAGGGTTATTGAGCTTGATCCTTGTGCTGTTGTTCAGAAAACCCCAGCACAGGGATCAATTTCAAATGTCCTATTACCAGTGAGAGCTTTATCAATTACCTATTTTTACATTCTCTGAATGTCAGATCAATATTTCCTTTTTCTGCTGTGGCAGGTAAAAACTAATCAACAACAAACATAGAACAAAGCAGATCTAAGCAGGGGACTAAAATCAGTCATTATTATACCACCCACAGCAGAACGCTTTACTCTGGAACATTTTTAAGGAGCTTTCCAGTAACCCAGTCTGGTAACAGCTCTGGGAGCTGAGAGCTTCGAGTGAGTTGCTCCACCTGGTCTGAATAACAAAATAAACTTCCAAACAACTCTGAGGTGTTCTCGTTTTCACGTGACTTGTGTATTTACCTCGTGTAGAAATAAATATGGACGCAGTCTTATGAACAAATACATGCAAGGAACTATATTCTCAATTTAGCTCAGTGCTCGGTGATTTCATTTCACAAGGGGATGATGATAACATTCATGAGTATAATAGTAGCTCCCAACCAGGTTGTAGTCATCAGGGGGATACTGGTGACCTGGGGACACTGGTGGTCCAGCTGATAAACCATCATGCTTAAACATAACAGAACAAACATAACAGAACACTTTCAGAACCACTGCTGGATTTGGTCCATCAGTGGTCGTGTCCTTGAGTAACTGTCCTAATTTTGAAAAGCATCCATCAGGAGAAAAATGTTCAGAGGAAATACGATGCCTCTTGATTAGTTCAGCTTGTATGTTGATGTCTATTATTTATCCAGAACAGTCAGCTTCTGAACCTTCAGGTCACAGTTTTTGATTTTCTGTGAAACGTTAGATTAGACTCTGGCCTCTGGTATAGACTAATTTAGGGATGAGCAACAGCTTTTCCATCATTTTAACTGTGTTCAAATGAGGCAGAGAGTGAACCTGGTCATCTTGGACCTTTATTTTGAAAGTCTGTCTTCAGAATATGCTGATATAATAATGGCAGGTGTTTAAAAAGTTATTGAGAGACTGATTATGATACAATATATTTGATCTTTGCAAACCTAGCTCTCGTCACACCTCCTGCTGAAGTCTTGGATTATCTGGGATTGTTTTTCTGTTGATAGTGATTGATGTTTAAAATGACTGTAGTAACCTCCTATGAGCACCAAGCAGCTCTTATTTTGAAAGGGTTTGAAAGTTTTTCCCTTTACCAGCTTTTAGTGACGTGCAGAAGAGAAGTGGTGGCGTGAACATATGTACACAGCTGCAAGGCAGCAGTTCAGCATGTCCACGCCACGCAGCTGCTGTGAGCTGACGGGACGGAGACTCTGCTGATAAGATGTCCTCGTTTTCTAGTAACTCTGTCTCACTGCATCATCAATAGTTAAATGGTTACATGGTTGATTGATTTGTTTTGTTAAGTTTATAGCTCCCCATGCTGTTGTTGCATTGCTTTATATTAATCACAAATTGAAGTACCAAATTCAACAGTTTATCTGTCAGATTTAAATAACTGACTTTTAGGAAACAGTTTTAATTAAATTAAATTTGAAAATCCCTGACCTCTGTCCAAAATGAGTATTCATGTCCTTGCACTGTTGCATGTGATGTGTGGAACATCTTCCTCGGCCCGTATCTCTGCTCGTGGTCAGCTGATATGTGCTGTTTGAGGCTGATGCTGAGTCCAGGTGAATGGGGGTGGCATGGTGGCTAACATATGAGGCTGGTGTAATGATATGGTTGTTTTGTGCATTTGATCATCACTTTTAGATTTACGTTCCTCACTGAGAGAATTATAGTTCACGTGTGAGACAAGCGACACAATCTGTCAGGAGTCTTCCGGGTATGAGACAGGATTTTAACATATCCTTTCTCTTGGTTGCAGGGTTGAGTATTTTAGGAGCCTTAATATCCTTCACTCTTGACTCTGGTATAAAAGCAGAATTAAACATAGGTTTTTTATAAATGGGAATGGGATTTACCATATCCTCAATAAGAAAGGGAGCTGAGTACCTGCTGCTAAATCGCAGCATGTGATCCAGCCCTGATTTTGTTTTCATGTTTATACCATTTTTGTAAACTCCTCCCCTTCCTGTGACTCTTTATTATCATCAGAAGTTTTAATCATCAGTTCTTTCTAATTACAGAGACTTTTAATGTTTCTTAAGGTTAGCAGCTCCAGTACCATTCTTCCAGTTCTAGGAACCACGGTCTCTTAATTTTACCCAGCAGGTTCTATTGGCCTACTCACAGTCATGGTCATACCCTGGACCTGGTTCTAACTACTGCCTCTTTAGATGTTGAGGTGTTTCAGATCATGACTATTCATCAATTACCAGTCCCTTCCTCCTGCAGTAAATGCTTTACCGACAGTCACTGTCTTCAAAACCTATTGAGCCTTCTTTTTGTTCTGCAGCATTAAAAACTGAATTTAATTTGAGCTCTGAAGATATCCCGAACTCTGGGCCCTCTGAAACAGAGTAAACCAACTGTGGCTAAACAGTAACAGCTGGAGTAGCAATGGGAAAAAAAAAGACATTATATGGCCAATTATCAATAAAGAGTGAAAGTAGAAAGGGTACAGTAGTGCACACTGCCAGGTTAAAAATCACATGTAATTTGATGTTTATTTTAGAATCAACTCAAAAGAAGCACTTCAGACTACACGGTCCAGGATGTTGGCACAGTTGAAACACATCCCAACAACAGTTGGGACATAATGAGTTGCACTCTGCAGAGCGACAGGACAGCCACAGTAACACTGTTGCTCAGTAACTCGGTGAGAGGCTGGCTGCACTGCAGAGCTCTGCATTTACTTTCCTTTCACTCACACGAATTCATTTAGAGATAAGCCAGCTGGCTCTGAAAGGAAACTGTTCTGTTCTGGCACTGATCTGTTGTTAGATGTTGATGATCCTTGTAAAAATGTGCAAATGTTTGAGATGGTTGATGGCAGTTCTCACTTTAATTCAGCTTGAAGCGGGACACATTTAAGGATATTTTGGTTGGACTGCCTGCTGCATCCACCTGCCAGAGCTTCTCTTCTGCTGCTGATCCCTCCTCAGTGTTCCCTTTTAGGATGTTCTGACTTCTTTTGTTATGACTAAGTGTGAATCTTGTCTTTTTCGTCTAACCCTCTGTCTATCTGTGTCCCTTTCTCACTGTCTGGTCTCAGAATCAGGAGGGGCCATATCTGGGCCCCTGTCTTGTCGTAAGTAGGAGCTTCTATAGTCTGCTTGCTCAGCTATTGCTGCACTAACCACTAATGCTTCACAAGTCCAGTTCAGTTACAAGCTGCAATGTTTCTTTAAGCTATTTTGAAGAAAAATTGCAACAAATATCTTTTACTGTGTACTGCAGTCGTTTTTTTCTGACAGTCTGTGTCCATGTTCTTCTTATATGTGCAGTATGGACAAAAATGGCACCATGACGATCGACTGGAATGAGTGGCGGGATTACCATCTCCTGCATCCAGCAGGCAACATTCCTGAAATCATCCTCTACTGGAAGCACTCCACGGTACACACTAGTCCTCACTGTCCACAAACACAGATGTGTGGTATCTTCTCTATTTAACAAAATTAAGAGCTGGTGCGATATATAAGTATACTGTACAATGGTGGCCTTGATGATAGCTTCATGGTGTTCAGCTCTAGCACTGCACTGACAAACCCAAGCCCTTAGTGTGTATACTGGCTCATAGAAGTAACATTATTAAAAAGTCAAGTGCATCAGGGCTGCAGATCTTTTAAATCTTAATTGTTTCATTTCTGTCTGCAAACTTTCCTGAGGGACTCGCTCCCTGTAAAACTGATGACATTCATTATTGGATGCTCATGGTATTCAGTTACTCTATTAAAAACAGGCATGATTATGTCATCCTGTCCAAGAACACTGTTTACCTTTCCTCCCACAGGTGCAAGTTACAGAGCAGCGATGCACAGAAGAAGCCAAATGTGAACTTGACCCAGAAACCACCCTGTTTTCTCTGGACCAAAGCTCATTTAACATGAACCGAGGCAAAGTGGAAAACTTGTCTCGTTGTTAGACAAATTAAAATTCTAAATTCCTATTGGAAACCATGGAGCATTACTTTTTATCTAGTAGTTCCATAGGTAGGGGTGCACGATAACAGGAAATTATGACGTCATCCCAATAAGTCCGATATAGCGACGAATAGCCCCGATAACATATATATTTCTGTCAACACAGCAGTGCCTCGCTCCCTCTGAGCCTTGAATGACCGGCAGTGAATATTATGTTCAGGTGACGTCGACATAATCAGAAAAACGATTACTCAATAAGGAAAATCAAGAATACCCCCTCATGCCAGAAAACAACTTGATAACTTGGTCATAATTTTAGTAGTTGCTGACTTGAATTGATATTTGCAGTATTTTCCCACATGTTACACATAAAAAAAGAAAAACAAATAGAAAAGGACGAAAGAACGACTAGCAAATGAGGGAAAGTCAGAATTTACGTTACACCTTGAATGCAGCCTGCAGCACAGCGCTGATCACAACAAACATGGCGGCGTGGAACTTCGTTAAAGTTTCAGAAGAAGATAGTTTGGTGGTTATTTGTGACGAATCCTCTGAGTGAATTCTACGAGGAGGGAAGCACAAGCTTTAATACGTAAAACCTGATCAGCCACCTACAACATAACAATCGCTTCCATGGAGTTTTGAAATCGCGCTAACGTGAGCTAACGGAAGCTAATGCTAATGTGCGCAAGCCAGTAGCAGTCTCCCCCTTCTCCCCTCCTCTCCCTCATTCCTTTCATCTAAAACTTCCATGAGATTAAAACCCAAAAACTACTGAACCTCATTTACTTCAATTAAAGGTATTAATTTAAATGGAACCACAAGCCAAAATCCTTTAAATGTTAATCTTTTTCAGTTAGTAATTCTGATGCAGGTATTTCCATCAGTTCAAGGAGCCTTTATTTTTTATATCAGTCAGTAATGAACCTTATTTAAGTTAATGTGAGATATCAAATAGGTTTGTTTGATAGCTTTAAGAAAATCTTTGAGAGGCTTGACAATAGTTTTTCATTGGAAAAAATAAATATCTGTTCATTTAAAAAGTCAAAACTATTTTTGGTTTTGTTCATAGTATTAATGTAATGATCTGAGGTATATGTGTGTGTTATCGGTATCGGCCTTTAGGAGTTGAAAGTTATCGGTTATCGGTTCTGGTGCATCCCTATCCATCAGCATTAGTGCCTGTGGGAACGGGCAGCTGGCTCATCAATACAAACATGAATAATATCCGTATAGAGGTATCAGAGTCCCAACCGTTTGTGATACACTGTTGCCATCAAATTTAAGACTACCTTTTTTTTCTTAAGATTCTACATATCCTAAGTTTAACCATTTTCTATGTTCTTCTATAAATAAAATACAGGGGTTTTGAGCCTTGATGAACTTTGAAACTCCTCAGATATAACATCAGCTACATCTCTAAGTGTTTGTGATTCATTTCTCCACAGATCTTGGATGTTGGAGAAAGTATGATGGTGCCTGATGAGTTCACAGCAGAGGAGAAGAAAACAGGCATGTGGTGGCGACACCTAGTGGCCGGAGGAGGAGCCGGCGCAGTGTCTCGGACTTGCACGGCACCGCTGGACAGGTTGAAAGTACTGATGCAGGTAAAACACAACATAGAGCTCAATAATTCAGGTGGATGTGACACAGCTGGCTCTCGGGGGGGGGATGAAGCTGAACAGCAGGGGTTGAATCCTCTGTAAACACACCTGCTGTTTTTCTTTGTCCAGGTTCATTCCTCCAAGAGCAACAGCATGCGTATTTTTGGCGGCTTCATCCAGATGATCCGAGAAGGCGGCGTGAGGTCGCTGTGGCGAGGAAACGGCATTAACGTCATCAAAATCGCCCCGGAGTCTGCTATAAAGTTCATGGCGTACGAGCAGGTGCACACAAACGCCGGCGGCTCCAGCACTGTGTTTCTGTCAGGTGTTGTTGCTGAATGAAAATAATGACATCTCGTCTGTCAGATTAAACGATTAATTGGCAGTAACCAGGAGACGCTGGGCATGACGGAGAGATTCGTGGCTGGCTCTCTGGCTGGAGCCATCGCTCAGAGCAGCATCTACCCCATGGAGGTGAGGAGCCAACACACAGACCTACTTCAGTGTTTATCCTAGTTTAAACCTTTAAGGTTTTCTCTGACTCCTGGACTTCAGATAATAACATCATTTCTGTCATCTCAGGTACTGAAGACCCGGTTGGCCCTGAGGAGGACGGGTCAGTACTCTGGGATCCTGGATTGTGCCAAACAAATCTTCAGGAAAGAGGGCGTGGCTGCTTTCTACAAGGGTTATATCCCTAACATGGTGGGCATCATTCCCTACGCTGGCATCGACCTGGCCGTCTATGAGGTTTGTGGACGTTGTTGAGGGATGGCAGACGTACATCTGAGTGGGTTTGTTCTGACTCCTTGTGCTTCCTGTCAGACTCTGAAGAACTGGTGGCTGCAGCGCTTTGCCACAGACAGCGCTGATCCAGGAGTGTTTGTGCTCCTGGCCTGTGGCACCACATCAAGCACATGTGGCCAACTGGCCAGCTACCCGCTAGCCCTGGTCAGGACTCGGATGCAGGCACAAGGTCGGTTACCACAGCACTTACAGTCATGGAAAAAATGATTAGACCACCCTTGTTTTCTTCAGTTTCTTGTTCATTTTAATGCCTGGTACAACTAAAGGTACATTTGTTTGGACAAACATAATGATAACCACAAAGATTGCTCATAAGAGTTTTATTTAAGAGCTGATATCTTACCATTTTCCACGGTTTTCTTGATTATAACCTAAATCACTTAAGTTTTTACATCAGTAGCTATGGTGTTGTACTGCCAAAAACACTGCTTTTATGCATTCAGTGTTTTCTTTTGTCTGTTTTAGTCACATGATGACATTTAGTGGTACCAGGTATTAAAATGAACAAGAAAGTGAAGAAAAAATGGTGGTCTAATAATTTTTTCCATGACTGTAAGAGGAGAGGAAGAAGTGATTAAAACACAGACAACAGTCAGACCTGAGATGGATTTTTTTGTTCTTATCTCAGTCTGCCTGACTTTCTTTCTAATCCTGTTTAAGATAATATTGATGATCTCGATAATAAATAAATTGCACTTATTTTTTTTCTCTTGCTTTTGGCCCCTTACTCAGATTTCTGCAGATCACTCTTACAGCGGCCATATTGTTTGACCGTAAGCTGACAAGTGTGTTTCCTGTGTTTTCAGCCACCGTGGAAGGAAGCCCTCAGATGAACATGACGGGCCTGTTCAAACACATCGTTCGGACCGAGGGAGCAACGGGACTCTACCGGGGTCTGGCCCCCAACTTCATGAAGGTCATTCCATCCGTCAGCATCAGCTACGTAGTTTACGAGCACCTCAAGATCACGCTGGGAGTCCAGTCTACGTGAGGAGAGGCGTTGGCGAGACATCAGGAGACCAAAGATGCTTTTTTTTTTTTGTCATTCATGTTTGATTGTGTGAGGCTGGAAGGAGACGAAAGGAAACAAGCAGCTGAGACGACACATTTCAATCAAATCATCAGCTGGAGGGAATGAAGGAAACGCTGACATGGAGGACAATGGAAAAAAGGATGGGGACCTTTGGGCCGACTGGAGACGTTGTGGAAGCTGGGAAGCTTCATACCGTTGTTCAAGCAGTCCAGTAGTGCTTTATCATCACTCCAGTCTTAGTTCATCTAAACAAGTTTACATTACAGTAAGTTAGCAGCCGAGCTGCTGATGGTGGTTTGGCAGGAGGAGTCCTGTCAGTCTGAGGGAAGAGTCTCAGTCTTGTTTTTGGTACATTATTTCATTAACAACCATTCATTTAAAATGCACAGAATCAAGCTGGAGCTCATGGCGAGATGACCTCCGCAGGTTTTGTGCGTGCGTAGATTTAGATGTGCTTTATAGCTTTGTTCTTTGTAACAAAGTGACCCCCAGTCAAGCGTAGAGGTTCAAAACTAGAGGAAAAGACAGTAATGTTACGCCCTAAACCGTTACACCCGTCATTTATGCCTGGGCTTTAATCTGCCACTGAGCTTTAGCCTTTACTAAAAAAAACAAACAACTACTCGACATCCTTTTTTCTGCATTATTTAAAGCTCATAAAGGTAAGTTTTAAAGAGTCATTAACACAAGGAGACATGAATTTCACCCACGCAGTCATATATTCCTACTTTAGTTAAGTCCCACGCAGCCTGACGCCTGAATTTAAGACAACAGGAGAATCAGTTTTTCTGTTTCATTAAACCTGCTGCATGTATTCAGGTGGATCCCAGTTCCCACGAGCACGAAAACGCGCACACCCAGAAAGGATGATGCTACCAACAGTTCCTGACCGGCTTCGTCCTGCTGGGGGACACTGGGTGTCCTGGGCG
>JAGFBZ010000227.1:272500-356728 GCA_018398805.1 Hirundichthys speculiger
TCCCTTGAGAAACGGAACCCTCCCCTATTTATAAACTAAAGTACGAGTCTATAAATGGGGGAGGGTTCCGTTTTTCAAGGGACGGTTGGCAACCCTAATCACGACGAATAGCCCCGATAACATATATATTTTTGTCAACACAGCAGTGCCTCGCTCCCTCTGAGCCTTGAATGACCGGCAGTGAATGTTATGTTCAAGTGACGTCGGCATAATCAGAAAAAGGATTTCTCAATAAGGAAAATCAAGAATACCCCCTCATGCCAGAAAACAACTTGTTAACTTGGTCATAATTTTAGTAGTTGCTGACTTGAATTGATATTCGCAGTATTTTCCCACATGTTACACATAAAAAAAGAAAAAAATAGAAAAGGCTGAAAGAACGACTAGCAAACGAGGAAACGTGGGAATTTACGTTACACCTTGAATGTCCTGATCACAACAAACATGGCGGCGTGGAACTTCGTTAAAGTTTCAGAAGAAGATAGTTTGGTGGTTATTTGTGACGAATCCTCTGAGTGAATTCTACGAGGAGGGAAGCACAAGCTTTAATACGTAAAACCTGATCAGCCACCTACAACATAACAATCACTTCCATGGAGTTTTGAAATCGCGCTAACTAGTGCACGGCAATATGACGATACATATCGTGGGGACGATAGAAAAGTGTGTATCGTGCCATTTCTCTTCTATCGTTTCTAACCTAATTTTATCAATTATTGCAGCAAATATGTAATTAAATAACCTGCAACGATAAATTTGATAGAATCATATCTACTTCTACAAAGTAGCCTTTTATGTTTGCACTTTTATTCATGGTTAATGCCTTAAACAGAGTTCTCTTCAAACCTGATGTTTACTTTAGACACTTTATATTGGTTTGCAAACTTTGCACTACAAGGTTACAGATTTCAGAAAGTTGAAAAATAATTTGTGTTTATTTTTTATAGCTCAACTTCAGTGCAAAAATGTGTTTTTCCTCTCAGAAACTGTTGTGCACTTTAAAAAAAATCTGAAAGCTACTGTACCTCTGTACCTACCTGTTTTTGCTGCACTAAAATGTATGTTTGTGACAGTTCAGCTAAATGTCCTTTCAAAATAAAGTTGAAAAGTAAGCAATGAAATTTTTGTCAAACTTTTCAGAGAATAACTGAAAACAGAAAACATACTTTATTATGGTATATCGTGATATATAACGTTATCGTGATATAAAATAGTCCATATCGTGATATATGATTTTTTTCCATATCGCCCAGCACTAGCGCTAACGTGAGCTAATGGAAGCTAATGCTAACATGTGCAAGCCAGCAGCAGTCTCTCCTCTCCCTCATTCCTCTCATCTAAAGCTTCCATGAGATTAAAAATTAAAAACTACTGAACCTCATTTACTTTAATTAAAGGTATTATTTAAATGGAACCTCAAGTCAAAATCCTTTAAATGTTAATCTTTTTCAGTTAGTAATTCTGATGCATGTATTTCCATCAGTTCAAGGAGCCTTTATTTTTTATATCAGTCAGTAATGAACCTTATTTAAGTTAATGTGAGATATCAAATAGGTTTGTTTGATAGCTTTAAGAAAATGTTTGAGAGTCTTGCCAATAGTTTTTCATTGGAAAAAATAAATATCTGTTCATTTAATGTAATGATCTTAGGTATGTGTGTGTGTTATCGGTTATTGGTATCGGCCTTTAGGAGCTGAAAGTTATCGGTTTTAAAAAACAGTTATCGTGCATCCCTAGCTGCAGGAATTATGAATATTAACTCGAAGGTTAAACATGAGTGGCTGTCTTATTTTTTCTCCCTGAGGGTTTTCAGTGATGCTGCAGGATTCACTTCCACGTATGGGACTCATGGTTTCACTCTGTCCTGACAGGCCTTCTGCAGATCTCCCTGAGTCGTGTTGGAGTCTTGCTGCTGGCTGGCGGTCAGGGGACCCGCCTCGGTGTTCAGTATCCTAAAGGAATGTACGACGTTGGGCTACCGAGCGGTAAAACCTTATACCAGATCCAGGCAGAGCGCATTCACAAAATCCAGGACCTTGCAGACAGGAAGCATGGCTCTACGTGCACTGTTCCCTGGTGAGAGTTCACACCTCCTTCATTAATCTGATCTGATCTATTCCTGCTGTTTGCTGATCACAAACCTGTCGAGCAGGTTGTTAATCCAGATGTTTGGCCACCTGGTTGCAGTAGAAGTCACTAATTATCATACATGTGTTTGATGCACAGAGAGCAGCAACAGTGTTCTTTAAAGTCATTTTTTCTGACTGCATGAAAAATGAATTATTTATTGTTTGTTTTTCAAAAAGAAAAAACAATAACTTTGACCATTTTCAACATCTGATATTTAGTCTTATTCTGGTTTTTAAAGGAACTACAGTATGCCTTTTATGTGACTTAAAATCAGTGGCATTTTCCATCTTGCATCTTTCAGCAAGACATGTTAATTTTATATGTTCAAGTTCTTACAAGAGTCCTCCTTCAGTGGCTTTCAGTAGGATAAAGGTCTGTCTGTCTGATCTTTTTTGTTAGGTTTGTTCTGGAGATACGCTGGCAGTTATCCCAGATTCAAATGTGAAAAAAGATAAAAGTCGGCAAACATACAGGGACAGTTGTATGTGATCATCACGCTAAAGCCAGTAAACCATTCCTTTCACCTACAACTGATCTGTTGTCAATTTAAAGAAAAAAATCATTAGCAGCTTTAAGGAATAAAGTCCTGAGCATTTGGCATGTGCAACTTGGACATCTTTAAGACAGACTTTGTACGTCAGGGAGTTTGTGCAACTGAACATTAAAACTGAAATAGTGTGTGAAAACCCGTCAGGTACATCATGACCAGTGAGTTCACTCTGGCTCCAACACAGCGGTTCTTCCAGGACAACAACTACTTTGGTCTGAAGCCTTCAGACATCATCGTGTTTGAGCAAAGGATGATTCCCGCCGTGACGTTTGATGGGAAGGTGATCCTGCAGAGTAAAGGAAAGATAGCCATGGCTCCAGGTAGGCGCACACAAGGCCCTTCAGGATGTCCAGAAATAACAAACTGCTCGTCCTCTGAACTCACTTATGATCCCAAATGTGGGCTCAGGACAGATGGAGGGTAATGATGAGTATGTCCTCTCTCTTTCAGATGGCAACGGTGGTCTGTACCAGGCTCTGATTGACAATAAGGTGCTGGAGGATATGAAGAAGAGGGCCGTGGAGTATTTACATGTGTACTGTGTGGACAACATCCTGGTCAAGATGGCCGACCCGCTGTTTGTTGGTTTCTGTGTGACCAGAGGGGCCGACTGTGGGGCCAAGGTGCAGTCACACAACATGACAGAACAAGTTTAGGAAACTATTCACGATCATTCAAGATGAGGTGACTTGTATCTTTTTCACGTGCTTCAAATATTGAAGTAGTAGAAGCAGCAGCCGGTTAATGCCAGTACCGCAGAGCAGACAGACTCTTCTTCCGTCATATGTCCTCTTTGGAATATCCATCCATCCATTATCTATACCCATTTCATCCTTGAAGGGTCACGGGGATCTGCTGGAGCCTATCCCAGCCGTCTACAGGCGAAAGGCAGGGGTACACCCTGGACAGGTCGCCAGTCCATCACAGGGTCACACATACAGACACACAACCACTCGCACTCACTCCTACGGACAATTTAGAATTACCAATTAACCTAACATGCATGTCTTTGGACTGTGGGAGGAAGCCGGAGTACCCGTAGGAAACCCACGCAAACACGGGGAGAACAAGCAAACTCCACACAGAAAGGCCCCGAGGTTCAAACCAGGACCCCCCCTGCCGAGGTCCGAACCAGGAGGCTGTGAGGCAACAGTGCTAACCACTAAGCCACCGTGCTGCCCTCTTTGGAATAGTACATGACAAATATGCACCGGTTTATTACAACATGTATAAGGAAATTAACGGTGCAGTGAAAAAGAGGCGTTTTTAGCTCTTCTTGTGTCCCGTCTGTTGACCTCTGTGTCAGGTGGTGGATAAGACGGACCCCATGGAGCCGGTGGGCGTCGTCTGCAGGGTGCGAGGGGTCCCTCAGGTGGTGGAATACAGCGAGATCCAACTGGAGACGGCCCAACTCAGAGGATCAGGAGGGGAGTTGGTCTACAGCACCGGGAACATCTGCAATCACTTCTTCACCAGGACGTTCCTCCAGGAAGTTGCAGAGTAAGACATGTATTGGTGGATGTATTTGGTGTTGTAAAGATAAAAAAAAAACATTGATTGCTTTTATCTTCTGTAATTTTTCAGGAAGTTTTTGGGTCAACTGAAACAACATGTTGCCATCAAGAAAGTTCCATTTGTGGACACGTGTGGCAATCAAGTCAAACCCACGAAACCCAATGGCATAAAGATGGAGAAATTTGTTTTCGATGTCTTCCCATTTTCAAGGTATGGATGTTATATTTACTGTCCAAGCTCAAATCAGAAAAGATGGGATCGTAATGAAAATGCAAATGAAAAAAAGACAAAACAACTAAAGCTCAGTTCAGTTCAATAAAACATACAGTTCAGGCCTGGAACACATCCAGCAGAAGTTGTTATAAAGCTGTTCAGTACAGTGACGAAGCGATAGAAAAAGAATAATGGATGTAATGATGATCTGATTCAAAAAAAATATTTATTAAAAAATGTCACTTAAACTCCAATGTGCAAAATAGAAGCTGGATGTCAACCTTGTCCAGAGGCGACGTCAACATCTCTGGGCTCGGAGGCGACGTCGACATCTCTGGGCTCAGAGGAGACTTGGACATCTCTGGGCTCAGAGGAGACGTCGACATCTCTGGGCTCGGAGGAGACGTCGACATCTCTGGGCTCAGAGGAGACTTGGACATCTCTGGGCTCGGAGGAGACGTCGACATCTCTGGGCTCGGAGGCCACGTCGACATCTCTGGGCTCGGAGGCCACGTCGACATCTCTGGGCTCGGAGGCCACGTCGACATCTCTGGGCTCGGAGGCCACGTCGACATCTCTGGGCTCGGAGGCGACGTCGACATCTCTGGGCTCAGAGGAGACGTCGACATCTCTGGGTTTAAAGGCGACGTCGACGTCTCTGGGCTCAGAGGAGACTTGGACATCTCTGGGCTCAGAGGAGACGTCGACATCTCTGGGCTCGGAGGAGACGTCGACATCTCTGGGCTCGGAGGCCACGTCGACATCTCTGGGCTCGGAGGAGACGTCGACATCTCTGGGCTCGGAGGAGACGTCGACATCTCTGGGCTCGGAGGAGACGTCGACATCTCTGGGCTCGGAGGAGACGTCGACATCTCTGGGAGACGTCGACATCTCTGGGCTCGGAGGAGACGTCGACATCTCTGGGCTCGGAGGAGACTTGGACATCTCTGGGCTCGGAGGAGACGTCGACATCTCTGGGCTCGGAGGAGACGTCGACATCTCTGGGCTCGGAGGCCACGTCGACATCTCTGGGCTCGGAGGAGACGTCGAGGAGACATCTCTGGGCTCGGAGGAGACGACGTCGACATCTCTGGGCTCGGAGGAGACGTCGACATCTCTGGGCTCGGCGACGTCGACGTCTCTGGGCTCAGAGGAGACTTGGACATCTCTGGGCTCGGAGGAGACGTCGACATCTCTGGGCTCGGAGGAGACGTCGACATCTCTGGGCTCGGAGGCCACGTCGACATCTCTGGGCTCGGAGGAGACGTCGACATCTCTGGGCTCGGAGGCCACGTCGACATCTCTGGGCTCGGAGGAGACGTCGACATCTCTGGGCTCTCTGGGCTCGGAGGAGAGACGTCGACATCTCTGGGCTCGGAGGAGACGTCGACATCTCTGGGCTCGGAGGGAGGCCACGTCGACATCTCTGGGCTCGGAGGAGACGTCGACATCTCTGGGCTCGGACACGTCTCTCGGGGCTCGGAGGAGACGTCGACATCTCTGGGCTCGGAGGCCACGTCGACGTCTCTGGGCTCGGAGGAGACGTCGACATCTCTGGGCTCGGAGGAGACGTCGACATCTCTGGGCTCGGAGGTCGACTCTCTGGGTCGGAGGACGTCGACATCTGGGCTCGGAGGCCAGTCGACATCTCTGGGCTCGGAGGCCACGTCGACATCTCTGGGCCTCGGGCGTCGACATCTCTGGGCTCGGAGGAGACGTCGACATCTCTGGGCTCGGAGGAGACGTCGACATCTCTGGGCTCGGAGGAGACGTCGACATCTCTGGGCTCGGAGGAGACGTCGACATCTCTGGGCTCGGAGGAGACGACATCTCTGGGCTCGGAGTCTCTGGGCTCGGAGGTCGACGTCGACATCTCTGGGCTCGGAGGAGACGTCGACATCTCTGGGCTCGGAGGGAGTCGACGTCGACATCTCTGGGCTCGGAGGAGTCGACACGTCGACATCTCTGGGCTCGGAGGAGACGTCGACATCTCTGGGCTCGGAGGAGGCCACGTCGACATCTCTGGGCTCGGAGGAGACGTCGACATCTCTGGGCTCGGAGGCCACGTCGACATCTCTGGGCTCGGAGGCCACGTCGACATCTCTGGGCTCGGAGGAGACGTCGACATCTCTGGGCTCGGAGGAGACGTCGACATCTCTGGGCTCGGAGGCGACGTCGACATCTCTGGGCTCGGAGGACGTCGACATCTCTGGGCTCGGAGGAGACGTCGACAATCTCTGGGCTCGGAGGAGCGGAGGGAGGACGTCGACATCTCTGGGCTCGGAGGAGACGTCGACATCTCTGGGCTCGGAGGCCACATCTCTGGCTCGACATCTCTGGGCTCGGAGGAGACGTCGGACATCTCTGGGCTCGGAGGAGACGTCGACATCGGGGCTCTCTGGGCTCGGAGGAGACGTCGACATCTCTGGGCTCGGAGGAGACGTCGACATCTCTGGGCTCGGAGGCCAGTCGACGTCGACATCTCTGGGCTCGGAGGAGGGAGACGTCGACATCTCTGGGCTCGGAGGAGACGTCGACATCTCTGGGCTCGGAGGAGACGTCGACATCTCTGGGCTCGGAGGCCACGTCGACATCTCTGGGCTCGGAGGAGGGCCACGTCGACATCTCTGGGCTCGGAGGAGACGTCGACATCTCTGGGCTCGGAGGCCACGTCGACATCTCTGGGCTCGGAGGCGTCGACGTCGAGGAGACTCTCTGGGCTCGGAGGAGACGTCGACATCTCTGGGCTCGGAGGAGACGTCGACATCTCTGGGCTCGGAGGAGACGTCGACATCTCTGGGCTCGGAGGAGACGTCGACATCTCTGGGCTCGGAGGAGACGTCGACATCTCTGGGCTCGGAGGAGACGTCGACATCTCTGGGCTCGGAGGAGACGTCGACATCTCTGGGCTCGGAGGAGACGTCGACATCTCTGGGCTCGGAGGAGAGACGTCGACATCTCTGGGCTCGGAGGCCAGACGTCGACACATCTCTGGGCTCGGAGGAGACGTCGACATCTCTGGGCTCGGAGGAGACGTCGACATCTCTGGGCTCGGAGGCCACGTCGACATCTCTGGGCTCGGAGGCCACGTCGACATCTCTGGGCTCGGAGGCGACGTCGACATCTCTGGGCTCGGAGGAGACGTCGACATCTCTGGGCTTGGAGGCGACGTCGACGTCTCTGGGCTCAGAGGAGACTTGGACATCTCTGGGCTCGGAGGAGACGTCGACATCTCTGGGCTCGGAGGAGGAGACGTCGACATCTCTGGGCTCGGAGGAGACGTCGACATCTCTGGGCTCGGAGCTCGGAGACCACGTCGACATCTCTGGGCTCGGAGGAGACGTCGACATCTCTGGGCTCGGAGGAGACGTCGACATCTCTGGGCTCGGAGGAGACGTCGACATCTCTGGGCTCGGAGGAGACGTCGACATCTCTCTGGGTCGGAGGCCACGTCGACATCTCTGGGCTCGGGGAGGAGGAGAGGAGACGTCGACATCTCTGGGCTCGGAGGAGACGTCGACATCTCTGGGCTCGGAGGCCACGTCGACATCTCTGGGCTCGGAGGCCACGTCGACATCTCTGGGCTCGGAGGAGACGTCGACATCTCTGGGCTCGGAGGGAGACGTCGACATCTCTGGGGAGGCGACGTCGACATCTCTGGGCTCGGAGGCCACGTCGACATCTCTGGGCTCGGAGGCCAGTCGAGACGTCGACATCTCTGGGCTCGGAGGAGACGTCGACATCTCTGGGCTCGGAGGAGACGTCGACATCTCTGGGCTCGGAGGAGACGTCGACATCTCTGGGCTCGGAGGCCACGTCGACATCTCTGGGCTCGGAGGAGACGTCGACATCTCTGGGCTCGGAGGAGACGTCGACATCTCTGGGCTCGGAGGAGACGTCGACATCTCTGGGCTCGGAGGCCACGTCGACATCTCTGGGCTCGGAGGCCACGTCGACATCTCTGGGCTCGGAGGAGACGTCGACATCTCTGGGCTCGGAGGCCACGTCGACGTCTCTGGGCTCGGAGGCCACGTCGACGTCTCTGGGCTCGGAGGAGACGTCGACATCTCTGGGCTCGGAGGAGACGTCGACATCTCTGGGCTCGGAGGCCACGTCGACATCTCTGGGCTCGGAGGCCACGTCGACGTCTCTGGGCTCGGAGGAGACGTCGACATCTCTGGGCTCGGAGGAGACGATCTCTGGGCTCGGAGCTCTGGGTCGGAGGCGTCGACATCTCTGGGCTCGGAGGAGACGTCGACTCTCGGGGGAGGAGACGGACTCTCTGGGCGGAGGAACGTCGACATCTCTGGGCTCGGAGGAGACGTCGACATCTCTGGGCTCGGAGGAGACGTCGACATCTCTGGGCTCGGAGGAGACGTCGACATCTCTGGGCTCGGAGGAGACGTCGACATCTCTGGGCTCGGAGGAGACTTGGACATCTCTGGGCTCGGAGGAGACGTCGACATCTCTGGGCTCGGAGGAGACGTCGACATCTCTGGGCTCGGAGGCCACGTCGACATCTCTGGGCTCGGAGGAGACGTCGACGTCTCTGGGCTCGGAGGAGACGTCGACATCTCTGGGCTCGGAGGAGACGTCGACATCTCTGGGCTCGGAGGCCACGTCGACATCTCTGGGCTCGGAGGAGACGTCGACATCTCTGGGCTCGGAGGAGACGTCGACATCTCTGGGCTCGGAGGCCACGTCGACATCTCTGGGCTCGGAGGAGACGTCGACATCTCTGGGCTCGGAGGCCACGTCGACATCTCTGGGCTCGGAGGCCACGTCGACATCTCTGGGCTCGGAGGCCACGTCGACACGTCTCTGGGCTCGGAGGAGACGTCGACATCTCTGGGCTCGGAGGCCACGTCGACATCTCTGGGCTCGGAGGCCACGTCGACATCTCTGGGCTCGGAGGAGACGTCGACATCTCTGGGCTCGGAGGCCACGTCGACATCTCTGGGCTCGGCTCGGAGGAGACGTCGACATCTCTGGGCTCGGAGGAGAGACGTCGACATCTCTGGGCTCGGAGGCCACGTCGACATCTGGGCTCGGAGGAGACGTCGACATCTCTGGGCTCGGAGGAGACGTCGACATCTCTGGGCTCGGAGGCCACGTCGACATCTCTGGGCTCGGAGGCCACGTCGACATCTCTGGGCTCGGAGGCCACGTCGACATCTCTGGGCTAGGGAGGAGACGTCGACATCTCTGGGCTCGGAGGAGACGTCGACATCTCTGGGCTCGGAGGAGACGTCGAGACGTCGATCTCTGGGCTCGGAGGCCACGTCGACATCTCTGGGCTCGGAGGCCACGTCGACACTCGGATCTCTGGGCTCGGAGGAGACGTCGACATCTCTGGGCTCGGAGGCCACGTCGACATCTCTGGGCTCGGAGGAGGTCCACGTCGACATCTCTCTGGGCTCGGAGGAGACGTCGACATCTCTGGGCTCGGAGGCCACGTCGACGTCGGCATCTCTGGGCTCGGAGGAGACGTCGACATCTCTGGGCTCGGAGGCCACGTCGACATCTCTGGGCTCGGAGGCCACGTCGACATCTCTGGGCTCGGAGGAGACGTCGACATCTCTGGGCTCGGAGGCCACGTCGACATCTCTGGGCTCGGAGGCCACGTCGACATCTCTGGGCTCGGAGGCCACGTCGACATCTGTGGGTTATATTTGACATCTACACCTAGATAAAGCGTTTGCTACCTGTCATTGTAGGAATTTAGTTGTGTTTGAGGCTGTGAGGGAGGACGAGTTTTCGCCGCTGAAGAACGCAGATGGAGCAGCCACCGATAGTCCAACAACTGCCAGAAACTCTCTACTGGCTCAACACTGCCGCTGGGCCACATCTGCTGGGGCCACACTACTGGATGAACACGGGGACCCCAGTCCTCCTTCAGCCAGGTCAGAGGATCGTTTGTCTGTATAGATTACATCCCTGCAGGTATTTCAATCAAATGTACAACATAAGGTTTAAACACAGCCTGATGCATGAAAACTGCACAGCTTCATGACTAAAACAGAGTCCATGCACGAGGCAGAAACTTCTCTAAACGTATAAAGCTCTATGTACGTATGGTTGTCTTGTCAATCTCAATCTTTGTGTGTTTGTGTGCACGTGCATGAGCCTGTTGGTCACTTCCATCTTAAGCCCTTTCATGGTCATTTGCATGTAAAAACACAGTTTGCAGCTAAGACTGGAAGACATATTCATCAAAGAAAAGATCAGTGATCCAGAGAAAAGTTTATTGCTTTTATTTGTTGATACTAGTTCCTATCACAAAAACTGCTGAGATGGAAAAAGAAGGAAAAGAAGCAATCAATGTGATAAGAATTAAAATCAGAATGAAATGAATGAGTGAACACGGGATGAGTCTGGATGCAGCATTTTGGATTTCTCTGCCACCTGCTGGTAACCTTGGAGTGATCACAAGACTCCTGTTGTTTTAAAGAATGAGCTGCCAAAACAAGATTTCTTTGCCCTTACTTTGTCACCATCTCGTGGTGTTGTGTTAGAACTATAACAGAAATAAAATAGTGTTGTGAATACACTGATAGTGGCAGTCAAAGATCATCTCTCTGGCCACTTCTTCTCAGATTTCTGGCTGCAACATTTTTCATCAGCGGGGGACTTTTTTAAGAGCCCAATAATTCAGGTTAATACCAAACTGCAGTGGACAAACACCTGTATCCAAATCTAGAAATCTAGATTCTAGACATCTGTGTGAGTTAAAGGGGAAATTTTGAGTCAAGACTAAAAGATTGCCCTCCATGACTGTCGTTTAAATTTTACTATTGATGTATAATAGTTTACCAATAATTAGTGAGTTCTAGTGAGGCAGTTGTGCAGCACTTAACAAAGCATTTGACAATCAGACAAGTATGAAAGAGGATTTAATCTCCATTTGTATCCAAGCAGAGATGGCCAGGCGCTAATAACAGCACAGACAGCTGCTGCCAGCACAAGACCATGAAACAAGGACATGCAGTCATTCTTAAACACTTGTTTGGGGGCTTAATTCATGATTAGAGTATTTTGTCGGGCTGCTGCTTGACCTCAGTAATTTGCTGACGGTCCCTAAGCTCCACGGCAGCAGCAGGTACTCAGAAGGACATTCAGCCCTGTTCCTTAGAGTTTTAGCCACGCCCACTCAGCTTGGAGGGTTGATGACACTTGTGAAAAGTATGCCATACTTATATCTACAAAATGATACCAACCTGAATGAAATCGGTGCCGTTTTCATGACACTGTTGAAGTTTAAAAAGAAAAAAAACAAGTGAATGTCGGATGTGAAACTAACTTTACCGTCCTGAGGTGGTAACTCAATTCAGTCACAATAAATACAAATTACCTTTTTCTTGTTAACAGACCCATCTGGCAGCACCTTAAAGCTAAACTTGCCGTTCATAAGACCCTTTTCTGTCGCCATGTCTGTCCCACACGTTGACTGTAAATACACTTATTGGCCGATAGGGATGGGAATTGATAAGATTTTTCCGATTTCATTATCGATACTGTTTAACGATTTGATTCTTTATCGATTCTCTTATCGATTCTAATTTGGGGAAAAGCGGAACTAACAGTTTTATTAGCATCAATTTTTTACTTAGAAGTCACGACCTTACAAACTCAACAGCGAGGTCAAAAGAGGCCCAAAGCCTGGATAACGTGTTAACTGTTGTAATATGTAACTGTGCAAATACACAAGAATATGGAACATTTTACTAACAGATTTTTACTAATAGAAATTTAAAAAATCTCCCTTTTAAAAGGATATATGAGCTCACTAAGCACTTTAAAAAATAATAATAATAATAAAGATAAATACTATCAAATACAATGGAACAGTGCATAGTACAAATCTGCAAATACTATGAAGAATTAACAATTCTTTTGCAGAAAAATAATCATGTCTTCCAGCCTCTGAACCAGCCAGACTCTCTCTCTCGTCACGGTCATCTTCTAAATGTAATGCAGAAGGCGTTCGTTTAATAGCATAGCGTTAATGTTATAGCGTGTTTTACAAAGAAGTTAGCCGTGTTCCCTCCCGACGCTGTTATCTCCACTTTACAATGACTGCTAGTTGCCTTGTTGCCATCTTTCTTTGGTGAAGTGAAGCCAAACTTTGGAGCGTTTGAACCTGGTGGGCGCCATTGTTGTTTACAACTGCAATGCACGTGCTAAACCGATGTAACTTAATCACGTAAGTGCTTTCTGGAATTGACTGTGTGTAACTTGTGTAAATTACGTGAGATTCGTGCTGGTTGGAATCGATTAGAGAATCGCTGGATAAACTGCCAAACGATTCCATGGAATTGAAACACACGGAACCGGTTCTCTACAGGAACTGGTTTTCTACAGGAACCGGTTCCTGTAGAAAACCAGTTCTCTATGGGAACCGGTTCTCTACAGGAACCGGTTCTTGATTCCCAACCCTATTGGCCGAGGGTCATATTTGTAGAAACGTGTGTGTGTTAATCTTGCGTTAAAAAAATAGTGGCGTTAAACAGAATTTGCGTTAACCCGTTATTAACGCGTTAACTTTGACAGCCCTAATAGAAAAACAGTCATTTGCCTGTAAATTAATTTAGTGTTGTACATGATTCGAATCATGATTTGAACTGTATGGTGAGTTGAGTGAATCGTGGCGTGCCTGGTTGTGATGGTCCAGTGGTCAGCCCGGTTGAACAGCTGTAATGGGACCCCAGGAGAGCTGTGCATGGATTAAGAAACTGGGCCACAAGTCCAGCACCAGTCTGAGACTGCAGTCATGAAGCACAGAAAATGACTTTTCAGGTTTTTGCTGCTAAACGTATTTGAGAAGCTACTGAATCACTTACTTGGGTTTTCACTTACTGCCTTTTATTTATTGTCAAAAATGGTGACAAGTTGTAATATGTCCTGTTTTGTCTGGGGTTGTTTGTGCCTAACTTTCAGACTTGGTAACAACAGTTTATATATTTTCCTGTTTTGTAAAACTTTAGAATTAAAAGGAAGTGTCCTTCCTTTTTTTTTTTTTTCACATAACTGTATTCAGTTCGATTCAGTTCATTTCCATTCAGTAATCCTTAATGAATCCCTGAAGTGAAATGATACGTAGCAGTAAGTGTCATTGAGGAGTGGATATAGATGGTTGTTGCTGTGGCAGGAAGGACCTCCTGCAGCTGATCTCAACAGTTATTCAATCACTGTGTTGTGAAGAGGATGTTAATTATTAATATGTGCAGTAACAGTTTTCAGTAGCATTTTCTTAACTGAATTAAAAGTGTGTATATTTTCCCCAGCAGCGTATCATCAGAGGACCACGCTCCTGTACAGTGTGAGATCTCACCGCTGGTCTCGTACTTTGGAGAGGTAAGAACAGAAACCTGAATGTGTTTCATTTATGGCAAAGCAATTACAAGCCCGTTGCTTTCATTTACGTTAACTTCCAGAAAAACAATATTATTTTGAATGGTCTGTGCTGTTATTAAACTTCAGAATTATTTTCAGGGTCTGGAGCAGCTCCTGAGAGGGAGAAAGCTTGCAACTCCTTTCATACTGGATGAAAAACGGGCCACAGAGCTCCGGGCTCAGCAGCATTCCTCAGACTAGGAAGTGTTACGTGACGGCGCATTCCTCCACCACTGAGTTCACCAACCTGGATGAGTTTCAGCCAAAGAATGTAAACCTTTTTAAATGAGCTTTTAAGTTGTGATCAATCATGTCAGCCAGCCAAATCATACATTTCAATGTGATTGTTACTTTTTCAAACTATAATGTGATTATCAGTGTACAGCAAATAACGATGAAGTTGCAGGAATTCATAAGTTGTTTTAATTTGCCAGGAAATAAAAGCAAATATCTACTGAAGTCAGTGTACCTTTTACTAACTTACACCTCTTTTTAACAAACTTTATGTGTGCTGTCCTAATCAACATGCATGGGTCCAGCTTCAGCTCTTCTGAGAAGGCTGTCCACAAGGTTTTTTTTGTGTTTATGGGGATTTTTGACCATTCTTCCAGAAGAACATTTGTGAGGTCCAACACTGATGTTGGACCAGAAGGTCTGGTTCTCAGTCTCTGCTCTAATTCATCCCAAAGGTCTTCTATTGGGTTGATGTCAGGACTCTGTGCAGGCCAGTCAGGTTCATCCACCAGACTCTTCCAACCATGTCTTCATGGTCCTTGCTTTGAGCACTGGTGCACAGTCATGTTGGACCAAACTGGTCCCACAAAGTTGGGATCATGGAATTGTCCAGAATGTTTTGGTCTGTTGAAGCAAGTACCGTTCTCCTGGAAACCACCAAACCCAGACTCTTCCATCAGATCACCAGATGGAGAAGTGTGATTCTTCCCTCCAGAGAACGTTCCTCCACTGCTCTAGAGTCCAGTGGTGGCTGCTTTACTCCACTGCATCCATGGTTTCCTGCAGACCTTATTTGGCCAGGCGCCCCGCCCGGCCTGAAATCTTGAGCGCCCGGGCTACAATGTCGGGAAAAAAAAAATGTCGGACAAAAAAAAAAATGCAATGCATGCAAGCGACACGGCAGCGCTTGAGAACTGATCAGCGCACATAGGTTTGTGTTATAATGAATTAATGTTGTTTCTCTAGTGCTGCTGTTTGCCTGCAGTGCATTCTGCGCCACCTCTCTCTCTCTCTTTCACACACACACACACACACACACACACAGTGATAGCCTCTCTGTCGATCACTCACGTTTGACAGCTCACGTCTCGTCTCACTTCAATACAAGTTTTCCTCCGCTCGCTTTTATGTCGGTCCGTAATTATTTATAGTCAGTAGAGATTCTGGTAAACTTTATTCGTAATAGACCCGGTGCTTTTGTTTTGAGCAGACAGTGCGACCTCTCACTGCCGTTTTTTTTTTTTTTTGGTTCGCCAATTCATTAAAGTGACACACGCACACACTAATCAACATTATGTTTAACTTTGTCTATAAAAGAAAAAAAAGAACATTAGGTATTTAAACTAACTAACTAAATAAATAAAGACCAATGGGCGCACTGCCTGTCATCTGGACTCCAAGCTCACGTAGCTTCACTTGACAGCTGTCACTCTGAGGTGATTGATGACCAGTCTGCCCAGTCAAAAAGGTAACGCCTACTATGTAATTTACTGGTATGCAATTGATCAGTAGTAGAGTAAATGAGACGTAGTCTTTTAGTTAAGAAACTGAGGTAGCCTACACTTTATAGTGTTTTCCATCATCATGTTTGTGGGTTTGTTGTTAAGCAACTTCTTTCATATTTTGAGGGCAAAAATAATAATTGAACAATCTAATTAATTAAGTAATTTATCCTTTTTTTTGGCTCTCGGCTACCGTTCTCGGCTTGAACCCCTGAAGGGGTTGAACTACCAGAAGGAAACATAATAGATGTTAAGGACAGCTATAGATACCTGGAGATCCCACAGGCAAATGGCAATCATGAGAAGACAGCTCAGAGGTCAGTCACAACCAATACCACTGGGATGAGATGACCAGAGGACCAGGTCGCCGATCACCACGCCAGTCGGCACCCAAACACAAGTGGAGGAGAACCCCGGGATGGACAGAGGATGGAACTGTAAGTCAGCATGAAACCCAGGAAACTCTGGCCTGCAAATACACAGAAAGAAAAAGGGGGCAAAAACAGCACAACAAACCACAGGAAAGTAAACAATATGGAGCACAGCTACAGTAACAAGGTGCTCCCAATTAATTATGAATGAGCTGGAGGAGGAGGAAGGGAAGAAGAAAGGGAAGAAAAAGGAGAAAAGCAGTGGAGACACCACTCAGCAGATCATGTTGGTGTCTCCCTGCAGCGTAGGCCTATAGCAGCATAACTATGACAAAGCTGTGATTAAGACGAGCTACTCTAGTCTGAGCTCCTACAACTATGGCTATAACTATTAGCCCCTACACACTATAGATTAGACTAACTGTAGGCTTTACTGAACAGAAATGTTTTCAATTTAGTTTTAAAGATGGAGGTGGTGTCAGCCTCCTTAACCCAAACTGGTAGCTGGTTCCATAAAAAAGTGATCAGAGCACTGGGAGCTGTGACCCTCAAGCTGGACTGGTGGCTCCAGCAGATACCAGGAACCAGTGACGTGTGGTGAGATTCATGGCTGGTGAGGCACTGACTTCATCAGTCAGATTTACAAGCATATGAACCCTCCAGAATAACTTATTCACCATTTGATTGGCAGCAGTTACCTGTTTATGTTTAAAACCTCCTACCGTCATTCACATATAAATGCTTTACACATACAAACTGTAGCGCACAAAAAAGCACATTTAATTAAAAAAAAAGTTATTATGGTCTTACCTTTACTTATAAATGAAGTCCATGCGCCGCTCCTTCTGAAGAATAAGTGACATCGCTTGCTGTCACTTATTCTGCAGCCAATGTGTCGCAAGAAGAATCCCTGTGCTCACTAGTGCCCCCTAACGTGAGGCAGGAGAAGTGCGTGCTTAACCCCGTGCCTCTTCTCAGCCGTTTTATGATCGCGCCGGCACAAGAAACACATTACACACATATAGTTGCTGTTCATTATATAAATCAGCTAAACTATGGAAACTTATTTCATATAGCAAACGTGTTTGAACATTTCAATAGTGACATACAAAGAGACGGCGATCTGGTCTCACTACATAGTATGGCAGCACAGTTAGCCGAGTCATTGCGCAATCCATGGTGAGGCTCAGCAGGGTGCTGCCTCACCACCCGCATCTTCTCAGTATTTGAATGGTAAATGTGAAAATTCTGCGATTTTGAATAAAAAAATAATTTAAAAATGGTGAAGTTAAATGGAAAATTACTTTAGTACAAATAAAATATGATTACAAATCAATTGATAAATATAAAAAATATATTTTTTCATTTCTTTCTTTCCATGATGGCAGGTGAGGCACGGCCTCCCCTGCCTCACCTGACTGCACCTCACTGCCAGGAACAACATCTGAGATTACTGGGAACGATCCTGAACCCTCAGGCTCCCAGGCCTCTGGTAGAGGACCCAAACTGGAAGGAAACAACACCACCTGATTGGTTAAGAGGAAGAATTATTTATAAAATAATTTCCAACAATCTCGGGATGATGGTTTTCAAAGGAAACGGCTCACTCTATGCAAACGAGCTTTGAAGAGGAATTAGTCCCCCTTAGCCCCCGAGCCATTTCGTTATGACTTCTGCTTTATGGTGAGGTGCTCCATCATGCTGGAAAAGGCATTCTTCATCACCAAACTGCCCTTGGATGGTTGGGAGAAGTTGCTCTGAGAGGACGTTCTAGTACCGTTCTTCATTCATGGCTGTGCTTTTAGGCAAGATTGTGAGAGATCCCACTCCCTTGACCGAAAAGCACCCCCCCACATGAATGGTCTCTGGATGCTTCACTGTTGGCATGAGACAGGACTGATGGTAGCGCTCACCTCGTCTTCTCCCAACAAGCCTTCTTCCAGATGCCCCAAACAATCTGAAAGGGGATTCATCAGATAAAATGACTTTACCCCAGTCCTCAGCAGTCCAGTCCCTGAACCTGCTGCAGAATACCAGTCTGTCCCTGATGGTTTTACTGAAGAGAAGTGGGTTCTTTGCTGCCTTCCTTGACACCAGGCCTTCCTCCAAAAGTCTTCGCCTCACTGTGCGTGCAGATGCCCTCACACCTGCCTGCTGCCATTCCTGAGCAAGTTCTGCACTGGTGGCGGCCCGATCCCGCAGCTGAAACACCTTCAGGAGACGGCCCTGGTGCTGAAACACCTTCAGGAGACGGTCCTGGCGCTGAAACACCTTCAGGAGACGGTCCCGCGGCTGAAACAGCTTCAGGAGACGGTCCTGGCGCTGAAATACCCTCAGGAGACGGTCCTGGCGCTGAAAACACCCCAGGAACGGTCCTGGCGCTGATGAAAAACACCCCAGGAGACGGTCCTGGCGCTGAAACACCCTTCAGGAGACCCTCGGTCGTTCCTGACGCTGAAACACCTCCAGGAGACGGTCCTGGCGCTGAAACACCCTCAGGAGACGGTCCTTGGCGCGCTGAACACACCTTCAGGACGGTCCTGGCGCTGAAACACCCTTCAGGAGACGGTCCTGACGTTGAAACACCTTCAGGAGACGGTCCTGGCGCTGAAACAACCCTCAGGAGACGGAAACACACCCTCAGGACGGTCCTGGCGCTGAAACACCCTCAGGAGACGGTCCCGGCGAAACCAGGTGACGTTCTCCTGAACTTCAGGTGACACCTTGGCGCTGAAACGGTCAGGAGACGGTCCCCGGCGCTGAAACACCCTCAGGAGACGGTCCTGGCGCTGAAAACACCTCAGGAGACGGTCCCGGCGCTGAAACACTGGCGTCCTGGCGCTGAAACACCCTCAGGAGACGGTCCCCGGCGCTGACAACCTCCAAGGAGACGGTCCCGGCGCTGAAACACCTCCAGGAGACGGCCCCGGCGCTGAAACACCCTCAGGAGACGGTCCCGGCGCTGGAACACCTTCAGGAGACAGTCCTGGCGCTGGCTGGACTTTCTTGAGCGCCCTGGAGCCCAAGAGCAACTTCTCCTAACCATCCCAGGGCAGTTTGGTGATGAAGAATGCCTTTTCCAGCATGATGGAGCACCTCGCCAGAAAGCAGAAGTCATAACGAAATGTCTCAGGGAACAAAACATTAAGATGTTGGGCCCTTGGCCAGGAAACTCCCTGGATCTTAATCCCATTGAGAACTTGTGGTCAATCCTCAAGAGGCAGGTGGACAATCAAAAACCCACAAACTCTGACAAACTCCAAGCATTGATTATGCAAGAATTGACTGGCATCAGTCAGGATTTGGTCCAGAAGTTGATTAACAGCATGCCAGGGAGAACTGCAGAGGTCTGGAAAAAGAAGGGTCAGCACTGAAAATATTGACTCATTGCATGAATTATGTGTAATTCAAAATAAAAGCTTTTGAAACTGATGAAATGCTTCTCATTTATGGAGCCCCGTTTGGGTCATAATTCAATGAATAAATGAGTCTATTATTATGAAATATAGGCGTTTATTATTATGAAATATTTTCCATTATTATCATAATGGTTTTGTTTTTCATAAGAATGAGCTTTTACATAATAATGGCTTTGTTTTTCATAAGAATGATTTGTGTGTCAATCACAGCAGAGAGGGCGGAGCCATTTATGTGACTGGCTGCTCTTTCAATCAGGCATAAGCAACAGAACAGTGAATCGTCAAATCGGGTCAAAATAGTATCACCTGATAAATTATTATTTTCGATATTGTCTGCTAACTTGGTCAAGGTTTTCCGTAGCTCAGTCCAAGCTGCCATAGCTACAATCGGACTAGGAGCGCACCTTGATGACGCCACGGCCGCTGCTAACGGGACCTCACGGCCAAAACTAGTCGATGTCAGAGCGTAGAATGGAGAAGGATCAGCCAATGAGCGTGCAGGTCAACCACTGGTCCCGCCCACTGGCAAAATGTCATTTTTTTGTTATGTAAAAACTCATTCTTATGAAAAAGGAAGCAATTATGTAAAAGCTCATTCATAGATAAAAAAAGCCATTCTGAAATAAACTGTTATGCAATAAACTAAGATTAAATAATAATACACATATATTTCATAATAATGGATACGTATTTCATAATAATAAATGCCTGTATTTCATAATAATAGACTCATTTATTCATTGAATTATGACCCAAACAGGGCTCCATACTCATTGTATATAATTATAACATAGAAACGCCTGACAAAAACATATTAACACTGAAGCAGCAGACTTTGTGAAAATGTAATATTTGTTTCATTCTCAAAACTTTTGGCCATGACTGTAAACTATGTTTTCCATTATTTAAGCATGTTTTCAGAGAAAAGCTTTCAGCTTTGTTACGAGGAATTGTCCATCACACACCAGCAATACATTATTCGATTCAAGAAAATCCAAACAAAAAAATGAATTCATTAAAAAAAAATAGCTGCTGCTTTATTCCATTTACCCTCCCCAAAATGTCAACTACTGACCAAAGTTCTCCTTTCCTCTGAGCATTTTAATTTTCTGTGATGCCAGTGGTTGTTTCATTCATTTTTTTTTTTTTTAATTACCTTTGGATCATTATATCATAAAATAAAGACCATAAGTTTGGTTGGTGCATAGCTTTGAAATGGACTGTGCAATCAGTTATTTTAATCATTTTTTATCAGCATGGTCAGTCTCCCAAATTTTGTGAAGAAAGAAAGATGTAGTGGCCTCAAACTAGTATTGCTACAGTTTTTATTTTATTTTATTTTTGAACATTACAGGGACATTTTAATGACAGAAATGGACAGGAGTGGGGGGTTTTGATGTAAATAATAAAATAACCTGCAATCCTGCCTGTACTGTTTCTGATACAGGAGGGAGACATGCAGCTCCACGTTATAGCGCCCCCTGGTGGCTTATTGACTTTCAGCGTTGGTGCATTTTTTCCAAACGCCTTTGTGAAGGATCCTATAAAGTTTTAATGATAATCAATCTTTCCCTGCTGTAATTATTCACCTCTGAAATGTGGTTATTGATAGATAGGTAGATTGATTTTCTTAGAGATGAGCGTGATTAATTATTATTTTTTAAATCTTATGTCTGCGGAGAGTTTCCGTGTTTTCTGGAGGATCCAACACGTCCCACGCAGCCAGATACGGAGACGTACGTGCAGACGGCGACGCCAGGAGCGCAGATGCACCTGCACCTCGGAGGCCTTCTCTCATTGGCCGGATGTGGTGGGGGGCGGGGCCTCTGCGCGGAGCCGAACCGGGGATTAGGCAACGAACCTGCCGTTTACCTGTCACTTCCTGCTGCTGCTGGTTTTTCATTTTCACTTTTTTTTTTCTTTCCAACCTGCAGTTGATCCGGTCAGTCACCGCCGCGTCTGGATGATTTCCTGTAATGTTTCCGTCACGGTTCGTGGATCCCGCGGACCAGACGTTAGAACCGTGGCTCCATGTTCGGCTCAAGTGAAGTGACCGTTCCCGTCCTGCCGGAATAACGCGAGCGCAGCTGGATTCTCCAGATGTTGTCCTGCTGTTAGACGCGGGGACAGCGGCGGGGACAGCGGCGGGCTGGACGGTAAGTGGGCGGAGAGGAAGCCCCGGTGGTTCGGGCTCGTGCTGCTCGGATCCGGAGCGGTGCAGGCCGTGATCGGGTCATCCATGAGCGGCCAGCGGCGGGGGGGACACAAGGACGGGTCCAGCCGTGTGCATGTGTGTGCGTGTACGTTCTCAGCTGTCAGGACGGGTTTGCTGGTGTTGTTGGGAGGAAAAAAAATAAATAAATAAAAAATAAAAAACCCGCCCGCGCATTTTACTGCTGTGGCTGGTAAACGCCACGTAAATAAAGGAAAAGCACGAGCGCATGTTTCCTTTATCATTGTAGCACATTTATCTACCGATACCGACGCATACAAGTGTGTTCATATCGATAACCAGTGATTAGACTCAGTGATCATCTGAAGCTGGGACCAACACAGATGTTTAAGGTTTCCTGTCAGGATTCACCCCCCCCCCCCCCCCCCCCCCCCACACACACACACACACTATCTGTGCCTGTGAAGGAGGGAAGCAACATGAATGGAAATAAAAAGGGTCATGATTGCAACACATCTGTATGTATAAATATACAGAGTTGAGACTGGACAGTGAATCCGTCCCCAGCTGACCCATCAAACTCTCCTGACGTTTCTGTGGGTTCAGACCAATCTGCCATCTCATCACGGCTCTGAACCCTCCAACTCTCCAACTATGTTGCAAACATGTCAGCAGGTGTCTGTGTTATTGTACCTGACCTACACACCTGCTCCAGTCTGGTCGGGTTCTGCTGGAACCCACCCAGCTGTGCTCCGGTGAAAGGCAGGGCGACACCGGGACCACCACCAGCACACTGCAGATTTGACCTATTTAAGAGGAAATGTCATATATCAGGATTACCAAAATGAATTCTGTTTGCTAAATGCCAGAATATTGAAGAGAAATACAGTGATCTCTTGCCAATTTACGCTTTAAGTTCTACGGTTTCAGTTATTCGCGGATTTTTCAGAAATATGTAATATAATAAAAAAAATCAAGAAAAAAATTGCAGAAACATCACAGGATGTTGTGCGCGTTCTCTCACAGTGAAGAAATGTTGTGAGGCAGCCTGGCCCCTTTAAGAAGGTGGCCTTATGGGTAATGGTGTGTGTTATGTATGTATCTTGTGTTATGCTAATACTTACCTCCAGGGGGCAGATGGCTGCCAGGGCATATGAGAATCTCACAGTGTACTGTGTAACCATGGCAACGTTTGGGTAAATAAAGGAAAAGAGAGTGAATCAGCAGTAAGACGTTGTCCTCCGTATTCTGTGTGTCGAGTAATAATGCTACTAAGGAACACTAAAGGAAGCAACATAACATAAATTGGCGACGAGTTGTGTAGTCCGGAAGACTTTTCATCAACTGTCATTGAATGACAAGTCAGTTTTCATGAGTTTTGGACTTAAAGAACGTACGCGCATTGGTTAGCGGCGGTGCTCCGGTGGACCAACTTTCGTCTGAGGAACCTACAGAGACTGATTCAACGAGTGATTCAAGTGCTTCAACGGTGCAAACGATTCCAGACAGACGGAAAATGGCAGGAATAATTGGGCATATGGACATTTTTGACGAGTCTGGTGAGCAATGGACAACTTACATTGAGCGTTTTGAGCACTACGTTTGGCCAACGACATTATCGATGCTAAGAAACTGCCGGTACTGTTTAGTGTGATGGAACCGAAAACGTATGGACTGCTTCGTAGTTTGGTGGCTCCCGTGACACCCGGTGCTAAGACATATGACGAAATAGTTACTGTGCTGAAAGATCATTTCACTCCGAAACCGCTTGTAATAGCTGAAAGATTTAGGTTTCACAAGCGAAATCAGGGGGAGGGGGAGACGATAGCGCAGTATGTAGCAGTGCTGAAGAGACTGTCAGAACACTGTGAGTTCGGGGCTTATTTAGAAGACGCTCTGAGGGACAGATTTGTGTGTGGGTTGACGTGCGAAGCTGTACAGAAGCGCTTGTTGACTGAGGATAAGCTCACGTTCAAAAAGGCAGTGGAAGTAGCGGTGTCAGCCGAGACAGCAGCACGCGACGTACAGCAGTTAAGCGGCTCGCTGAAAGTGAACGCGGTGTTTTCGCCAGGTGAAAAATGTTGCCGTTGTGGGAAGGCGAATCATAATGATGATGACTGCTGGTTTAAAGACCGGGAATGTCACCAGTGCGGGAGGAAGGGCCACAAGAAACGAATGTGCAGGAGTAAATCAAAAACTAGTAATCATGAGAGAGAACATAAACAAAAAGTGGGTAAGCCTGAACAGAAAAGCAGTGTAAACAGACGCAGTGGGAAAGATAAAAAGAAAAGAATACATCACGTTGAGGCGAATGAAAGTGATAGTGAGGGGACAAGATCAGACAGTGACAGTGATTTGGGACTGTATACAGTATCACGGAAAGAGAAATATTCACGCATATCAGTGATGCCAACAGTTAATGGGAAGAGAATGGAGATGGAGTTAGATACAGGGGCAGCTGTGTCATTGATTCCATATGAACCGTACAAACAGAAGTTGTATAAATTCCCTCTACAACCCACTGATATTGTCCTTAGGACATACACAGGAGAGCCTTTGGCACCAGAAGGAGTTATTACAGTGCAAGTAGAATTAAACAGGCAACGTGCTGATTTGCCACTGTATGTGGTGAGGGTGGATGCACCACCATTGCTGGGCAGAGAGTGGCTGAGAGCCATCAAGCTTAATTGGAGAGACTTAAAGACTGTACATGCAACTGAGCACAGACAGACAGACAGCTTAGAGACCGTGTTAAAAAGACACTCCGCTGTTTTCTCTGACAAATTAGGCACCATGAAAGGGGTGAAAGCCAGACTCACTCTCAAACCAGACAGTGCACCCAAATTCTGCCCACCACGTAACGTGCCGTATGCTCTCCGACCGCGAGTGGAGGCCGAACTGAAACACCTCACTGAGCTGGGCGTCATCTCACCTGTGTCGCACAGTGACTGGGCAACACCAGTGGTGCCCGTGAACAAAAAAGATGGCACCGTGAGACTTTGCGGGGATTTCAAAGTCACCCTCAACTCAGCTCTGTGCATCGACAAGTACCCACTACCATGCATTGAGGACTTGTTTGCTTCTCTCGCTGGAGGTCAACGCTTCAGTAAGCTGGATCTATCCAATGCATACCTACAGATGGAGGTAGAAGAGAGCTCCAAGAAGCTACTTACCATCTCAACACAGAAAGGACTCTTTTGCTTCAACCGTTTACCGTTTGGTGTAGCGTCATCGCCCGCTCTGTTCCAGAAGGCAATGGACCAGGTGCTCCTCGGTCTTCCACACACTCACTGCTACCTGGATGACATCCTTGTCAGTGGTCCTGACGAGCAGACACACCTGAAAACTCTGGATGCTGTCCTCAGTAGGCTAGAGGAATACGGCCTACACCTCAAGCAGGAGAAATGCCTCTTCTTCCAGAAGTCCGTGGAATACTTGGGGCACATCATCGACGCTGCTGGGCTCCACAAGTCACCTGAGAAGGTACGTGCCATAGTGGAAGCACCAGCACCAGGCGACATCAGTCAGCTCAGATCTTTCCTGGGAATGCTGAACTACTATGGACGTTTTATCCCTGACCTGGCCACTGTGCTACAACCACTGAACGAACTGCTTAACAAAGAAAATAAGTGGCAGTGGACATCAGCCTGTGCGTCAGCGTTCAGAAGGCAAAATCACTCCTAGTATCACGAGAGGTGCTCACACATTACAACCCTGAACTGCCTCTCCGACTTGCTTGTGATGCTTCACCCTATGGGGTCGGAGCTGTGCTCTCCCATGTCATGCCGGATGGCAAAGAAAAACCCATAGCCTATGCTTCAAGAACCCTCAGCAAAGCAGAGTGTAACTATGCTCAGATTGAAAGGGAAGCCTTAGGCATAGTTTTTGGAGTACGCAAGTTCCACCAGTACCTGTATGGCAACACATTCACTCTACTCACTGACCATCCCCCACTAACCACCATCCTCAGTCCAGTGAAAAGCACACCATCCATGGCTGCAGCTCGCATGCAACGCTGGGCGCTCCTGCTCTCTGCTCACAATTACACCATAGAGTACAGGAAGGGTGCCCTACATGCCAACGCTGATGGACTGTCAAGGTTACCACTTCCTCATGCTCACAGTGAGAAACCAGGGGCGGTGGAGGTGTTCTACGCGTCACAGTTAGAGACATTACCTGTCAGCAACACAGAGATCAAGCGTCACACTATGTCTGACTCCACCCTGTCTCGTGTTTTGGAAATGGTCACAACTGGACGTTTTCCAGCTGCCAAGAACACAAGTGAGGAGCTTTCACACTATCTCCACCGATGCCATGATCTCACTGTACAGCACGGATGCCTCATGTGGGGTTTGAGAGTGATTGTGCCACCCAAGCTGCGCCCCCGTGTGCTGGAAGAGCTACACGCAGCACACCCAGGTGTAGTAAGGATGAAGAGCTTAGCTTGCAGCTACGTCTGGTGGCCTGGCATTGACTCAGAGATCGAGCACAAAGCAAAGTCATGCCACACATGTCAGCGTGTGCAGAAAGACCCTGCTCAAGCACCCTTACACCCTTGGATGTGGCCATCAAGTTCCTGGGAGCGCATACATGTGGACTTTGCCGGCCCATTTGAAGGACACATGTACCTAGTCATCGTAGATGCACACTCCAAATGGCCAGAGGTGCACATCATGGATAGCACCACATCCTCCAAGACCATCCAAGTGCTTAGGGGGCTCTTTAGTCGCTATGGCGTTCCCCACAGTCTTGTCAGCGACAATGGACCCCAGTTCTGCTATGAAGATTTCAGCATGTTCCTGAAAGCCAATGGAGTCAAGCACGTTCGCTCAGCACCGTACTATCCTGCTTCCAATGGCCTGGCAGAGCGCTTTGTGCAAACATTCAAACACGCCCTGAAATCTTCTAGAGGAGCTGCTCCAGTGCAACAACGTCTAGACACGTTCCTCCTGACCTACCGCAACACGCCCCATGCAACAACAAAGGAATCCCCAGCCATGCTGTTCATCGGACGCAAGCTGCGTTCTCGACTGGATTTCCTCAAGCCAAGTGTTGCTGGAGCTGTGCACCAGTCACAGGATGCACAACGACAGCGACGTCAGCTGCACTCGAAAGGGAGACTGTTCGACGTTGGTGAGCCAGTGCTTGTGCGTGATTATAGGAGGGGGGAGGATAAGTGGACGCAAGCTGTGGTGATGGAGAAGACCGGACCAGTGTCCTACAAGGTACATGTGGGAACACAAGGCGTCTGGAAACGTCATGTGGACCAAATGCTGGCTCGGCCTGAGTCAGACACCCATGGGACTGCAGGGAGTCTTCCTGTGAGTCCTCCCTTCTCACTACCTCTGATGACCTCGACAGGTAACACATTTGACACAAGTACACCTCAACAGGTAGAGGATACTGATATTCTGTCACCCAAAACACTCAAGGCACCACAGTCCACAGAAATTACATACACACAACATACAGAGCCAGAGACTATGCCACGTTCTTCTACAGCACAACCAGAAC
Organism: Hirundichthys speculiger; assembly: GCA_018398805.1. Taxonomy (NCBI): domain Eukaryota; kingdom Metazoa; phylum Chordata; class Actinopteri; order Beloniformes; family Exocoetidae; genus Hirundichthys; species Hirundichthys speculiger. Next base: position 299,515 of record JAGFBZ010000227.1, read on the forward strand.
GTACAGAGACAGAGACTGTTCGGCGTTATCCTGTGAGGATCACACGCCCACCAGCGCGTTACCGTGAGCAGTAAAAAGAAAAAAAAAGAGAGACAATGTGATATTGTAGATATTGTTAAAAAAAAAAAAAAAAAAAAAGGAATTCTTTCACAGAATGTTGTTCAATGTTGTGGTTATCAGCCGTTATCTAACTCACATGTTTCTGGTTATGTTTGGCAGTAGTAAATGAAGAATGAATCTTAAATCTTTGTAGTTGAAGGACATATGTTTCTTGATATGATACGATATAAGTATCTTAAGGTTGTTCTGAAGAAATGTTTTTGTTATTGACAACAAATCTTAGTGGGGAGGAGATATGTTATGTATGTATCTTGTGTTATGCTAATACTTACCTCCAGGGGGCAGACGGCTGCCAGGGCATATGAGAATCTCACAGTGTACTGTGTAACCATGGCAACGTTTGGGTAAATAAAGGAAAAGAGAGTGAATCAGCAGTAAGACGTTGTCCTCCGTATTCTGTGTGTCGAGTAATAATGCTACTAAGGAACACTAAAGGAAGCACCATAACAGTGTGGCCTTATGGGTAATGTAGTATGTATAGATTTACATTCTCTGTTAACCGACAGGAGCCCAACAATCCAACCTGTGTGATGTTACAAGTTCCTGCAGTGCCAGAATAAAGTGCTCGTTCCATGCAGAGAAAACCGGACTGTTTCTAGTGTTGTTGTTAGCATGTTAGCTGCTAATTATGAGCCAAAAATAGCACAGTACAGCGGTTTCTTTACTACAGTTCAGAGACCAGAGGCTGTGAAGATAACAGAAAGACCACAATTGAGCCTTTCTCTTGTTTTACTGCAGTGCCTCGCTACTTTTTTGCGGTTTTAAACTTATTTTACACATTATTGAGGCTCAGGGGGCTCCGGCTCCAGTTTGCGGATTTTGGTTTTTGTGAAAAATAAGGGATCACTGTATATATATTTTGTTACTTTCTTCAAAGTCAGATGTTTACAGACAATAAGATTACTTTGCGTTTAAACAGTTTGGGAAAGTCCAGATGATGAAGTCAGGAAGCTTCTGACAACAGTAATTGACAACATTTAAGTTAACTGGAGGAACACCTGTGGATGTACCCCTCTGCTTCCTTGTCATCATGGGAAAATCAAAAGATATCAGGAAGAGAGCAGTGGACCTCCACTAATCTGCTTCATCCTTGGGTACAATTTCCAGACACCGGAAGGTGAAACTGAAACTGAACTGTTTGGTCCTAATGACCATCATTACATTTGGAGTTAAAGGAGGAAGTCAGTAAGTCTGAGAATTAAGAAAAAGATAAAGGCATTAAGATACAGGAAATAATTAAAAGTTTACTCTGATTTAATGTCAGACAATGAGGAAAAAAGGTTTTGTCTTTTTATTGTGTATGTCAACTTCTGGTTTCAACTGTATGGGTGTTTTTATGTGCTATACATGCCCTAATTGTCTAACTTTATTTTAGTATTTTTAATTCCTTTTGTAATGCATGTAAACACCAGGACCTAATCCTTGTAGGGGCACACTTACAGTGACATGATGCCATGTTTTTATTTTAAACACAACTTTCAACACATTTGTACACCATCACAAGAAACAACACTTTTTTGGTAGTCTTTTTTGTAGAAGAAGATAACTGTCAGTAATTTAAAAAGTAAAAGCACGGGTATAAAAACATACGTAGTTACTGAAAGACATAATGCTGTCAAACTGGAGCAGTTAGTTGAGGTCGTGCTTCAGCGAAGCTCGGTCTGATCATGGAGGGAAAAGGGGCTCCAGCTTCCAGAGTCCACCATTTTTCCCAGAGTCCAGCTGGCACACAAGGGATTAAAAAAAAAAACTGCAGCTGCTAGTGACAACTTGAACTCTGTTGTTGAGGTTATGATAAGATCTTAAACACATACACACTAGCAAAGCAGTAGCACAATAAAATAGGGATGCACGATAACTGTTTTTTAAAACCGATACCGATAACCGATAACTTTCAGCTCCTAAAGGCTGATACCGATAACCGATAACACACACATATACCTAAGATCATTACATCAATACAATGAACAAAATCAAAGATAGTTTGAACTCTTTAAATGAACAGATATTTATTTTTACCAGTGAAAAACTATTGTCAAGCCTCTCAAACAATTTCTTAAAGCTATCAAACAAACCTATTTGATATCTCACATTAACTTAAATAAGGTTCATTACTGACTGATATAAAAAATAAAGGCTCCTTGAACTGATGGAAATACATGCATCAGAATTACAAACTGAAAAAGATAAACATTTAAAGGATTTTGACTTGTGGTTCCATTTAATACCTTTAAATAAAGTAAATGAGGTTCAGTGATTTTTTTTAAAAAAATCTCATGGAAGCTTTAGATGAGAGGAATGAGGGAGGGGAGACTGCTGCTGACTTGCGCACGTTAGCATTAGCTTCCGCTAGCTCACGTTAGTGCAATTTCTAAACTCCATGGAAGTGATTGTTATGTTGTAGGTGGCTGATCAGGTTTTACGTATTAAAGCTTGTGCTTCCCTCCTCGTTGAATTCACTCAGAGGATTCATCACAAATAACCACCAAACTATTTTCTTCTGAAACTTTAACGAAGTTCCACGCCGCCATGTTTGTTGTGATCAGCGCTGTGCTGCACGCTGCATTCAATGTGTAACGTAAATTCCGACATTCCCTCGTTTGCTAGTTGTTCTTTCAGCCTTTTCCATTTTTTTTTTTTTTTATGTGTAACATGTGGGAAAATACTGCGAATATCAATTAAAGTCAGCAACTACCAAAATTATCACCGAGTTAACGAGTTGTTTTCTGGCATGAGGGGATATTCTTGATTTTCCTGATCATTTTTCTGATTATGCCGACGTTACTTGAACATAACATTCACTGCCGGTTATTCAAGGCTCAGAGGGAGCGAGGCACTGCTCTGTTGACAGAAATATATTTGTTATCAGGACTATTCGTTGTGATATCGGACTTATCGGAATGACGTCATAATTTCCCGTTATCAGCCCGATAGTTATCATGCACCCCTACAATAAAACGAGCGGCATTATTACTTGCAAGCAGAGTAGTGCCTTTTTATTTCCTAACAAAAATAGATCAAATGAAAAATAAACACAAATCATAGTTATATATATATATATTTTTTTTTTTTTCAAATGTGGGATAGTGTGGAATCACCTGTTTCAAAATACACAATCAGTGCTTTTTCCCAGCTCTTTATATTTTTCTGGGTTCTTGACTTCCCTAATGAAAACATAATATTCATTCAGGCTGACTTCAGAAGACTTGGTCATATTCCATATGTCAGGTAGATCAGTGACTGTGGAAATGTGATGCTTTTAGGGGTGCACGATAACTATCGGGCAGATAACTATCGGGCCGATAACAGGAAATTATGACGTCATCCCGATAACTCCGATATCATGAGGAAGATAGACAGGTAGATCAGTGACTGTGGAAATGTGATGCTTTTAGGGGTGCACGATAACTATCGGGCAGATAACTATCGGGCCGATAACAGGAAATTATGACGTCATCCCGATAACTCCGATATCATGAGGAATAGCTCCGATAACATATATTTTTGTCAACACGGCAGTGCCTCGCTCCCTCTGAGCCTTGAATAACCGACAGTGAATTTTATGTTCAAGTAACGTCGGCATAATCAGAAAAACGATTACTCAATAAGGAAAATCAAGAATACCCCCTCATGCCAGAAAACAACTTGTTAACTCGGTCATAATTTTGGTAGTTGCTGACTTGAATTGATATTCACAGTATTTTCCACATGTTACACATAAAAAAAGAAAAAATAGAAAAGGCTGAAAGAACGACTAGCAAACAAAACGTCGGAATTTACGTTACACCTTGAATACAGCATGCATTGTGCTGATCACAACAAACATGGCGGCGTGGAACTTGAAAGATGTATGGACATGTATGGAACTTTGTTAAAGTTTCAGAAGAAGATAGTTCGCTGGTTATTTGTGACAAATGCTCCAAGCGAAGGAGGGAAAAATAGCACAAGTTTTAATACGTAAAACCTGATCAGCCGCCTACAACATAACAATCACTTCCATGGAGTTTTGAAATCGTGCTAACGGAAGCTAACGGAAGCTAATGCTAACGTGCGCAAGCCAGCAGGAGTCTCTCCTCCCCTCCCCTCCCTCTCCCTCATTCCTCTCATCTAAAGCTTCCATGAGATTAAAAAATATATATAAAAAAAATACTGAACCTCATTTACTTTAATCAAAGGTATTAATTTAAAAGAACCACAAGTCAAAATCCTTTAAATGTTAATCTTTTTCAGTTTGTAATTCTGATGCATGTATTTCCATCAGTTCAAGGAGCCTTTATTTTTTATATCAGTCAGTAATGAACCTTATTTAAGTTAATGTGAGATATCAAATAGGTTTGTTTGATAGCTTTAAGAAATTGTTTGAGAGGTTTGACAATAGTTTTTCAATGGAAAAAATAAATATCTGTTCATTTAAATAGTCAAAACTATTTTTGGTTTTGTTCATAGTATTGATGTAATGATCTTAGGTATATGTGTGCGTTATCGGTTATCGGTATCGGCCTTTAGGAGCTGAAAGTTATCGGTATCGGTTTTAAAAAAACAATTATCGTGCATCCCTAGTTGCTTTATATATTCCATTGGACCGGCACCATGATAAAGTTCATAATCTTTTTCTTGTCCAGTTCAGATTTGGGATTGATCTCTGAATATCACTTTCATCCACCCTCCATGACTGTATGTCTTTGAGAGTTCTGAGCCTTTCCGGTCTTCTATGTGCTAGTTGCTACGTCTGGTTATTCCAGGTAAAGTAGACAGGATCATCACTCAGTGCTGACCTTTTTCTTGTCGAAATGACAGGAACGGAGCCTGGAATTTCTTTTGAGGTTCAGCACGTCGACATTCTTCGCCGTTTTGTCCTTATTTCGATGAAGTCAAATAAAACGCAAGAAACCTGTGCTCAAAAGAAGGATAAGCAGTCAGTAGGAACCCCAGCACTACCTGTCTACATAAGCCTGTAGCAACGATAGCTGACATATCTTTGGGGTCTTCGGGTGGGAACCTCCTTTCATCAGTGTTTAGTTTCGTTAGTCCCACAACACCTCCAGAAGGCTGAACAGTGATCTCTGGCATCCCAGAATCATCCCCCTAATGCCAGTTCTCAACTGTTCCCCACCAACACAACAACTAAACCTACTAAGCCAAACCAGCACTACAGGCAGAGAGAGCAAGAAAAAGGAGGCGGGGCCAGAGAGGCCCGTTAGTTTAGATGTGAGGCTGTACACCCTGACTCTCCCTAATGCAACCATATCTGCCTACAAAATGGCTACCAAAGTCAAAACAGCACTGCCATCTTCAACAAAGCCAGGCTGCGTTCCAGGTAACGACAGGGCTGATACTTTCTCTAGCATCCATCAGAAAACAACCAAACTTACCAGCATGGTCCCAGACAAAGAGATTCAAATAGGCCACTCCTACTTGGAGTGGCCTGCTACTGTGGTAAGCAGTCTTTTCATTGCCAGTTAAAACAATTTAAATAGACTTAGATTGAAAGAAGCACAGCAACTATGTACTTAACCATACTACCTTCACATCTAGAAAATGTTAATGAATAAGATGATTACTATTAATATACCAAATCGATCTTACACTGTACAGCATTTGTTTAATTCTGTTACATTTGAATATAATTGGGTTATACTTGCACATGTTTAAACCGAAGTTGTATTGGAGCTGCTGAGGTCAGTGGAGCTGCTGCAGATGCTGTTGATGGAGCTGCTGATGGAGCTGCTGATGGAGCTGCTGATGGAGCTGCTGATGGAGCTGGTGATGGAGCTGCTGATGGAGCTGTTGATGGAGCTCCTGATGGAGCTGGTGATGGAGCTGTTGATGGAGATGTTGATGGAGCTGTTGATGGAGCTGATGGAGCTGTTGATGGAGCTGTTGATGGAGCTGCTGATGGAGCTGCTGATGGAGCTGGTGATGGAGCTGCTGATGGAGCTGCTGATGGAGCTGTTGATGGAGCTGCTGATGGAGCTGCTGATGGAGCTGGTGATGGAGCTGTTGATGGAGCTCCTGATGGAGCTGGTGATGGAGCTGCTGATGGAGCTGCTGATGGAGCTGCTGATGGAGCTGTTGATGGAGCTGTTGATGGAGCTCCTGATGGAGCTGGTGATGGAGCTGTTGATGGAGATGTTGATGGAGCTGTTGATGGAGCTGGTGATGGAGCTGGTGATGGAGCTGCTGATGGAGCTGCTGATGGAGCTGTTGATGGAGCTGCTGATGGAGCTGCTGATGGAGCTGCTGATGGAGCTGCTGATTGAGCTGTTGATGGAGCTGTTGATGGAGCTGCTGATGGAGCTGCTGATGGAGCTGTTGATGTAGCTGCTGATGGAGCTGCTGATGGAGCTGCTGATGGAGCTGTTGATGGAGCTGCTGATGGAGCTGGTGATGGAGCTGCTGAGGGAGCTGTTGATGGAGCTGTTGATGGAGCTGTTGATGGAGCTGCTGATGGAGCTGTTGATGGAGCTGCTGATGGAGCTGTTGATGGAGCTGTTGATGGAGCTGCTGATGGAGCTGCTGATGGAGCTGCTGATGGAGCTGTTGATGGAGCTGTTGATGGAGCTGCTGATGGAGCTGCTGATGGAGCTGCTGATGGAGCTGTTGATGGAGCTGCTGATGGAGCTGCTGATGGAGCTGTTGATGGAGCTGCTGATGGAGCTGCTGATGGAGCTGCTGATGGATCTGTTGATGGAGCTGTTGATGGAGCTGCTGGTGGAGCTGCTGGTGGAGCTGTTGATGGAGCTGTTGATGGAGCTGTTGATGGAGCTGCTGATGGAGCTGCTGATGGAGCTGCTGATGGATCTGTTGATGGAGCTGTTGGTGGAGCTGCTGGTGGAGCTGCTGGTGGAGCTGTTGATGGAGCTGTTGATGGAGCTGCTGATGGAGCTGCTGATGGAGCTGCTGATGGAGCTGTTGATGGAGCTGCTGATGGAGCTGCTGATGGAGCTGATGGTGGAGCTGTTGATGGAGCTGTTGATGGAGCTGCTCAGGCTCACTGGCGGGCTGTGACCAGTATTGAAGCTGGGGTTGCTGTTAAGGTTAAGGCTGGAGATGATGATACACAGGTTGGTGGGTTGCTGCTGTTGTCGTAACTTTGATTTCATGAAACCCGTTTGCTGTTGGAGTTCTGGATAAAGAGAAAGTGAGAAATGTGTTTCAATAACTGTGATGGCTGTTTAGATGTTTAATGTTTCTGACAGAATTCAGAGTTGCCAGCAGCTTTATTCCAGCAGCCAGACGGTTTCACTGCACGAACATGAAGCAGAATTAGACTAGAATAAATGAAAACAGGCACATACGTAAGTATCATAAATAGTGTTGGAGAGGAACAGAGGGTGGTGTTTCCCTTCACCCTCTGCCTTATTGCAGACAGAAACTACTTCCAGGTTTGGCATAATGAATATTTTGATGAAATATTGGAAAAATGGAAAAATGGAAGAGCCTGTTTTGGTGAGAGTATTAATTCTTTCTCCCCACTGATTGCTAAGACCTTTTCAGAGGCTGAGGTTTTTTAATGTGTCCTGTCAGTCCAACTCTGGGGTTTAATTTCTGACGGACTGGTTCCCTTTGTAGTCCTATAACTCTGTTGGATTTGTGTGACATCAGTGCTCTGATAGCTCAGTCTGGCCTGGAAGGAGGATGTGGATAGTTGTACATTAAAGGGTGGAGGTTTTTAGACAAACACACCAGAAAGATGAAGAGTGGCGTTGCATCAAATCAAATCAACTTCATTGGTCACATACACAATCATACATAGTACAGTGTGTAGTGAAATGTATTGTGTCTCATCTCTGAGTACGTGCACACTACGGGAACACAAAAGACACAACTAGAAAATACACAATAAATTAAGAAGTATATAAATATAAGTATGAATATAAATATAAAGGTAGGTACCGGTACTGACATGAAAGTTTCACCAGATGCTGGTACCAGTGTGCATGTGTCCAGTCCCACATGCAGAGACATCAAACTGTAGATGTCCATAAATTATGTGTGAAAATGTTAGATGATTAAAGTGTTGAACACTTTATTTTCTAAGGATTTTGTGGCTCTAGTGGCCTTTACTTACAGTGAGAGAGACGTGCAGCAAAGGGTTGGAGGCTGGGAGTCGAACCTGTGACTGCTGCTGGAGGACTGGAGTCTCTGTACACAGACCGCCTGCTTCAACCACTGAGATACCGGCAGCCCAGTACTGAACACTGTTACTGACATTTATTCATTATTTCGTACAAAAGCCTTTGTTGGTAATGACAGCTTCTCCTGTGTGGGGAAACTAGTCGCTTGCATTGTTCAGGTGGTTTTGGTTTCTTCCACAATCTCTCGGTACATTTGTCCATCCATTCATCACCTTATAACAAAGAATAATTGTATTAGAATAGTTTTTTTAGTCTGTAAAGATTTAAAGTGCATCACAGTGAAGCCAAGCGCTACATCAGCATTGTCATAGTTCCTCATCTTAACTTTCTGGTAACTTTCGTTTATCTCCATCTCTCTCCACCTTTCTTTTCATCCCTGTTAAATATTTTTCCGAGTTGTCTCTTAAGGGTTTGTTCACTTCATATCTCCTGCTCTGTGTTCCATGTGTGCATGTACGTGCAAAAAAACCCCCACAAAAACAAAAAAACAACACAATATAGCTAATACTCCTTGCGCACACTGCGACATTGAGAGCGCCACTGCCGCCTGCTGGAGTATATGTGCAATTACACTTTATTCCAGTACGGCAAAAAAAAAAAAAGCATGTTCTCCAGGGTCATACGGGCCCCCCCAAGGAGTCGTGCCCCACTATTTGAGGAAGACTGAATTATATGAAGCTTGCCAGTACCATAGCTGAAAAACAGCCTCACGCCATGATGTTCCCACCTCTAAACTTCCCTGTTGCTATGGTGATGTTGGGATGAAGTGCTGTGCCATTTGTCCTCCAAACATCGTGTGTATTATGGCATCTGAAGAGTTCAGCTTTGGTCTCACCTGACCAGACTTTAATCGCCCAGTATTTCAGACTTGTCCAGATGCTGTGCAGAAAACTTTAAACGAGCTTCAACATGCTTTTTCTTCACCAGCGCAGTCTTGCGTGGCGAGCGTGCACGCAGGCCATGGTGGTTGAGTGCATTACTTAATGCTCTCTTTGAAATGATTGCATCTGCTAATTTCAGGTTTTTCTGAAGCTCTCCTCAGGTGGTCCTTGTATCTTGGACAACTCTTCTGATAATGTTTTTCTCTCCTCTGTCAGAGATTGTGTGAGGAGCACCTGGTTATGGATGGTTTATGGTGAAATTATCTTTACACTTCTGGATCACGGCTCCAGCAGTGCTCACTGGAACACTCAGAAGTTTAGAAATTCTTCTGGAAGCAGTGCCTTCAGTATGTTTTGCAACAATAAGGTTGCAAAGATCTTGAGAGAGCTCTTTGCTTTTACCCCTCCGGAGATGTTTCTACCTTGGTATGTTATAAAGATTTTGACTGAAGCAGCTGAAACTAATTTCCATTGACAAGGGACAGGACTGCATTCTAAGTAATGATTGACTTCAGCTGGTGTCTTGGCTTTCCATGCCTGTTTGCACCTCCCTTTCTTCAAGTGTATAAGACTTTTTCCCAGAGTCATTTCCCATTATTACACAGAGCTTAATTTATGGACAGCTGTGGTTTGATTTTTTTTTATGTGTGGATTTGTATCGGTTGTTACCAACATATGGTCTCATGTCTATTGTATCTTTAGAAATACATTTACTGAGAAAAATGGTGACATGCGTTATACTTCTTTTACTGGCTGACGCAAGCATGTGAAGAAATTTACAGTAACTGTCATTTTTTTAAAAAGCTGTGAAAACAGTTTTTAACTTAGTATGACAACAGAGCGAAGTACATGAACACCACCAGGAGTAAAGACCTGTGTCCTCTATGTGCAGGCATGGGTGAGAAGATACTTGTGCCCCCGAGTTAAAGGCACCTGGCACCTGGCACCTGGCACCTGTCAGATCTGTCTGATCTGTTCCTCCCACCAGGGCCTCTGTGAGCATGTATCGCAGGAACGGACTTTCGGATTGTACCAGCATCAACTCAGTCGTCACAGAGGTAAGAACAATCTGCTGACCTCCAGACCTCCAGACCTTGAGACATCCAGACCTTCAGACCTCCAGACTTTCAGACCTCCAGACCTTCAGACCTTCAGACCTTCAGACCTTCAGACCTTCAGACCTCCAGACTTTCAGACCTCCAGACCTTCAGACCTCCAGACCTCCAGACCTCCAGACTTTCAGACCTCCAGACCTCCAGACCTCCAGACTTTCAGACCTCCAGACCTCGAGACCTTCAGACCTTCAGACCTCCAGACCTCCAGACCTCCAGACCTTCAGACCTCCAGACTTCCAGACCTTCAGACCTCGAGACCTCCAGACTTTCAGACCTCCAGACTTTCAGACCTCCAGACCTCCAGACCTCCAGACCTCCAGACCTTCAGACCTCCAGACCTTCAAACCTCCAGACCTTCAGACCTCCAGACCTCCAGACTTTCAGACCTCCAGACATCCAAACCTTCAGACCTTCAGACCTCCAGACTTCCAGACCTTCAGACCTCCAGACCTCCAGACTTTCAGACCTCCAGACCTCCAGACCTTCAGACCTCCAGACCTTCAGACCTCCAGACCTCCAGACCTTCAGACCTTCAGACCTCCAGACCTCCAGACCTTCAGACCTCCAGACCTCCAGACCTCCAGACCTTTAGACCTCCAGACCTCCAGACCTTCAGACCTTCAGCCCTTCAGACCTCCAGACCTCCAGACCTTCAGACCTCCAGACCTTCAGACCTCCAGACCTCCAGACTTCCAGACCTCCAGACCTCCAGACCTCCAGACCTCCAGACTTTCAGACCTCCAGACCTCCAGACCTCCAGACCTCCAGACTTTCAGACCTCCAGACCTTCAGACCTCCAGACCTTCAGACCTCCAGACCTACAGACCTTCAGACCTCCAGACCTTCAGACCTCCAGACCTCCAGACTTTCAGACCTCCAGACCTCCAGACCTTCAGACCTCCAGACTTTCAGATCTCCAGACTTTCAGACCTCCAGACTTTCAGACCTCCAGACCTCCAGACCTTCAGACCTCCAGACCTCCAGACCTCCAGACCTTCAGACCTCCAGACCTCGAGACCTCCAGACTTTCAGACCCCCAGACCTTCAGACCTCCAGACCTCGAGACCTCCAGACTTTCAGACCTCCAGACCTTCAGACCTCCAGACCTCCAGACCTTCAGACCTCCAGACCTTCAGACCTCCAGACCTCCAGACCCTCAGACCTCCAGACCTCCAGACCTCCAGACCTTTAGACCTCCAGACCTCCAGACCTCCAGACCTCCAGACCTTCAGACCTCCAGACCTCCAGACTTTCAGACCTTCAGACCTCCAGACTGTCAGACCTCCAGACCTCCAGACCTCCAGACCTTCAGACTTTCAGACCTCCAGACCTCCAGACCTTCAGACCTCCAGACCTTCCATGAACAGCACCAGCCTTCCTCGCTGAAAACCTTAAGAGATCTGCTTCGGTCTATGTCACTTTAATACAAAACTGTTCATAAAGAAATAATTAGATGATGTCATACCAAACACCAGACTTCAGTTTTTATCTTAAAGCAGAAATGTCAGAGTGAGATAAGCTTTAAAAGAGAAGAGTTATTAGGCCTTTTTAGCCATCTAATTTAATTGTAGCAGTAGTAGAGTGAGAGGACTTTGTTTCTTTATTGTTTAAAGTGTATAAAAGCTGCTAAGAAGTAAAGTGAAGTTTGCAGTTATTAACTGTGAGACTGTAAAGTCTTTGGGCCTCTCTGGTTACGTTGGCGTATTAATGGTGACAGGTAAATGTGTGTACCCATCAGGCCAGCAGCAGTTATTAACTGTGAGACTGTAAAGTCTTTGGGCCTCTCTGGTTACGTTGGCGTATTAATGGTGACAGGTAAATGTGTGTACCCGTCGGGCCAGCAGCAGTTATTAACTGTGAGACTGTAAAGTCTTTGGGCCTCTCTGGTTACGTTGGCGTATTAATGGTGACAGGTAAATGTGTGTACCCATCAGGCCAGCAGCAGTTATTAACTGTGAGACTGTAAAGTCTTTGGGCCTCTCTGGTTACGTTGGCGTATTAATGGTGACAGGTAAATGTGTGTACCCGTCGGGCCAGCAGCAGTTATTAACTGTGAGACTGTAAAGTCTTTGGGCCTCTCTGGTTACGTTGGCGTATTAACGGTGACAGGTAAATGTGTGTACCCATCAGGCCAGCAGCAGTTATTAACTGTGAGACTGTAAAGTCTTTGGGCCTCTCTGGTTACGTTGGCGTATTAATGGTGACAGGTAAATGTGTGTACCCGTCGGGCCAGCAGCAGTTATTAACTGTGAGACTGTAAAGTCTTTGGGCCTCTCTGGTTACGTTGGTGTATTAATGGTGACAGGTAAATGTGTGTACCCATCAGGCCAGCAGCAGTTATTAACTGTGAGACTGTAAAGTCTTTGGGCCTCTCTGGTTACATTGGCGTATTAATGGTGACAGGTAAATGTGTGTACCCGTCGGGCCAGCAGCAGTTATTAACTGTGAGACTGTAAAGTCTTTGGGCCTCTCTGGTTACGTTGGCGTATTAATGGTGACAGGTAAATGTGTGTACCCGTCGGGCCAGCAGCAGTTATTAACTGTGAGACTGTAAAGTCTTTGGGCCTCTCTGGTTACATTGGCGTATTAATGGTGACAGGTAAATGTGTGTACCCGTCGGGCCAGCAGCAGTTATTAACTGTGAGACTGTAAAGTCTTTGGGCCTCTCTGGTTACATTGGCGTATTAATGGTGACAGGTAAATGTGTGTACCCATCAGGCCAGCAGCAGTTATTAACTGTGAGACTGTAAAGTCTTTGGGCCTCTCTGGTTACGTTGGCGTATTAATGGTGACAGGTAAATGTGTGTACCCATCAGGCCAGCAGCAGTTATTAACTGTGAGACTGTAAAGTCTTTGGGCCTCTCTGGTTACGTTGGCGTATTAACGGTGACAGGTAAATGTGTGTACCCATCAGGCCAGCAGCAGTTATTAACTGTGAGACTGTAAAGTCTTTGGGCCTCTCTGGTTACGTTGGCGTATTAATGGTGACAGGTAAATGTGTGTACCCATCAGGCCAGCAGCAGTTATTAACTGTGAGACTGTAAAGTCTTTGGGCCTCTCTGGTTACGTTGGCGTATTAACGGTGACAGGTAAATGTGTGTACCCATCAGGCCAGCAGCAGTTATTAACTGTGAGACTGTAAAGTCTTTGGGCCTCTCTGGTTACGTTGGCGTATTAATGGTGACAGGTAAATGTGTGTACCCGTCGGGCCAGCAGCAGTTATTAACTGTGAGACTGTAAAGTCTTTGGGCCTCTCTGGTTACGTTGGCGTATTAACGGTGACAGGTAAATGTGTGTACCCGTCGGGCCAGCAGCAGTTATTAACTGTGAGACTGTAAAGTCTTTGGGCCTCTCTGGTTACGTTGGCGTATTAACGGTGACAGGTAAATGTGTGTACCCATCAGGCCAGCAGCAGTTATTAACTGTGAGACTGTAAAGTCTTTGGGCCTCTCTGGTTACATTGGCGTATTAATGGTGACAGGTAAATGTGTGTACCCGTCGGGCCAGCAGCAGTTATTAACTGTGAGACTGTAAAGTCTTTGGGCCTCTCTGGTTACGTTGGCGTATTAATGGTGACAGGTAAATGTGTGTACCCGTCGGGCCAGCAGCAGTTATTAACTGTGAGACTGTAAAGTCTTTGGGCCTCTCTGGTTACGTTGGCGTATTAATGGTGACAGGTAAATGTGTGTACCCATCAGGCCAGCAGCAGTTATTAACTGTGAGACTGTAAAGTCTTTGGGCCTCTCTGGTTACGTTGGCGTATCAACGGTGACAGGTAAATGTGTGTACCCGTCGGGCCAGCAGCAGTTATTAACTGTGAGACTGTAAAGTCTTTGGGCCTCTCTGGTTACATTGGCGTATTAACGGTGACAGGTAAATGTGTGTACCCATCAGGCCAGCAGCAGTTATTAACTGTGAGACTGTAAAGTCTTTGGGCCTCTCTGGTTACGTTGGCGTATTAACGGTGACAGGTAAATGTGTGTACCCATCAGGCCAGCAGCAGTTATTAACTGTGAGACTGTAAAGTCTTTGGGCCTCTCTGGTTACGTTGGCGTGTTAATGGTGACAGGTAAATGTGTGTACCCATCAGGCCAGCAGCAGTTATTAACTGTGAGACTGTAAAGTCTTTGGGCCTCTCTGGTTACGTTGGCGTATTAACGGTGACAGGTAAATGTGTGTACCCGTCGGGCCAGCAGCAGTTATTAACTGTGAGACTGTAAAGTCTTTGGGCCTCTCTGGTTACGTTGGCGTGTTAATGGTGACAGGTAAATGTGTGTACCCATCAGGCCAGCAGCAGTTATTAACTGTGAGACTGTAAAGTCTTTGGGCCTCTCTGGTTACGTTGGCGTATTAATGGTGACAGGTAAATGTGTGTACCCGTCGGGCCAGCAGCAGTTATTAACTGTGAGACTGTAAAGTCTTTGGGCCTCTCTGGTTACGTTGGCGTATTAACGGTGACAGGTAAATGTGTGTACCCATCAGGCCAGCCGCAGTTATTAACTGTGAGACTGTAAAGTTTTTGGGCCTCTCTGGTTACGTTGGCGTATTAACGGTGACAGGTAAATGTGTGTACCCATCAGGCCAGCAGCAGTTATTAACTGTGAGACTGTAAAGTTTTTGGGCCTCTCTGGTTACGTTGGCGTATTAACGGTGACAGGTAAATGTGTGTACCCATCAGGCCAGCAGCAGTTCGGACTCTCTGGATGGGCTTTGTGTTGACTACGCCAAGAGCTACGATGCCGTGGTCTTTGACGTGCTCAAGGTGACGCCCGAGGAGTTTGCTGTGAGTAAGCGGTTTATTTCATTCGATTCATTTTATTCTCCTGGTTATTTGTATCAGTGTTGATATCATCAAACACAGGAGTCTTTATATAGTAAGGACAGAGCTGAGGATGTGGGCTGCACTCAGCCAAATCTTTTCTGCCCTGTCTGCTCATCCCACAAATGTTCCTGACACATGTGGCTCCATTTAAAAGACGAATAAACAGGCTTTACAACACAAATTTACACACATTTCCCTACTTTTTGTGCTTAGTTTAGTTTCTTCATGCGTACGCAAAGTGTGACAACACATATTGAAATGCTTTTATTTTTGAATGATGAAAGATTTGTGGATTTTTTCATTGTTTCTTCAGAGCCAAATCACCCTGATGGATGCGCCAGTCTTTAAAGCGATACAGCCAGAGGTAAGAAAAGTTATAAATAATATCATTCTTTCAAGAATATCATCTTGGGCTCCTTTTGAAGATCTTTTGAAGAAGCTTTTCAAGTATTATAATCCAATATTACATAATGAAAATTAGGGGTGCACGATAATTATCGGACCGATAACTATCGGGCCGATAACAAGAATTTATGACATCATCCCGATAAGTCCGATATCTCGACGAATAGCCCCGATAACATATATATTTCTGTCAACACAGCAGTGCCTCACTCCCTCTGAGCCTTGAATGACCGGCAGTGAATGTTATGTTCAAGTGATGTCAGCATAATCAGAAAAATGATTATTCAATAAGGAAAATCAAGAATACCCCCTCACGCCAGAAAACAACTCGTTAACTCGGTCATAATTTTGGTAGTTGCTGACTTAAATTGATATTCGCAGTTTTTTTTTCCACATGTTACACATAAAAAATAGAAAAAATGGATAAGGCCGAAAGAACGACTAGCAAACGAGGGAATGGACTAATTTACGTTACACGTTGAATGCAGCATTGTGGGACAGTGTGTTAAAACAAACAAACAAAAAAAAACATGTATGGAACTTTGTTAAAGTTTCAGAGGAAGATAGTTCGCTGGTTATTTGTGACAAATGCTCCAAGCGAAGGAGGGAAAAATAGCCAAAAAAAATAAGTCAGTTCAGTTTATTTGCATAATGTCAATTTACAACAAATCTAAGCTCCACTCCTCTAAGGCAAATCTAATCTTAAGGCACTTTGCAGTGAAAGTAAAGTTGAATTAAATCTGATTTTGAATTTAAATGCAGTTTATTTCTGTAGCAGCGTGACTGAAAGGATGCTTCACGGTCGTCTGAGCCAAGTTTAACAGTCAGAACTCAGATACACACTAAAACTTTTTTGTTTTTTGTGTAAAATCTTACTTTTTCAGCAAAAATCCAGCTTGTGTATATGTAGAAGAAGTCAAGTGTGGAGTGTTTTTTATGACTATGATGAAATGTGAAAATATTTGATATTACTTTAAGTCTAGAAAGAAATGTGGTCAGATTGTAAAACTCAGTGCTTTTGTGGTCTTTTAATTTATTTTAATCACTCCGCACTCCGTTTGTTAAATCTAAAATCTTGTTGTTTTTAATCAATGTCAGGAGCTGGCCAGCTGTGGATGGAACGGGAAGGAGAAACACAGTGTGGCTCCCAACGTGGTGGCGTTCACGCGGAGGTTTAACCAGGTTAGTGGACGGGAGGTTTAACCAGGTTAGTGGACGGGACGTTTAACCAGGTTAGTGGACGGGAGGTTTAACCAGGTTAGTGGACGGGACGTTGAAGCCTCACTGACCCAGTCAGTCACTGGGTCGTTCCTCAGCAGCTCCGTACGACTAGAAGACAGAAAACCAGTCCAACCCGTACAGAGAAGACAACGATCCGCTGAAACAAACCCAATAAAGGGAAAGTTGGAAGTCATTTTTCTAATTTAGATTTTTAAACAACTCATTAACTTATTAATGTTACTCATGTGTCAGCTTTTTAGAATATAAAATATAAACTTATACAAACAGTGAAATAGTTAATTGACACTTCTGAACTGTTGTTACATTTAATTAAAGAAAAATAATCTTCTGATACTAATGAGTTAGTGAGCCGTTATATCTCTCTGTTTTTTAGTAAAACTGACTCATTCTTTTGGTGGCAAAGCATTACAGGTTAGTAGGGCTGGTTAGTGGATGTTAGTAAGGCTAGTTAGTGGCTGTTAGTAGGGCTGGTTAGTGGCTCTTAGTAGGCCTGATTAGTGGCTGGTTAGTACGGCTGTTTAGTGGCTGTTAATAGGGCTGATTAGTGGCTGGTTAGTGGATGTTAGTAGAGCAGGTAGTGGCTGGTTAGTAGGGCTGGTTAGTTGCTGTTAGTAAGGCTGGTTAGTGGCTGGTTAGTAGGGCTGGTTAGTTGCTGTTAGTAGGACTGGTTAGTGGCTGGTTATTAGGGCTGTTTAGTGGTTGTTAGTAGGACTGTTTAGTGGCTAGTTAATAGGGCTGTTTAGTGGCTTGTTAGTAGGGCTGTTTAGTGGCTTGTTAGTATGGCAGGTTAGTGGCTGGTTAGTAGGGAAAGTCAGTGCTGTTAGTCGGGCTGGTTAGTGGCTTTCAGTGGGGCTGGTTATTGGCTAGTTAGAGGGCTGTTTAGTGGCTGTTAGCAGGGCTGGGTAGGGGCTGGTTTGTGGCGGTTTGTATGGCCAGTTGGTGGGGCCGGTTAGTTGCTGTTAGTAGGGCTGGTTATTGGCTGGTTATTGGCTAGTTAGTAGGGCCAGTGAGTGGCAGATTAGTGGCTGTTAGTAGGGCTAGTTAGTGGCTGTTAGCAGGGCTGGTTAGAGGCTGTTAGTAAACGAATACAAGAAACTAGTTAATTCCAAGGGGTTTGCAAACTTTTCTTGCCACTTTATTCAGCTCGCTGAATTGTAATTCAAGTCTGAAACTGAGCCTTTCTTTGATTTCTTAAAAATTCCCTTTAATGAAAACCTTGTTAAGGAGGCATTGTAAAGTCTAACGCAGATTTGACTGGATTGTCTGGCTGAACCCTGGAGTACGTTCATCCTTCTGACAGGGTTCCTACATGTCCTCAGGCACCTCCACTGGCTCTTTTATAAGTCTGTTGTCATGAGAATATGCACTCCTCCACACCTTTACCCTCCTCCTACACACCTACCCTCTCACTCCCTGGATCAAGAGCTGCTTGCTGCTCCTCAAACTGCTGTCAGAGACCTTCTGTCTTTAAGCTCTCTAACATCTCCCTGCCACTGAAATGGACTCAACAGTTCAACCTTTTTTTGTTTTCTGTAATAATTTCTCTATTATTGTACTATCTTTGCTTCTTTTTGTATTGTACCAGAATGATTTTTTAGGAGTTGTTAGTTACCAAAAAAGAAAGCAGAAAGTTGTCCCAAGTGGAGACAGACCTACTAATGATCATGAAGTGTCTGTGTACAGGGAAGGCCGATGCGCTGGCCCTACCACAAAAATCAGAGAATGCAGGTTAGGTGTTTCCATCACAACTGTATTCATTATAATTAAGACTACAGACTTGGAGTGGAGTCAGAAATGTCAAAAAATTTGTAACTGGTATTAGTTCAACTTTGAAGGAGCAGAAAAAGAACTTCTTCCTGCTTTCTTGTTGCAGGTTTACCCATAATGCAGAGCAGCCAGTGAGGCTGATTAGAAATGGAGCATTTGCAGCAGAGTAATTAAATAGCTCTGAATTAATTAACCTTGCATGTTGTTCATGTTTCAGGTGAGCTTTTGGCTGGTAAGAGAAATCTTAACTGCCCAGACGCTGAAAATCCGAGCAGCAATACTGAGCCATTTTGTTAAAATAGCAAAGGTGAGTTTAATTTACGCGTGCTTACATTTAAAAATCAATACACACATTTGTTCTTTTCTCGTATCCATTCAAAGGTGTTTTTTTTTTACTTGTTCATTCTTCAGCACACATTAACTGTGGTTTCAGATGAATAATCTGTGATTTTACAACATTTTAGCAAACATCTCCTCATTCTTCTCACTTTATGAACACTTCTCATCAACTAGCAATTTATTTACTTCATCAGTAGCTTGAAAGGTGGAAATCTGGACTTCAGACTTCTCTAAAGGCTGAGTCACAAGTCTTCAAGAAATAACTACATGCTGTTATTATCAGCTGTTGTCTAAACCTGCAGGGCCAACGGCACTGTTGGTTAGCATGTGGCTAACTTAGATGCGCTTTGAACTCTCCTCTGGAGTCAGTACTGCGACACAACTGTTTTATTTCTCTTTTTTTTCACTGATTTTCTGAGTGTGTGGGCCCACAAGAGGATACATAAGTAAATTATTGTGTGTAGGTAGCCATACTTGCTTCATTTTGTTGAAGAAAGTAACAGGGATTTTGTTAACTCTCGTCTGTCAGTTAAGTTTAAACATGCAGGAAAAGAGACGTCTACTGGTTAAAGTTGGTTTTTCTAGAGAACACAGCAGTTGGGATCAAACTAACCTTCAGCTGCAGGTTAAACCACAGGATCAAACTTAGCTGCACAGGTGCTGAGGGTCCAGGACAGCTGTATTTAGGCCAACTGCATTTTATTAACTTAGCTGAGGTTTAGCACTTAACACCAGGTTAAGTGCTAAACCTCAGCTAAGTTAATGAAATGCAGTTGGCCTACAGAGCTTAGTGTCATGTTTCCGGTTCTTTCCAGTGTAAGAAGAAAGTCTTACATCTAAAGTTGACATGTGGTCAGAAATGAAAGGCAGAGGCTGCTGAGCAGCTGTAGGTTGTGTGTAGATTACCAGCTGGTTAGAAAGCAACGTAATGATGGAACTGGTTACTGTGTCAACAGCATAAAATGGACACGCTGACACAAATATGCGTATGTGGGTATATACCAGTGGTTCTAATTTTCTGCTGGGATGTCCAGACTCTGCACTGATTAGCCTGTCAACCTCCTGCTGCCGTCTTTCTCCACCCGTGAAGAAAGTCCTGAGATACTTGACCTCTTCTGCTTGCGGTGGCACCTTGCCTTTAACTGTCCTGGAGGTCATGTCCCAGTTTTCTCACTGAGAACCATGGCCCCAGGTTTGGAGGTTCTGATTTTCATCCCCACACTCTAGCGGCAGCTGAAGATGAGGCGTGATGATGCCAACAGGACCACAGAATGTGCAAAAGTGGAGACTGAGTCTTGAGGCCACCAGTCCAGACCCCTTCCCCCCCTTGGCCACGGTGAGAAATTCTGTCCATAAAGGTTATGAGCAGAGTTGGTGGCAAAGAGCCACCTCTGGCAGAGTCCAACTCCACCTGGAACGAACCTGTCTTACGACCAGAAGTGCAGACTTGACCTCACTTAGTCAGAGGACGGCGTGGAAATATGGATCCATGACATAACATTGTTGGCACATAATGCATGAGGACTTGAAAATGACTCTTCTTTCATGTATTTGACTGTAATCATTCAAACCCCTGGAACAGCTGTTATCAGCTGGGCTGTGAACGCCTGTAAACAACCAATGCGATGCGTTAGCAGAAAAGAAAAAAAAAACAAGAAAGCTTGGAGGGTTATATGTTCATTTTATCATTTTAAATGAATTAGGTGACAGAATTTTTTTTCATGACACATTCACACTGTGTGAATGCGTCGTGCACAAAGCTGTGACGAAGTGTTTTTCATAAGTTGTCTGTGTTCCCAGAAACTGTTGGAGTTGAACAACCTTCATTCCCTGGTGTCCATAGTGTCCGCTCTGCAAAGTGCTCCTATCTTCAGACTCAACAAGACCTGGGGGGTAAGACTTTTCAACCAGCTAGTTACTTTAACCGGATGTGTTGTTTAAACCATCTGTCTGCTCTATGGACCACACGCTTGGCTGAAAATCTGTTGTAAAGTCTTTGTCTCATAGGTTCTCATAGGTTTTGAGCATATTTTGGTGTGATATAAGGTTGAATTAAAGAAAAATCAGTTTCTGGTTTGAGCTGTGGCTCAAAATAATTCCTGTTGAATTAAACACTTTCATTATTAAAAAACTTTCATTCGTCATTACCCAGAGGTGAGACTTTTCCTGAGGTGATACTCTGCAGCTGTCAGAAACTTCAGAAACCATGATAAGTTGTTTTCATCCAACAGCATGCTTCATTTTTCTTTTTCTTGGCATGTACAGCCAGTAGTTTCAGGTTTCATCCAACCAGGATCAATGCAGGATCAATGCAGGATCAATCAGGGTTATAATAGTTTTGGATTTCACATTAGTTTTAATTTTTATTAAGTTTTTACTTCAGTTCTTCAAATTCAGTTAGTTTTAATTAGTTTTTAGAGCAGTTTTGCTAGTTTTTATTCGTTTTTGTTTTGAAATACTTAATTTTAGTTTTTGTTTTTATTAGTTTCAGTGTTAGTTTTAGTTTTATTTTGTAAATTAGGGTTGTAATTTTGGTTCGAGTGAAGGACTGAACTTTTTGAAGGCTATCGAATCACATAGTTGTGTTTACATTCTGGTCTCAATAAACATATTTATCAATGCATCTTCCCTCTTGTGGTGTTCCTGCGTATTTACTGACCAGCAGCGATCTGGTCTCCATGGAAACAGTCCATTATAGTTGCTGTTTTCTCCCGTTCCTTCCCAACGCTGACTGGCCTGCAGCTGTAGCTTCTCTTTCAGGGGGCTAGCTTAGGCTATCTTAGCCAGCTAGTTTTGGTTAGCCTTCTTTCCAGGGGGCTAGCTTAGGCTAGCTTATCCAGCTAGTCTTGGTTAGCCTTCTTTCCAGGGGGCTAGCTTAGGCTAGCTTATCCAGCTAGTCTTGGTTAGCCTTCTTTCCAGGGGGCTAGCTTAGGCTAGCTTATCCAGCTAGTCTTGGTTAGCCTTCTTTCCAGGGGGCTAGCTTAGGCTAGCTTATCCAGGTAGTCTTGGTTAGCCTTCTTGTGCGAGCTTTTCAAATAGACTTTCAGATTTGTGGGTTTTTTCTCCTTCAGAAGTATTCCACACATTGTATCACCTGCTTCTACAACAAGACACTTATTTTTATCGTTAACACAGTCATAGTCAAAGAAATCCCAAATAGACTGAGACGCTTTCTCCCAACTTTTGCCGCAGCCATCACTGCTGATCACTTTAGTTAGTTTTTTTTTTTTTTGTTGTTGCTGTTGTTGTACAGCGGAGTGAAGTTAATAGATTTCATGTAAATCCAAAAATGTTTATGTGAAAAAAATTACAAATATGGAAAGAAGGACGTCCTTGATATTATTGTAGTTAATTTTAATTTGTTTTATAAACTCATAATACAGTTTCAGTTATCTTTTTTTTTTTTTTAAAAAAAACTCATTTTTATTTTATTTCAGTTAACAGTGTGTTTTTTCAATTCTAGTTTTCATTATTTCGTTCGTTTTTGTTAACGTTAATAACCTTGGAATAAATGCAGGTCCAGGTTCCTGAGATCACATAAATGGGATGTTTCAAAAGTCTGATTGAGCTCTGGTAGTTCATGTCCAGCTGACTGAGCACTTTCAGATCACCACCTGACTCCAGTTCTGATCACTGAATGAATTGATTATCTCTGGCTTTCAGCTTTTTTTTTTTTATGCTTTCCTACTTGTCTCAAATTCTGTGCGTGAAAGTGAAATAGTAACAGATCATGTGCATTTGTTCATTCCTGATGAGGCCGTGCTGCCCTCATCAATCATCACTGACTTTAAATCAATTATGATTGCAAAGAGCAACCAGCCGATCAGATTGAATGAACTGTAATCCAGTTGAAGCTCTCAGCTCTCAGCTCTCGCTACAACTGAGACTCTGAACACCTTACAGCTGACGTGACAGATCCAGTCATGAATTCAGGAGCTGCTGTCGTCTCTGACAATATTCTGCTTTGAATAATAATGCATCAATCATTTTTAATTAACCTTAAAGAACCTTGGCAATCTGAATTTCAGATTGTTAATCCGACTTCTCTGTAATGGGTTTTCTAACAGCTGAGCCACTCAGACAAAAGCCTGAACAGACTGAGATCAAGCACAGAAACGTCGTGCAGCTGCAACAGTCATTTAACATCTGCAGGTGATTCTCTGGGAGGTTTTACATGGAACTATGATCTGAAGCAAACCTACTCCAACAAGGCCATGTAAAATGAGATTTGGAGCTCCGCCTCCTCCAGACCAGGTGAAGTTTGCAGCATACATCACCATGGTGATCCAGCAGGTTAAAAGAGAGCCACCTTCATCCCTGGAAATCCAGGCTCTGGACTAGACAAACCTCACCAACCCATTTATCCTGCGCTGTTGTATATAATTACAGAAGCTTTTGTCACAGAAGTTATCACTTTGCTGTTTTCCCTGGGAGCAGCGTTACAGCGATCTCGCTCTGGCCACTCCCACTTTATTATTTTTATGATATTAATAGTGCTGCTGGTGTGAGAACAGTTGGTGCCATGTTTGTCCACACATGCTTCTGTTTCTTCCCGTTTGTAGTTGATAAGTCGGAAAGACAAGGCCACGTTTGAGAAGCTGAACTATCTGACAGCCAAGGAAGAGAATTACATTCGCATGCGAGAGTACATCCGCTCCTTGAAGATGGTGCCCTGCATACCTTACCTGGGTAAGACCTCTGCTTTAAAATCATTACAACACAGCCTGCTAGGAGCCTCCTCTCAGCCAGTGGGTCCAGTTTCACGTCCACAACAACCTACTGCATATGTGTGTAAATGATCATATAAGCTGCTTAAGCTTCATCATGAACAGAAGATGCCAAACATGTCAGGAAGATAGAGACTTACAGCCAAGGCTGGTTCTTCAAGTAAAGCTGCTTTGAGAACTGAGCTGGTGTGAAGGTGGAGTCCATGCTGTCCCGTGTTTCTTGCAGGGATCTACCTGTTGGATATGATCTACATCGACTCAGCCTACCCTGCTTCTGACAGTATTATAGAGACAGAGCAGCGGACCAATCAGATGAACAACCTCCTCAGGCTCGTCTCCGACCTGCAGATGTCCTGTAACTACGGTGAGAACCGTAGTAACATGTTTGGTTGTCTGCGTGCACGTGCCAACCCGAGTGAAGCTACTCCATCCATCGCGTCCTAGTTGAACACTGAGATGGTGCTGAAACTAGTATCATAGTATTTGGCATTATTTCAGCCTTAAGATTATAGTTATATACCAATTCTAAATGTTTTACTCAACCAAAAAAGTCAAAAACCAGAAAACTAGCATCATGAGGATAGAAAACATGAGGACGCAAACGTGCAAGAAACAAGCATGTTGTCTCTTTTTCAGTCTCCTGCATTTACAGCTTGTGTATTTTTTTTTTTTTTTTTACACTGTCCAGAGCATCTTTCTTTACATTTAGATTAACTCTGTGAAGGCCTGGCTGTTGGGCTTTATGTGTCCTGCCACAAAGATGAGATCAAGAGAGTAAAACAGTTATAGTCTGGTTTATGGTTCTGCAGACTTTAAGACTTTTAAAAATGTTTCTAGGATTTATTCCTCATTTTTAGAGGCTTAATATTTAAATTGAGTACGTGTTTCCTGTATTGAGATCATACGGTTGAATGAAACTGTGTATTTTGCCAGATCACTTGGTGACCTTGCCACATGTCCAGAAGTATCTGATGTCTGTTCGCTACATCGAGGAACTCCAGAAGTTTGTCGAGGATGACAACTTCAAGTAAGTTGAATTGTGATTATCTCACAAAGTAACAAAGTTCAAATCATTTAAGACTATCAGTACCGGACTCTGAGCTCACTAATGACCAGATGAAAAAGACATCGATGGGGGAATCATTATCAGAATAACTGGCCCCGCCTGTCTGCTCCCTGCTCCCCTTTTTTTTTTAATTAATGAGCATTGCGATCTCATCCGGCAGCTTGTGATTAAGTGTAGAGACGCTCTTACGCACCGCTGTCTTCCAGGATAACGGTCAGGAGTCACCTTGAACTGTGAAAGAGCATGAGTTGTCACATTTACTGATGTATTAGCCTCCACAAAGTCCAGGTCTAGAAGGTTCTGCCTCCTAAAAGATTAACTGAGGAAGACATAGATGATGGTGATAGATAATAACCACAGTTCAACCACAAACGTTAGTTTCAGAAACAATACACACTCGATCTGTAATTAAAGTGCTGGTTTAATGTCAGAAATCTGTTTTATGTTGTTGTCTCATGGAAGCATCTTTCTTCCAGGCTCTCTCTGAAGATTGCAACAGTTCTCCTCGCATCGCTTCCTCCAAGGAAGACCTGGCAGGTAGGACAGAGCTGAGCTGCGTTTATGTGCTCTTCCACTGGTTGGAAACCACGTGTGTCTTCTAAAACACAGATGTGAGCACCCTGACCAGTGTGAAGTTACGTCTGCTTACTGATGAGCATTTATTAGGTGATGAAGTTCTAATCTTAGAAGTGTGAGAACAGACGTTTGCCTGCATTAGATAGCAGACACTGAAGAAAAACATTTCCTGTTTCTGTAACTGTCCATTAAAGAGGCTGTAATGAAGGTCTTGTTTCAGATCTGTCTGAGGTCTCTGCCTCTATGAGGTACAGCCGACGTCCTACCTGCCCTGATGCATCTGTCGGGGTCCACATCCCCACCCCTCCCCCCTCTCACCACAGGAAGAGCCACAGTCTGGGAAACAAGTGAGGCCTTCACTCATTTTAGATTCATGCACCTTTGAAAACACGTCTATGATAACAAATTCTGTTTAGTTAGCGGAGATTTGTTTGCAACAAAAGTCAAAAATATAGTGTAATTCAACACAGTGTTTCTGTTGGAAAAACACTCAAGCAGAAACATGAAAATACTTGAGAAAAGCATCTCTTTACCACAGTTCTAGTTCTAGACTTCTGGCTAGCTCTCCTCATGTTGTTTACTGTGAATAATGTTTCTTTCACACAAGACCTTAAATGAATCATTGATTCTGTGTAACCTCAGTGTTAGGAGATAATCAGTGTGTTTACATGGGAAGTTTAATTCCTACGGAGCCCTGGAGGGGACATGAAGGAAAAAAAAAAAATAGGAAAAAAAAATGTTTTTTGAGAAAATGCAGGAATTTTTTTTTTCTTTCTTGAGTTTCAAACTCGAGATCTCGTGTTTGAAAGTCGAGATCTCGAGTTTCAAACTCGAGTTTGAGATCTCGAGTTTTCTCCATCTCCGTGTCTGCTGCAGAAGCCAGATCAAACACCAGCGTCGACGCCAGCGTCGAGATCTCGACTTTCAAACTCGAGATCTCGAGTTTGAAACTCAAGAAAAAAAAAATTTTTTCCTACATTTTCTCAAAAAAAATTTTTTTTTTCCTATGTTTTTTTTTTTCTTCATGTCCCCTCCAGGGCTCCGTAAATTCCTCTTTCATTCAGAATTAAAATTAAATCTGATTTAAAATGATTAAAAGTTACCATGTAAACACCTAGATCCATATGAAAATGTCCATTCTGAATTAAACTTAATTCCGAAGTTAGTGGCTGGTTTATTCTGATTTTAATTCCAAATAGAATAATTCTGCGGTCATGTATACACTCATTCCTGTTTAAATTAATTCTTGTCTTTCTGCGCATGCTCGTTCTCTTGCCCGTCTGTCGCCATGACCCTTATATTCTGCGCTGGGCTTGTTTTCAAAACAAAGTTTCAAGATGGCAGCACGCAGTAAACGGTGGTCAAGAGCAGAGACGATTTATTTAATAAATAGCTTGGAGGAACTGGAAATAATTAAAAGAACAGATGGCAGGAAACATAAAAATTGTGAGCTTTTCAAAGTTCAAAGTTCAAAAATAAGTGAAATGTTGTTGCTAATCGAGTTGTTGCTAAGTTTGTTTTCTTCCAGTAGACGTAAAGACGTCCGCCCCCCCCATCCAATCAGAACCCTTCCCAACCCCCAGACCTTAAGCGGAATTGGATAAAGCTGAACAAACGTGTTTTCCATGTAAACCTTAATTCAGAATTACTATTTCCATGTAAACTCGAAGGAAAATAGTTTAATTCTGAATTATTTAATTTGAAATAATTAATTCCGAATTAAAAAACATCATGTAACCAAGGCCAGTAGCAGAGAGAGAACAGGGAGGACATGCAGCAGTCAGGAGCTGAAGCTGTGACTGCTGCAGGAGGCCTGGAGCCTCTGGACATGGACATGGACATGGACATGGACTGCCGGAGCGGCCCTCATCTCATTTCTCTTTTTAATAGGGACAGTGCACAAGTTTTACAGTTCCACCACAGTTAGCTGGCAGCTACTTTACATCTGTACTCTTTTTTTTTTTTTTTTCCCTTTTGAAGTAGAGTTTGAAGATCAAAGTCTAAGCTGAAATGTTATAATGCAGTGGCACTGGGAAAGTCTCACAGTTGTAAAAACTTTGAAATGTTACATATCCTGAGATGAGTTTACATAAAAGACTTTTGTGTTGTGTTTTGTGCTAATAAAAAGACTTTATTAGCTACTGTGATACAGTGAAAACTGGGGGGAACGAACTAAAGAATCTGAACGTGGAAAGAAAAGTTCCCTGGACGTGTGACATCACAGTGACATCACAGTCTGTGTTGATCTCTGTCTGCAGCATCATGTGTCAGTATGGCATGTCAGAGAGCAGAAGTGCCACGTTTCCCATCGAGAAATCACGACATTTGCTGGATGACAGCTTCTTGGAGTCTCAGAGTCCAGTCAGAAATGATCCCCACAGTGCTTCAATATCCAACGGGCTCTCGCTAAGTACGTATGTGCTGTATGTTACGCAAATATGTGTTGACGAGCATCAGAAGGAAATTATTTCTTTCATATTTTCAGTTATATAAACTGCTAGAACTCCGTTTCAAACAATGCTTTGAAAAAAAAAAAGAAAAAAGGTGAAAATAGTCCAAAGGAAAGATCAAATGTTGGAGCGTATCCAACTGAACCAGGGGTAACCCTTAGAAATACCCTCAGAAGAGATAACATCTACCTGATTGCATTATATTGTAAAAATTATGTCATCATTTGATATGTTGTCTTTGTAAAAAAAGAAAAAAAAAAGTCAGCCAGACCTCCAGTCCATCCTCCCCATCCGGTTTCACAAGCATTCCCACTTTGATTCATGTGACTAAAACATCCCACTGAAGGAGCCTAAATGAGCCTAACCCTAACCCAGATGATGACAACCCTCCGGAGGGACTTGTGGGTCACTTACAGGTGACTTCTCCTTACAAATAATAAATGTCTCAGCAGCAGCTCATAAGTCTGAAACCAGTTGGAACTGAAGAAGATGATGGATGTCTTCAAGAACCATGAAAATAAGTCAAACTGCCTTCTTATTAGACAGTCCTTTGTTGAGCCTTCACAACTGGATGAGGTTAAAAGGTGCTGTTTCCAGTTTACTCACTTTTTTTTGTTTTTTGTTTGTATGTTTTACTGACAGGCAGCAGTCAAAGCTCCTTCGGGGAGGAGCTGACGCCTGGAATAGAGAGGTAAGATCCAGGATCCCTGCTTCAGTTCACTCTGGAGTGGAGGAGCGTGACACAACTGTGAAAGCTCGATCTCCTCTTTAAGTCTCGATCAAGGTCAGCTTCAGCTGACCTGAGAGACCTGAGAGACCTCAAAGAGATGTATGGTGGCACCAGACCCTTCAAAGATTTAAAAACAAATACGAATGTCTTGAACTCAATTCTAAAACGTACTGGTAGCCAGTGAAGAGATGCTAAAATGGGAGATGTGTGATCCCGTATCTGCTGCAGGAGCCTCTGTACATGGAGCACCTGGCTAAACCGCTGTGCTGCTGGGTGCCCCGACACTAGTTCAATTTAATTCAATTTTATATGTATAGCGTCTGTTACCATGTCAATTGTCTCTAGGCGCTTTACAGAGACCCAGATCATGACCCCTGAGCAAATATCATTAACTAAAATTATAATATTAAATCCAATTAATGATAATGGCAGGTAAAAAACTCCTTTAGGAAAAAAAACCTTTAAGCCAAACAGTGGCAAGGAAAAACTCCACTTTAAGAGGAAGAAACCTTGAGCAGGACCTGGATCATATGGAGGACCTTCCTGATGAAGACCAGCTGGGTAGAGAAAGAAAAGAGGGGAGACAGGACAGAGAGAGGACAGAGGACAGAGAGAGGATGGAGGACAGAGAGAGGAGAGACACAAATGACTAAATATAATGACTACTTAAGCAGATGCAGGTAGCAGCACTGAGGTGAGATGGTCAGAGGACTAGATCACTGGTCACCACGCCAGCCGACACCCTGAACACACCTACACACACAGGTGGAGGTAAACGCTGGGATGGACAGAGGAGGGAACTGCAAGTCAGCATGAAACTCAGGAATCTCTGACCTGCAAACATACAGAAAGAAAAGGAAAAATGGGCAAAACAGCACAACAAACTACAGGAAAGAAAATGGAGCACAGTTACAGTAACGAGGTGCTACTAATTAAATATGGAATGAGCTGGAGGAGGAGAAGAGCAGTGGAGACTAGGCTTGGGCAGTATCCAAATTTTGATACTGTCAAACTTCCCTCACATTTTACCGGGGTATACGGTATTCCCGTGACTATTAAGGCGAACACACACCGCCGGCGGACGCCACGCGTCAAAACAGCCGCCCCCATTATGTGCCCCGCTGCGGGGCTTTACGCCGCTGTCCTATTCCCAGTGTTGAAGCGCCTGAAAAAAAAAAGGCGAGTTTACCTCGAAACAGCAGTTCAGTGCTTCAATATAAAGTTGGCTCAACTACAGTTGTTATTTATTTGTGTATTTCTTGCTTTTCACTGTAGTTTTAACTGTTCCTTCTCTGCTCCAGCTCCTCTCTCTGCCTGCAGCTGCCTTTATAGTGCGCTGCGCTTTATAGTAAAGTGTCTGGACGTTGCTGGATGTTTCACTTCCTATAAATTCTTTAACATAAAAGTCCAACATTATTAGTTTAATTAAAAGATTTTATTATAAAGCAGCAAACTCAGGAAATGTTGTTTTCATCGTCAGTACCTTAACAAGATGAGTCAAACCGAGATCAGCTGCAAGCGAACACGAATAAACGGTAAAATAAAGCAGAATACACAGTACACACAGAGATACAGGAGAAAAACTAAACTTTAAACTACAAAAATCAATTCAGAGGCTAAATTAATGATTTTAAATTAAATTAATTTTTTTATGACGGTATTGAAACTGATACCGCTGCTATTTTTAAATACTGGAAGTATACGGTATTACCGTAATACCGCCCAAGCCTAGTGGAGACACCACTTAGCAGATCATGTTGGTGTCCCCCTGCAGCGTAGGCCTATAGCAGCATAGCTATGACGAACCTGTGATTAAGACGAGCTACTCTAGTCTGAGCTACTACAACTGTGGCTATAACTATTAGCTCCTACACACTATAGTTTAGACCAGGGGTTTTCAAAGTGTGGGATAGTGAGCCTCCCCTGAGAGAACTCAAAAGCATGCCCCCCCCCCCCCCCCCCCCCATCCCCACACACACACACACACACACACACACACCTTTTAACATCTGTATGTTTTCAACACATATTTTTAACATATTTCTGCACGCGCTCGTTTGGATGCGTTTAAGTGCCCGAGTGTGTGTGCGCGCGCAGTAAACCGCGCCGCCAAGTCACGGCACGTCAGGCATCCTCTCTGCAGCTGCGCTCAGCAGATGCAGGAGGGTCGACTGATGGTACAGAAAAGATGTTGTTACATCAGAAAAGTAACCAGGGCTTTTTTAAAAAGCTGTGCGTCGTGGCACCGGCGTGGGACCGGCGTGGCACCGGCGCGCGCCCTCTAAGTGTAGATGGAACCTGATTTTTTTTTTTTTATGAGAAACAGCACACTCAAATGTTATCTGTTTTTTTTTTTTTAGACCTAATCCTGAAAGTGAAATCTTTTGGGCTCCATTTAATCTTTAAATAAATATTCTGAACATCTATAGCCAAAAAGGCATTTTTCATTTAATATTTTAAAAGTCCAGGACGTTTCATGGTCAAAAACCTGGAATTAAAAACGCATTTAAAGCATACATAAAAGAATTTATACGACATGCCAAGCTTTGACTATCAAAAATCTAATTTTACAACTGTGAAGTGAAAGTTTCTCGCTTTTTTTTCTCCACATTTTTGTTTGAAGTGAAGCGACTTTAATCAGTAAAGCTCAGAGCATCAACTTACCTGTGTCCACAATAGTGACCACAAGACAGACCAAAGCCTGGTAGATCCACACGTTAGTCCTCATGGCTGGGTTTGGGTTCGGGTGTGAAGCAGGTTAGGATCCGGATTAAGTTAAAGTCCAGAGAGGCTGATGATCTGCGGGAGACTCGCCTTCCTTCACGCAGATGCCACTTTTCCAAGAAACCACACGCGTCCTCGGTTCAACCCCCTTAAAACTAAAGCTTACCGGTACGATGCTTCGGTTGCCTTGGTAGTCACAGTGCCAAACGCCTCGATGACTTTCTTCTGTGACCGCAATTCATTAAGTTTCCGATCAAAAAACTCCCGTGGCTTGGTCGTTAAACTTTGGTGCTTGGTTTCAATATGTCGCCGGAGTTTCCATGGTCACATACTGTCGTTAGCTAGCAGCTCTTTGCAGATAACACACTGTGGCAGCGGAGCATCGTCAGGACCAATACACGAAAAGCCAAACTTTAAATAATCAGGGTCATACTTCCTCCGTTTTCTGATCGCCCAGACTCTGTGCCCTCTCTCACTTTCACTTGAGATACTAAAAATCGATCCATTTTGCCCTCGATGTTTACACTCTTTTTCTGTCTTTTCAGGTTTATTTTTTCTCCCGAGCCTCCCCTGAATCCCTCTGGCGCCCCCCAGGGGAGGCGCGCCTCACACTTTGAAAACCGCTGGTTTAGACTAACTGTAGGCTTTACTAAACAGACACTAAACTACTATGGCACTAGTCCATTTATGTGGGTCAAGATAAAGGACCTATTAAAATGTGCACAAGCACAATTACATTTTAAACTTTAATACCGAAAGATAATCAAATGAATGGTGGAAAAAGAGAATATGTAGTAAGTCTCTGTCGTTGGTACGTTGTTAGATGCCTCGTGTCCTGTTGGCAGGTTTAGGAGAATTGATTTCTGTTGTTACTGCAGTGAGTGTGGGTGTCTTCTGATGGGGCGGTGGTTTAGATCTCCGTGCAGACTCAAAGTTGGAGATGGTGTGATATTATAACTTAGATGCAAGAGATTGTATCAGTTACATTTTGACAGAAATTCTGAGCAGCTGGAGAGGAAATCCAGTGACTATCCAGAGTGTTTGGTGAATAATTTGGGCATTATGTTTGTGTCTAACCGTCCTATCGTTACTAATGTGCTTCTATTGGCTCTGTGGATTAGCTCGTACTGGATTAGCTCATACTGGATTAGCTCATACTGGATTAGCTCGAGGTTAGAACCCTCAGTAGCATTTCTGCAGAGTTTCCAGTGAATATTGATTCATATCATTTTGAAAGCATATTTTGTCGATAAGTGGTTGTTCTGTGAATACATTTTAGACTTTAAATCTTAGTTGTAGGTAATGAGGATATTGCTCTTTTCCAGTATTGTAAGGTGGTGAAGGTGTGTAATGCCATCTTGCTTCCATGCTGGGATTGTGTACTTCCAGAGTTCCATTAAAAGGTTTTGCTAATGCCACTGCTGCAAACCCTCAAACTCACTGACGATGTCTGACCAACAGGAGCCGCATGTATGCAACACTGGGCCCCAACTGGAAGGTTCCTCTTCGCAACTCGCCCCGGAGCCGCAGCTATGTTTACAGGTAAAGTGAAGTGAAGTATGTAGACTAGAACAGTGGCATCTGCTGCTCAGCCTTATCAGAAGACTTTCTGCAGCAGCTACAGTCTTGAAGTATCAAAAGCATGGACTAGTTTCTCTACATCGCTCTGATGTCGCTATTTCTTTCTTTTTTTTGAACAAAGGTGGAGGAAAACGGTTCTAGAAATGTAATTTGGGTTCTTTTGAGAACAAATCATGGTCAGAAATGACCATGTTATACAAGATGCCAAAATAATGCCATCAAAAAGCATAGCACTTTGTGCGCCAGAGTCCTGCAGGACGATGCTCAGGTCGTGTTGCGGCTGGTGCTATCCTCTCTGTGGTGTTCGGGGACAGTGGACCAACAGACTAAACGGGCTGATCCACAAGGCCAGTGGCATCGTGGCGGAGAAGCAGCTCTCTGACAGTGGTGTCGGAGAGGATGCTCTCCGTGGACCAGCCGTTACCTGACATCCTGGTCAGGTACAGGTGTGCTTTCAGCACTGCTACCAACATGCACCACAGAGCTGCGCAGGAAATCATTCATCTATGTTTTCAGTGTGGTAGAGGTCCGTTAGTTGAGTCTGAGACTGTCCATCTCACTGGCCGGTGGCTCCTGCTAATCAATGAAACCTTTGTTTAGAGCCTCTGGGCCCTATCTCGCACCTCCTGCTACCCAATACCCAATACCCATTACCTGCAAATTTCAGATTTAGGAGCCTCTGCCAACCGAAATGCAATCTTCCACCTCCCAAAACCTGCTACCCATTTTGCCGACTCCCTTAAGCACATTGTGGGCGCGGCAATGGGCGTGTCTCTTGCGCTTTCCACGAATTCGGTATCTTGCGGTACCTGTATCTCGCAGATTTTGGGTATTGGGTAATGGGTGGTCTGACCACCCACTACCCAATGACTGCTACACTTTCCTCTTTCCTCTCCTTAGCTCCTCTGCTGCCAACTCTCGCTCTCGATGCAATGAGCCCAACAGCGTGACCATGGAAGGACCCCTGCGAAGGAAAACATTACTGAAGGAGGGACGGAAGCCCAAGGTCTGTAGAGCTACAGTGACCCCTAACCCCAACCCTAACCCCTAACACTAACCCTAACCCTAACCCTAGGCTCATGGTTCAGGATGAGGGTGAGCTCTGGTCACAGCGTCTTCTTATATCTGCTTTCTGGCAGCTGTCGTCATGGACCAGATTTTGGATCACTCTTTCTGGATCTACACTGATATTCTACGGGGCAAAAGCGCTGAGGGCCTCTGAGAGGAAACATGTAAGTTGGATACTAGTGATGTTTAAGAACAGGCACGGCCACCAAGGCTGGTAATACGTTGGTGGGGGTCTCGCCCTCCCTACACAACCCCACTGAAATATTCTTTACGTGTTTATGACATAAAGACTGGGCCAGAGCTCAGGTGTCAGTTCATAAAGGAGAGTAGCAGGTCTTGGCTCGTAGTGAGTACTGTACATCTGCTGATTTTAGTACAGGTGAAGGGTTTTATTTGACTAAATGACTCTAAAAAACAGCATAGAAACTCCTTTCACATCTTCGAGTCACTGTTTTTGACAGTTTAAATGTTTCCCATGTACCTGATCAACTGTACTCTTGTGTTTGCTGCAGTACAAGTCGAGTCCCTGTAAGAAGGTGTGTGTGACTGGATGGATGGCGGTGCTGCCGGATGATCCGGCCCGGCCCAACATCTTCCAGCTCAGTGATCCAGACAGAGGTGAGCTGCACGCCATAAATAAGCTCTCCTGTGGCTTTCCTCCCAGTTCAGAGGCTCACGCATAGACCGTTGTATGTCACAGGAAATGTTTATAAGTTCCAGACCGGATCCAGGTTTTCAGCGATCATCTGGCACAAGAACCTGGAAGAGGCCTGCAGAAGCAGTAAACCTCAGGTATGTTGTGATCAGATAGCAGCCCTGGCAACAATACGGGGACTCCACTCTTGGATGATGTTCATGTAGCTGTTCTCTTTTGTAGATAAAACAGTCACAGTTGTGGAACAGTGCTGGATATTCTGGCTTGTAAAATTAAAAAATAAATAGATTTGCTGTAATTAATGGCACTATTTTGTCAGATCAAGTAGAGGAAAAATGTGTAATCCCTCAAACACAAGAAAACAATATTTCTACACCTTATAACATTGTGAATATACAGGAAACTTGGATCCAGAAAGATCCCTGAAACAATGAAAAGGCTGATAAATGTCCACGAGGAAGATGATTCAACGGAGAGACGGGCAGGTTGACTGGTCTTTTTCCAGTTGGCTCTGTCTAAAAGTTGGAACAAATGCAAACAAAATTGGAAGGTTGTAAGTTAAATAAAACACAGGAAACTTGTGCTCAAAAGTTTCTTGTGTGGATCAAAGAATATGTCAAAGCATCAGGACAGAAGACTTTTTTTCTTAATGGGTTGGTGCACATATTCTGCCTCTACTCCTCCAAAAAAAATAAAATAAGTTTTTTTTGCAGTATGTTTTACAAAGTCACATTGATTCACAGTTAAAGAAAACATTTTTACTATAACAGTATTTTTCTACAGAATAAATCAGCTGAATGAACATCTCTGAATGTAATTCCATGTTTCTTTTTCCCCAGAGGTTGTGTCACGGTTAGGGTTAGGGTTGGGGTTAGGGTTAGTGAGTAGGGTAATTACCCTGAGGATGATCAGGAGACTTTAAAGTTTTGTATCCAGCTAACGCTGACTATGACCACATCCACTCAGAGGGTTTCAACATCTGTACTGTTTTGGTTCAGTCTCTCTTTGAAGGCAGGACAGCTCCAACCACAAGTTTACATACAGTTAAAAAGCCAACTATACAAATTTCTCCATATCTGACAGGAAACTTAAGGGAACATCTTGTTTTAGATCAGTTATGATTTTTGTTGTGTTTTATTCTCATGTGAAAATAATACGATTTTCTCATAGCTTGCTTCTGAATCAGAGATGTACAAACACTACGTTTATGTGACCGTGGTCTTAAAGAGCTTGGAGACTTCCACGTGGTGATGTTTTGGCTTTAGAAGCTCGTGACAGGCTGAGACCCCGTTCAGACTTTGCATTAAAACTAGGGCTGGGCAAGTTAAGGCGTTATTATCGTGTAAATGCATCAATTTATTAACACCGGCATTTATTGTATTGCGCGTTAACGCATGTTGCTCACATGCTTTTGTTTTGAAAAGTCTGTTGCTGGCTGCTGCAGAACCGGAAGACAATTGGCAGGTAAAAAAGCTAAAACAGACATGGAGAATGATGAAAAATCCGTGTACTTTACCTTTCAGGTAGCAACTCAGGTAGAAATATTAACAACTCTGTCTAAAAAAAAATTCTGGACTGCAACAAAACTTTCACGTCATTCCTCCATGTTACATCAGATCTGCTTCATTCTCGATATCGACGTGACGTCAAGCACCATGTGATCGGCCATGGTTACACTTCCAGTTTTAGCGTCAGGTGGAAAACAAAATTGCAGATTTCAAAGCGTCAGGTGTTTTTCACTCACAGTTCCTTCAGTTATTTCCATTTTAGCGTCTTTATTGTATCTTAACTTAGTTTGGCGATTGTCACTGGTGCCTGTGGTGGCGAGCATGGCTTACCAGTATCAGGATGAAGCCAGAGGCTTTAGCGAGGTTAGCGACCAGGATCTGGTCGCCCGGCATGTGAAGGGACGAACTTATAAAGCCAGACTCCCGCACCATTTGTACGTCCGTGGCTCTACCACCCCCCACAGGTCAAGAAGTTGATGGCTCCTACCGGTGAACACGACACCAACACTTTTGCGGTACGGTGTGTTTTGTAATTAATCCAAGTTTGAGCTCTGGCTTTTAAATGTTTTGGAGCATCAATAAAGATCTCATAACAGTCCACGATGGAAGTGAGCCGTGGAAATTTTGCCTTGAAGACTGGCGGTATTGTCTGAAAGATGGTGTCCCTGTCCTGGTATTTTATCATGAACCCCAGCTTCCAGTAGATCCCACTTCCAAAAGTAGCCAATGGCTGTTGTTGTGCCTTTCACCTGCGATAACAGTTCAAAGGAAGTGTTATGCCTTAGTTTCACCAATGTGATGAAGAGCTGGTCTATATGAGGTAGACTGCACTTGTTTTTTGATTTGCTGCATAGAAATTAATTCAGGAACCAAACAGGCTCAGTAGCCTCGCTAGGAATCATATAAAATGACAAATGTGACTGGCGAGCAAAATTGTAGGTGCAGTTGAACACACAACAGTTCTTCACCATCTTTCCCCCTATCATAAACTGCACAAGTTTTTTTAGATATCACCAGAAAAATACGACAAAATCAGACAGATTGATGGCTGATTTTATTGCTGATGAGCTTTGTGGAGCAGTCAGCAGGGCAGCAGAGGCCCGTCCTGGCCAGCAGAGGCCCGTCCTGGCCAGCAGAGGCCCGTCCTGGCCAGCCATACTCATTCACATCTGGGACGCTACCGAACAAACCAACCAGCTGCAGCTGCCAGGTTGACTCTCACAGGAGCATAAAGCAACCAAGATGCTCCGTTGTAAACCTATCCAGTGGCGTTTCTGTTGCATCCATTGGTAAAGTTGATTCCAGAGGCTCTTTTCTGTCAAAGAGGCAAATAAGTAGGATGTCTGTCCAGGCTAGTGGAGGACAAAGGGAAACTTCAAATAAGCAAGAGACACTCAACCCTGTCAGATCTTTGTCTATGTGCTGAGTTGATACGGTACAACCCCTAGCAAAAAGTCTGGAATCACCAGCCTTGGACGAGCTCTCACTCAGACATTTCATTCTGTAGAACAAACTCGGATAAAAAGCATGAAACAATAATAAAGTTTTTTAAAAGTGCAACTCCTTGGCATTCAGAAACACTAAAAGAAATGAATAAAAACATTGTGGTGGTCAGTAAATGTTACTTTTATAGAGCAAGTACAGGGAAATAAAAATGGAATCACTCCATTCTGAGGAAAAACAGACAAAGAAAAAACAATCAAAACACATCACTAGTATTTAGTTGCACCACCTCTGGCTTTTATGAAAGCTTGTAGTCTCTGATTCATGGACTTGACGAGTGACAGACAGTATCCTTCATCAATCTGGTGCCAACTCTGTTTGATTGCAGTTGCCAGATCATCTTTGCTGGTTGGAGTCTTGCTGTGGACCATTTTTTTTTTCAATTTCCACCACAGGTTTTCAATTGGGTTTAGATCTGGGCTGTCTGCAGGCCATGACATTGACTGGATGCGTCTTTCACCAAGGAATGCTTTCACAGTTTTTGCTCTGTGGAATGATGCATTGTCATCTTGGAAGATGATTTCATCATCCCCAAACATTTTTTCAATTGAAGGGATAAGAAAGCTGTCCAAAATGTCAATGTAAACTTGTGCATTTACTGAGGATTTAACCACAGCCATCTCAGGGCTTTTGCCTGACATGCAGCCCCATATCATCAAGGACTGTGGGAATTTTGATGTTTTCTTGAGGCAGTCCTCTTTATAAAACTTACTGGAACGGCACCAAACAAAAGTTTCAGCATCATCACCTTGTCCAATGCAGATTCGTGACTCACCACTGAAGATAACCTTCATCCAGTCATCCACAGTTTATGACTGCTCAGCGGCGGAGCGTCAAGGGGGACTGGGGGGGCGGTACTCCCCCGGCCCGGGCCCTGGGGGGCCTGGTGAAAGAGGAAGAGGAAACAGGCCCTTTCCTAAGTGTCGATTACACTTTGCACATCCGTGGATCCGTGAACAATTTCTGTGCGGGATATGTCACACTTCGTCTGAGGTAATATATAGGTTGCTCCAGCCAGAATGAGTCATGGTTGGTCAAAAAATTTAAGACTGACTTTGGTCATGAAGGTTTATTCAACACAGTGAATTAAATGTTGTGCTGCGTGGCTGGCTTCATGTTCACTCTCACAGTTAACTTTACAATGTGCAAAGTTACAAGATCTCCAGGATTATACAGGTAGTTGTTAAAACCTGCTAGGCATTGCTGCCTGTCGCACCTCCTCCGGTGCCCATGGGTCAGCTGCAGGGTCAACAGCCGGAAACCACCATTCATCAACGTTTCGCTCCTTTGATTCCGGTACGTCTCCTGGTGGCAGAGCGGTGACAGGGACGTCTCCCTGTCACCCCCTACAGCTGATGGATGTTATCCCCTGCGGCTGTTTTCTGGGGTTAGGTGTTTTTCCCCCAAGTTTTATCCTTCCTCCTGAGCCAGAGCCAAAAGCTCCCTTTTTCAGCCTCCTCTGCCAGGTCTTTTATTGCCTTCCTGAGCCTTCCTCCGGTGAGTCCCACGTCCTTCAGGAGGCGTGTGGTTGACAAACCCATGAAGCCTCGGCATCCAACCTCCACTGGGTAGATGGCAGTCTTCCAGCCAGCCTCCCGGCACTCAGCAGCCAGCTCTGAGTACCTAGCCTTCTTGCGTTCGCAGGCCACCTCAATCCCATCCTCCATGGGTACTGTTAACTCGATGAGGAATGCCGCTTTTGCCTTGGCTGACCACACCACTATGTCAGGTCGGAGAGATGTGGTGGTGATCTCCATGGGGAATTGGAGCTTCCTGTCAAGATCGACCCTCATACTCCACTCTTGGCCAGGGAAAAGGGCCTTGATGTTTTTCTTGACCTGATGCATCTCCTGACCTCTCCTTCCGCAACAAAGGTGGTGAGGTCCTCTGCAGGTGGTTGTGATTTACATTCCTGTCGACATTCCTCCAGCACTTCGGCCAGCCTCCTCAGGACTTGGTCATGGTACCATCTATAGCGGCCCTGTGAGAGCGCGATCCTGCAACCTGACAGAATGTGCTGGAGGCTTGCGTTGGGAGCATTACAGAGTGCACAGCATTCCTCACTCCTGAACCACTGGTGGAGGTTCCGAGGGCAGGGAAGTGTGTTGTATGTTGAGCGGATGAGGAAGCTGAGTCTTGCCTGTGGGATCTTCCACACGTCTGACCAACTGACGTTCCTGTTTGTAACTCCCTCCCAGGTTGTCCAGCCTCCCTGCCGACGCTGCGACACGGCTTTGATCTTATAGCGTTTTTCCTCCATCCTCGTCACCTCAGCCACCACCATCTCCTTCCTTTCTTTACGGTCAGCCTTGGACCAGAAGCAAGGTGCATCTCCCCATCCCAGGCCTGTTCTTCCAACCTGGACTCTGCCCACGATCTCCTGATGCTGCAGGCAACTGATGGCTTGGTTGACTTCTGCCTGGGCATTCCACTTTCGGCCAGTAAGAACCTTGATGTTAGCGTTCCTTACTGAACTGTCTGTGGACTCCCTAAGCTCGAGAACCAAG
The DNA here is from genome assembly GCA_018398805.1 of Hirundichthys speculiger. Lineage (NCBI taxonomy): Eukaryota > Metazoa > Chordata > Actinopteri > Beloniformes > Exocoetidae > Hirundichthys > Hirundichthys speculiger. The sequence continues at coordinate 339,439 of JAGFBZ010000227.1, forward strand.
CGGGCCTTCTCTTGCATGTAGCCAAGCTGTAGAGACCTCAGTGGTAGCTGTAACATGTTTCTTCCAAAGAGGCCGGCCTCAGATAGGCACCGTGGCAGCCCCAACCACTTTCGAATGAATGAGTTAGCTTTCCCATCCATCTTACTCACAGTCGATGAGGGGATCTCGCTCATTTTCAGGGGCCACATTACCCTCTGGTAGAGTGTGAACTGGTAGCACCAGACCTTGTACTTTCCAGGGAGTTGGCTTTGGTCGATCCTTGCCAGGCCATCACGGAGCTGCTTCATGACAGTTTTCCCCATCTGCTTGTCAGACAGCTCTGAGGTGTACTGTCTCCCCAGGCTTTTGATGGGTTGCTCTGCAAGGAGTGGTATCTTCTCCCCTCCAACAACAAAGGTGGTGCGGTCGTTCCTGACTCCCCTCCTGAGTGACAGGCTGCGGGACTTGGAGGGCTTGATCTTCATTCTTGCCCATGACATCAGCTCATCCATCCTCTTCAGCAGTCTTGATGTGCATGCTGCTGTCTGAAGGAGGGTGGCAACATCGTCCATGTAGCTCCTTAGTGGGGGAAGCATCTGACCAGTTGGTAGTTTGATCCCTCCTACCATTTGTCTTGCGCCAATGAGGATGATCTCAAAGGCTGCTACAAACAGTATCGGAGAAATGGCACATCCCATCGCAATTCCGACTTCAAGCCGTTGCCACCCAGTAATGAAGTCTTGTGTGGAGAAGCACATCTGCAGATTGTTGAAGTGTTGTGCTACCAGGTTCTTGACACAGGTGGGTATATGGAAGAAGTCCATGGCGTAACTGATCAGCTGGTGTGGGACTGATCCATATGCATTGGCAAGATTGAGCCAGATGTAGGTCGGTCTTCTCCCTCTTAGCCTTCTGTATCTGGTCCCAGATCATTGTGGAGTGCTCTACGCATCCAGGGAATCCCGGCACTCCTGCGTTCTGGCAGTTGGTGTCGATGTAGCCATTCTCAAGCAAGTAGTTGGTCATCCTTCTGGCTAGTACTGAGAAGAAGATTTTCCCTTCCACATTCAATAGGGCGATGTTGCGGAACTGGCCAATGTCTTTGGAGTTTGTTTCCTTAGGAATGAAGACTGCTACCGCTCTTTGCCACTCAGATGGAATGAGTTGCTTTTCCCAGGCAGTTCTCATTAAGTACCATAGCAGCTCTAGTACCTTGGGGCAGTTCTTGTAGAGCTTGTAGGGGACTCCGTTAGGGCCTGGTGCTGAAGAGGACCTTGCCTTCTCCACAACTTGCCTGACCTCACTGAGCTTGGGAGGCATGGTATTAAACTCTGCTGTTAGCTGTGCAGGCTGAGGTACATGTCCTGGTGTTCCTAGGGGGACGCTCTTTTGTGGATCACTGTATTGCTCTTTAACATGCTGCTCCAACTGCTCCCTGGTGGTTTCAAGTTTGCCAGTCTTCTTTTCCTCCAGCAGCTGCCTGGCATACTTGAAGGGATCCCTGAAGAAACTAGCTCGCTCTTTTTCCTTCCGCCTGTTGCGTTTCCGAATGCGTTCAGCTCTGCGAAGCCCGGCTAGTCTCACCCTGACCTCTTCCCACAAGGCTTTGAGACCCTCCTTCTCCGCTTGGGTTGCCTTTCTCCAGTTCTTGCGGAGTTGCCGACGCCTTTGCACCAGCTGGAGGATTTCCTTTCCTCTCCTTCCTTCCTCTCTAAGGGGGGTCCTCTGTCTGGGGGCTAACTCGCCAAACCTCTCCTTGCAGGTCTGGTAAATTATGTCCCCAATTGCATTAAGCTTGGCCTCCATCCCCTCCATGCAGTAACTGCTCTAGGGTCTTGATCAGGTCTGTGTCCAGTGCACGCCATGCCTCTGCTTCACTAGACTTTGGCCACTTGATCTTACTTCTTCTAGCTGGTTTTTTGGTCTCTGCATTTGGCTCTGTTTCGTCTGAGGTGGTGAGGACTGGGTCTTCATGCTCACGTGAGGGCTCGTTCTCCACCAGTGGGCTTTCTTCCTCTGCCGCTCTCATGCCTCCAGCAATGTTGGGTCCATTGGCTCTGTGGTTTTTTACCTGGCTTTTGGTCCCTCTTGTCTCACCTGCTGTCGCAGTGCAAGGTTGCTGTTGGCCTTTCTGACCACACTTGGCTTTCCCCTGGTGGATTCGTACACCTCTAAACGTGGTCACTTTCTCCCATCCACATGCACACTTTCGGAGGATTTTCTCCTCATTTCCTGGAGTTCTGATGTTCTCGTAATACATTTCCGTTGCTGTCGTCACCGTGTAGTCCATCCTGTTGGGCCCATCTTTCATCCCGCCTCTCGGAGGGCCCACGGGCTGTTGTTTCTTAATACTCTTCGTAGTTGGGTAGGGTGTCCCTCTAATGAGAGACCAGTGGGTTGGGTAACTAGCCGCCCACTCCCAGTGCGGTCTTTCCCAGCTGTCATCCAGTCTTTCCTGAACGTCCTCCAGTCTTCCCTGGACTCCAACTGCCCTATTCACAGTAGTCACTGGGTTTACCAGAACTTCAGGATTATACAGGTAGTTGCCTGGCGCACCTCCTCTGGTGCCCATGGGATTTTACCCAAATGTATTTTGGGTAAAATCATCATCAACAGCTGTCCATCAGCGCTGTGTTGCCAACTTAGCGACTTTGTCGCTATATCTAGCGACTTTCCAGACCCCCCTAGCGACTTAATTTGTAAAAAGCGACTAGCGACAAATCTAGCGACTTTTTCTGGTGATTTTGAGACTCGCGCACTCAAACCGCTAGGTTCGAAGCCATCACTTGGCTGCTGTCTGCCTCGCGAGCCGCGCTTCTCACTCTCTTTCTCTCTGTCTGTCGGGCTCAGTGCACAGCCACAAACACCCCGCCCCCCGCGCAAGACAACTCGATGTAATCACAAGCTTTATTGGGTTTAAAGGGCCCGGTCATGTGCCCCGCCCCCGGCCCGGCAGTGACATGTTCCGCTACTGTGACTGCCTCCTTAGCCCGTTGCAGTCTTGTTCTTTTCTGTTTAAGCGTCAATGATAGCTGTTTGTTCTTGGTCCATATCTTCAATATAGCTGACTGTGAACAGCCCACATCTTTGGCAACCATACGTGTAGAGTTACCTTCTTCAAGACGTTTAATAATCCTGTCTTTGGTCTCAAGAGACATCTCTCTTGTTGATTCTTGCCAGTCCACTTGGTCCAGCAGCCCTCCAAGGTGTGATAACTGCACTGTTTTTAACGGTTGACTAACCAGCAGATCTAATCTGAGGCAGGTGCTCAATTAAGGAAAGGAAATTAACTGGGTGTATCCTTATTTTCTACTAAAAATGGAGTGATTCCAAAAAAAAAAAAAAAAAAAAGAGAGCCCTTACTACATTGAATTTCCCTTTATGGGATAAAGAAAGTATTTTTCATTTCATTTCATTTCATTCCAAATTATTTTCCTCAGAATGGAGTGATTCCATATTTATTTCCCTGCACTTGCTCTACAAAAGTAACATTTACTGACCACCACAATGTTTTTATTCATTTCTTTTAGTGTTTCTGAATGCCAAGGAGTTGCACTTTTGCAAAACTTCATTATTGTTTCATACTTTTTATCTGAGTTTGTTCTACAGAATAAAATGTCTGAGTGAGTGCTCGTCCAAGGCTGGTGATTCCAGACTTTTTGCTATGGATTGTATAATTTTCTTAGAGCTGCTCTTGTTTCCAGTAATTCACTTTGTTCTGTTTTCCCAACAGATGCCAACAAACCTGATGTCATTTGAATGAGAGCAGATTTTTTTTTACAGCAGGATGTCGTTGTGCCAGTTCCACTGGTTTGGAAAGCATCCACTTCTGTTGCAACTCAAAGGGATTTAATGGTGTCTTCTGAAGTGGACCTGACTCCTCAGAGGCTCCGGGACACGGGACTGCAATGCCAGAACATTTCTCTGCCAGATGGAGGACTTTGGTGATTTTGTTCACTTCCAAGCTTCCTTGTTCACTATCATGTTATGCTGCTGTAAACTTGTGAAGAAGCTTCCAGATTTTTGACCCACGTTGGGTCTCTGAACATGTGAAGGATGCATCAGTGCACAGATGCTGAACAGTGTTAGTTGACTCACTGGTCTTTGGTCTTCAACAGCCTTCAATCAAAGCCTGGGCTGAAAACACTCCGATCAGTTGAAGAGGTTAAGATGTGAAACTGCAGCTGCAAGGCAACAGAGAAAAGAAAAGAAAACGAAGCATCATTTACAGTCGTGGGTGTCGTACAGGCGTTTCGTGATTTCATCTCAAGTTGTCTTTTTTTTTTTAATAATTAAAAACCAGAGCTGCAGCAAAGAAGACAGAGGATGAATGCTCATCACCCTCAGTGAGGTACAGCTGGACTGAATTTGTTTCAACATGTTTGTGTTCATAGAAAAACTGCCCAGAAGCCTGGAGATGGTTTCATGAGCAGAATGAAGAACTCCTGAAATCAGTTTACCCGTTCACTCCTCGCTACCTCAGCTGGTAGTCCTCTTGTTAATAGGGTTTGTTGATGTACACAAGGAAGCTTACAAACAGTGTTTTCTACCAAACAAATATAAAATGAATAGACACCTTGGAAATGATGCTGGACGAGGTAATGCTTAAGATCCGTAGTGGAGCGGACCGGGATGCTGGTGCAGCTGCTTTCGTGAAATTTAAAGTAATTTACAACGAAGTACCAAATTTTCAAAGATCAAATGTGTGTAAATAGTGTACTTATTTGTAAAAGAGTTTATTTTTTTGACTGTTGGCTTGGAAGGGAAAAAAGCTCTGGTGGATCATCGGTGATTCACAGTCTGCTCCTGGACTCTCTTGGTGGGAAGCCAGCCACCCTAAAACTTGGACCGACTCCTGTTTGAGGTTAAAGATGTGCGATAGAAGTGCTGATGATTGAATACTTGCCATTTGTTCTCCAATGAATGACATTGGGAAAAGGGGAGACTGTTAGCACTGGGTACTGTTCAATATTCTGCTTCTAAAGCAAAGTGGAAGAAAGGATAATTCTGCTTTATTACAACGTAGCTTAGACATATTACAAACGGTGAGCCGTCAGTCTGATCACTGATAATAATTACGTTTATATAGCACCAATTCACAACCAAAGCCGTCCCAGGACAATTTACACAAAGTGGATTCAATGTGACCGAATTAAATATTTTAAAATTCACTTAAATTGCAACTAAGTCTTGTAATCACTTAGAGCTGAATTTCTGGCTTATTGTTTTTTTTTTTTCAAAACTGTACATTTTCATATCTTCCAGAAGCCCAGTGCAGCAGTGATGACTGGTTTTGAACTGAACCTAGAGGATAGTGTTTTGACGGCACTCAGGCAGTCTCTGTTGCCGGTCCAGAGCATGCAGGAGGCGACGGTGGAAAGGAACAACTTCCCTTCAACAGGCCGATAAAGGCCCGCCCTCTGCTGTGGCTGGCTGGGGCAGCAGCTCGCTCCGGGCAGCAGCTCCCTCTGGGCAGAAGCTCGCTCCGGGCAGCAGTTAGCTCCGGGTAGCAGCTTCCTCCGGGCAGCAGCTCGCTCCGGGCAGCAGTTTGTTCCAGGCAGCAGCTTCCTCCGGGCAGCAGCTCGCTCCGGGCAGCAGTTTGTTCCGGGCAGCAGCTCCCTCCGGGCAGCAGCTCGCTCCGGGCAGCAGTTTGTTCCGAGCATCAGCTCGCTCCGGGCAGCAGTTAGCTCTGGGCAGCAGCTTCCTCTGGGCAGCAGCTTCCTCCGGGCAGCAGCTAGCTCCGGGCAGCAGCTAGCTCCGGGCAGCAGTTAGCTCCGGGCAGCAGCTCGCTCCGGGCAGCAGCTCCCTCCGGGCAGCAGCTCGCTCCGGGCAGCAGTTAGCTCCGGGCAGCAGTTAGCTCCGGGCAGCAGCTTCCTCCGGGCAGCAGTTAGCTCCGGGCAGCAGCTTCCTCCGGGCAGCAGCTTCCTCCGGGCAGCAGTTAGTTCGGGCAGCAGCTTCCTCCGGGCAGCAGCTCACTCCGGGCAGCAGTTAGCTCCGGGCAGCAGCTAGCTCCGGGCAGCAGCTAGCTCTGGGCAGCAGCTAGCTCCAGTTCCTCTGTCTGATCTCCAGACCAGCTTTTGTGTTAGTGTCACCCGTGCTGTCATTCATGAAATTCTTCACAGAATTGTTTCAACTTCAATTTTGGGAACAATTTTAGGAAACATGAATGCCAGAGAAGAAAAAGAAAGTTGAAAACATCTTCATGGCCGCTTTTACCAATGACCCTCCCGTCCTCTGAGGACAGGGAGGCTTTTACTGCCTTCCTCCCAGTGACTCCCGGTGAAACACGAGTGAACACCTTCACGGTGAAGTGGAACATTGTACGTCCAGACACGAGCAGTTGCTTTTGCCCTTTAATGTCTCTACATTTACTTTCCCTTGAAAACCTTTTAAATCAGTGATTAGCTGGAAAAACGGACCATGCAGAGGTAAAGCCTGAACATGCAGCAAGAACCTGGACGAGGTCTTTTCTGAAGAAGGCTGGACTGAGAGACTGTGTCACTGGATACAATTTAGACAAACCTAGACACTGAACAGGAGTTGGAATAAAGCAGAATTCTCCTTTCCAGAGTACTGCTGATGTAAAATAAGCCCAACATTTACTAACAGATGTATTTCTAATATTTCTGCAATCCACAGTGACTGTTTATCATTTATGGTTTAGTAATCAAAACATCGGGAAAAAAATTGTAAAACAGGAATGAACTCATCTCTTAAGCAATCTAGTGTTATTTTTATTTTGTGTTGTATTTGCCTCAGATTTTGAAGTTGAACTACGTTGACGTCTTTCTCTTGTACAGTTGAAGTCTTCTGGGTTCCCAGGACTTCAGATCACATCTTTTATAAATCACATTTACAGCCACAAATAAGAAAAAGTCAGGTTGATATGGAAATGCAACTAGAACAAAGAATAGCAGCAATTCTTAAATTTATGTTGATTTTATGTTTTTACAGATGGTATGAATCAAATTTATTTCACATGTTCATATATGTTTATGTCAGGATTTCAGGCCTGCAACACAGTCCAGAAAAAGTTTAGCACTAACGAGGAAGTGAAAGAAAAGATGTTACTTCAGTCAGGTGACGTCAACACGTGACTGAAAGGGTGATTTCATGGTGGAGCAAAGATGTGCAGAGAATCTCTAACAAATGTGTCGGGTCATAACGGGAATAAAAAAAATGCTTGGAAGGGAGTCGCATGTTTCTCCTGTTCTGCATAAAATTATGAGAGCATTCAAGGAATCTGGAGGAGTCTGAGTATGTCAGGGACGAGGGACAAGCCTGAGCTGAACAGGTGTGATCTCCAGACCATCATCAGTCAGTAACTGGGATCACCACATGGACACCTTTACCATCTGCATGCAGACGCATCTTGGATCAAACAGTGGACGTGGGTGTTGTGGTCACACAAATAAGTTTTCCAGATGTCTTTTCCTTTTTTAAAAAGAAATGTGCCCCATGTACTCCAGACCACAGATGAAAAGGCTCCCTCAGACCGGTATCAGCAGTAAGTCCAAAGCCAGGTGCTGTGATGGTACGGATCATTTCCACTTCAGGGATGGCAACAGTGATGCAGAAACATGTAGAGAGATTTTAGAGCAACACATGTTCTCTGCAAGACCACATGTCTTCCAGGGACGTCCATAAATCTGTTAACAAGACAACTGTTAAGCACATTTCAAAGGCCCGGCTGAGGAAGAGGAGGCTGCTGGACGGCCTGCCTGCAGTGAGGATGAGTGGAGAACATGGAAACTTAAAGTGCAGTGATGAGCCCTCATTGTTAATATGCTGTTCACGTTGTTGCACACCTGAAGACGTCAGCGCTGGAGGAACGAGACAAAGCACCTGACAGTCTTCATCATCCTCAAGGCCTCAAATGCTGTTAACGGCTTGATCTCAAACTGATAAAAGCTTTACTGCTCCAACTGGTGCTTTCTGTTTATTTGGAAAGAGTTGCAGATCTGAAATTCAAAAATGAACGTATATTTACTAATGAAACATAATTAATGAGTCCACGCTGCCTGTGAAGAAATTCAAAGTAAATGGAGGAATCACTGGTTTCCTTATAAATATAAAGATGACGTTTCTGGTTTACGGTTCTACATCAAATCAAAGTGTTTTGCAGTCGTGCTGTTGTGTTTTAAAAGAAGCATTTGTTTTTTTTTTTGCAGTGAAATCTCATTGAGGATATTGTTTCAGTCATTAACACACTTGTGAAAATACCCGACTGCATCCGTGTTGTCATACCTTGCTCCATGTGTGTGCGTGTGTGTGTCAGTAACAATGATGGCGTGATCAGGAGGAAATCTAGTGGGGCTGTGCTGCATCCCATTATTCAAACAAAGATCCTCATCTGGTTTAATGCAAAACAACAAAAAAAAAAAAAAATCAAATCAAATTAAACCAAGTCACATGAAAAACACATGACCACTTTACCTTTAAATATTTAATAGTTATTTATTCCAACATGAAATGAAGCAATAAATAAGACATTGAAAAACATCTTATTTTGGTCGCTCACTAGTCAAAACTGTAAACTATTGATAACAGTATTAATCATGTGTAGGTCTGTGTAATGTATTATACAAATAAAATCATATTAAACCTGTTTGGGTGTCATGTTTTGGTCATATTAAGATGATTTTAATTGTTTGCTTGCTGTCGCTTGGCAGCAAGTGAACGATGGATGTGTGCAGATGGACTGGGGGGTCTGGTTAAAACCAGCAGCGCAGACTGGGAGTCACATGAGAGCGCTCAGGTACCCATCAGTCCACAGGTAAGTGGGCATCCTGCCATGATGACTCCTCAGGCCGAGGCAGATCCTCAATGAGGTCAAGAAGAAGTCATGAGGAACAGCTGAAGGCTTGAAGACATCACTGGAGCTGGCGAACATGTCTTCACCAGTCTGGCATCTGAAGGTCCTGCATGCTACCTAAAGGTCTCTAGAGGTTTATGTGAATCCTTGTTGAGGAGTCTCTGGGTTTGAAGTCATGAACAGCATTTGGGGTGACAACTTGAGTTGTATCTTTTTTTTTTTTTTAGTTCTACGTAAAAAATACTGAGATGGTCTAAAACTATTAAAATCCTGTTGTGGGAGAGAGAGATGTGTCCAGTACCAAGTTAAACCGTCACAAAGCCCTGCATCAGCAACACAACACCGGCTCACAGCTGGAAACAGCAGAATCATCAAAACCACAGACAACCACATTTGCTCCTGTTTTTTGTTGTATTTTTTATTTGAAAGAAGGTCGTATTGAAGCAGAATGCAGACAGATGCAGGTGTTTGCGCTGTGACAGAGCAGATCTGGTGAAAAATAAACACTGTGCAGTTCTTTAATGCAATCAAGTCTGAAAACATACATTAACAAAAGCCATTATGTCTCTTTTGACATTTCTCCTAATGATCCTTTTTTTTTTTTTCAAATCTTTTTATATACAAGTCATATTATTCTTCCTGAACCGAGTACTGCAGGGGGAAGAATATAATGCATGACGATGACCACTACTGCCTGAAGAGCATACGACGACGGTGTTGGAGTTAGATCTGAAAAACATCAGCTGAGAGCGATCTGTACATCTGCGGCGCCGACTCATCCTCAGAAACCAAAGGTTACGGTCTGTACACAATAAAGCTATGCGTTATAAACGAGGTGTAAAGAAAACGAGTACGCTGTGATCAGTGGTGACCCGGGGCCTGCCGACGCAGAGGAACATGCCAATTACAAGATCATCTTCAGGAGGTTCAAGTTCTGCAGAGGCGGGAAACCAAATTCATACATTTTTCACAACGTGAGGCACATAGATTCTCTCATTACAACAGAAAAAAAATTCTTTTTTGCCTTTTATAGTGATTTGCACACAATCTAATTTATTCGTAGTCACTTCCTGACTGCAACGGCCTCTACAAAACCAAACCTGAAAGAGTCCATGTTTCCTAAAAAAAAAAAAGGAAAAATGAGAAAGTTGTGCCGGAGGATTGCAGATATCTGAAACAGTTAGAGCAAAGTCAGAAGAAAGATTCAACATGAAATGAAGCTTTGTAACGCAGTCGTTGCCTGACTGCAGTGAGGGGGAGTTATTCCTTTATCCTAGTGTGGAACATTAAATGAAGTGAAAAGGCACATCACATTTTTTATCAAGCTGACATTAAAACCAGACATCCCTCAGAAAAGCATATTCAGTGGATTAACATTAAGCTTACCGATGTTTCACCTGGTACACACCGACATATCAAACCACCTCTGAACTGACAGAACAGCGTACAGTTTCATTCCTTGGTATGAGCTGTAAAAACGTTGGGGAACATCTCTTCTGATGTCACCACCTGACATCCGTGGAGATGCTCCCCGTCGTTTACAGCCACTGAGTTTAAGGCAACCCTGCTCTTCCTCAAAGACACCAGTTTGAACCAGTCAGCTCGCTGACTGCTGTGGCTTTATGTGTGAAAGAAGCTCGGTAAGAAAAGGTCAGCCAGAGATGGCACGTCATCACGAGACCGCAGGTGAAGGTCAGCTACAGGTACAGAGCCACACTGACCCAACAGTTCACTGTCCCGCACTGAAGTCCGTTCTGTGTTATCTTGTAAACTCAGGTGCTTTTTTTTTTTTTTTTTGTTGGTCGCAGACACAATTTGGTCTTCATGAAGATTTTACTGAGGAAGTGCAGAGCCAGTGCTGATTTAGTGCCTCAGTAATAATCTATTCTCCATTTCCATCTGCTAACGTTGTCTCAGGGTTGACTGTATGCTGACGAACAATCTGGTAAAAACTAAATCCTTTGGTCCATGTGTAATCCATGTTGGCAGTTACATACTCCAGAGCACGGGTGGTGGCGGCCCACGTTCCAAGGCTTTGTTCTTCATTAGCCGTTCTCCTTCCACAGAACTAAGTGAATGCTATGGTCGGGCATGCTGGTGGCAAACACCAGTCCAGAGTCGTTGCCCCCATCCAGGCCGTTGAGCCACGACGTCACACCTGCCAGGAAGCTGGATCCTCGTTTGGACTTTCTGTAGGGAGGAAGAGGCCAGCGGCCCGAGATGGCCTCCGTCCTCAAGTCCATCACATACAGGAAGTTGTTGTCGAAAAGCAGTGCAAACACCTCACCAAAGCTGAGCAGGGACAAGTTGGCTGGGTCCTGCATTTTTATTACCCTGTGAACAGAAAACAAATGCTGAAACCATCCAGCAGCACTGAACAGACATGAACACGTGGAATCCTCATCAATACTTATCAAGAGGCCTCTCGTCTGTTTTTATTCAAAGAACACATCGTTTTAATTGTCTAGATTTACCCAAAAATAAAAATGTGAAATGATATTTATTTAATGGGATTTAATTTGAAAGGCGGTGACTGTGTTCAATCAACATTAAAGATCATCTCATATTTGGTGTTAGCTCCTCAGTCAAACTGAATCAGACTCTGAGACACTGACAAATATGGAATCATGATCCAGTTAAGAAACGCAATACATCTGCATTTCACTGGTGATATACAGCCCTGGTTGTTAGAGGGCTTGTGGTTGGATGTTAGATGACCATGTTAGTCATCTATGAAAGTATACACACACACACATATATACATACATATACACACACACACACACACACACACCCACACACACATATATATATATATATATACATATATATGTGTATATATACATATATACATATATATATATATATATATATATATATATACACACACACACACATACATACATATAGACACACACACACACACTTTTGCAGTGCATGATACATCACTACACTAAATGTCTCATATGAGAAGCAAACTCAAAGTGTTTGAGTGTCTTTTATCAATCACATTAGCTCGTAAGCACACCTCCAAACTCCTTGTATTAACTGGACTCCATGTGTGCAAACTATCAACCCAAATTAGCTTCTGTTGAGGCGATTAATCACTGGGTTCACTTAGGTTCTGGTCCAACACTATGAAGGTTTAATGGCTGTGCTCCTTAAAGAGACAATACGTTGTAACTGTGTGTAATCAGCTTAAGAAGATTGTGTCGGTCTATTATTGGGGCGCAGATAAACATCAGGTGACATTTTAGAGCAAATGAATCCAGAAAACCAGTTAATTCCAAGAAGTTGACATACTTTTCTTTTCCCTGTATTATTTTTGTTTACTACCTGAAATTTATACGAGGCATCTTTAGAGCATTACACAAATAAAATATACAACACTCACTATTTACATCACCATCAGTTTAAAGTCAAATGAAAAAGCTTCAACGTTTTTCTTGGGGTGAATAGAGTAGTGTTTGTTTTCTCTGATTTACAAGTAAACCCGCTGCTATGTAGGTGGCTGCCGTTTGGTCACGTATACTGTTTTACCTGAGAATCTCAAAACTGGCAAAGTCCCACTGATAAACGCCGAGATCAGAGCTGCAGACGATGTAGCGTCCATCAAACTGGAGGCGGGGCTGGAGCGTAATGCTGCGATTCTCAGACACAGAAAGTGTTTTTAAACACTTACAGTTGATTTCTCTGCCCAGAGGCCACACCTGCAGAGGGAGCACCATTCAGGAAGAGCAACGCTTGCATGGCTAAATTAGCTTTTTTTTTTAAATTTCCCAATTGAAAGTACCAGTATACAGCGAGGAAAGAAACATTACCTTAATTTCATACTTATCAGCACTCAGGAGGATATAATCACCAGGGCTGTGCACCATGGATTCTACTTCGCTTTTCTGTAGTATAACCTGATGACAGAAAACACCATCAGCAGCAATGTGAGTGAGCGTCGGGATGACAGAAGAAGAGAGGAATTTTGTTGACTTGGTAGGTTGAGCTGACCTTGGTGACCCACTCGGTGTGTCCAGTCAGAGTGTTGAGACAGCCTCCAGCAGACAGAGACCAAACTTTAACGGAGAAGTCTGCAGAGCCACTGACCAGCACATCCAGCTCATCATTGTAGTCCACGCTGAAGACTGAGCAGACAAAACAAAAGTACGTACGTGCACCCTTGCTCTTATAGGCTTGTTTGGAAATGCTTGTTTAGGAAAAAAAGAAAAAAAAAAACCAAACCCAATGCTCTTTTGTCTCTGAAATGAATGTTTTCTGCAAGACAACCGCTCATCAACAGCAGTGCATCCTTCCAGGGCAACCTTGCCACCATCATCAAATGTCAAATGTCTGGCGTCAGCAGCTAACCATCTTAAATTGCAACTTTAAACAATTTAACAAACTGTTTTTGACACAGTCTTTACTTGTCTCGCATCCCACTTCTTCCTACACAGGAGTGAAAACGTGTCTCTGGTAGACCAGAAGGACACGTTTCCTGCTGTAAATCATCATTAGGGCTGCCACGATTAGTCAATTAGTCACGATTATGTCGACTATTAAAATTGTCGACAACTAATCTAATAGTCGATGCGTCGTTTTTTTGTTTTTTTTTTAATTTTTGTTTTTGTCTCAAAACTGCTGCGGCACCTTCCACTGCCGCGTCTGCCCTTCTGTCCTTGACACACATGCGCAGTAGTGGTAATCGGGGTCAGCCGTGATGTCACTGGAAGTTATACCAGACGGGCTTTGTTATCATGGCTACCCAGCGGCAACGGAGCTCAAAAGTGTGGGAACATTTTAACAAAAAAAAAAAGAGTAAAGTGTGCATTGCAATATCTGAAAGACAGAACTTGCCTTCCACGGCAGCACAACTGCAACGCACGAGCACCTGAAAAGGAAGCACGTTGTGGCTTGTGACGACGATGAAGAGGGATCGTCGTCTCGGTAAGCTAACTGGCTAGTTAGCTGCTAATATTAGCGTAAACAGAGAGCCGACTTACTACTTACTCATATAGCTGTAAATGTTAACATTAGCGATGACGATTTGATTCATTAGCTGCCTGTAGCACACATATTTTGTGTGTTTCCTGCAATGTTACAACAGTGATGTGTTTGAATAGGAAATGTGGTAACGCTAATGTTTTCTAACGTTATGTTTCAGTGCTAAAAAAGTACGGTCTTCTTCAATGGACGGCTTTGTTACAAAGCCAGCCACATGCACACCTCAGCAAGCAAATGTCCTGACTGAGTCCATACTGAACATGTTGGTGACGGACATGAGGCCCCTGTCCATGGTGGACGATGAAGGGTTTAAAGAGATGCTTAAACAGTTCAACCCGGAGTATCATGACAGCTACCAACCAGGCAGATCCCACTTCACCACACTAATGGAGAAGAAATATCATGCAACCTTTGAGAAGGACCAAAACTTGAATAATTCCTTAGTTACAGGTGCCTACCTCATTGTTGCTATGTTTGATGCCAAAGACAAATTAAGGAAAGAAAATAACCTAAAAAATAAACCTGAAGTATTTATTATTGTGTTGTTTAGGCAATGCCTTTTCTTTATTTACCAGCTGTTTGCACTTTATGCTACACAGTTAAACAATTGTTTGTTGCTACAAGCATATTTCATTAAAAGTTTTATGAACTATCATCTAAATTGTCTTTATTTTTAGTTTGTATATACATTAAACACTTCAAGCTGAAAACTAATGATGATTATGTAAGAGCAGCTTCATGCTGGTGCGATAAGCTGTATGTTTTACATTCAATTTACATATGATCTGATTAGTCGACTAATCGAAAAAATAATCGGTGATTAGTCGACTATCAAAATAATCGTTTGTGGCAGCCCTAATCATCATAAGAAGCTGCAGAGCAGGTCTTCAGAACTGAGATGTTTCTCTGCTCCAACACACCTGGATTCAACTGATACGTCATTAACAGCTGATGGTGATCCTCTCTTTTAAATTAGGTTAGTGTTTCAATTCTTCAGTGCACGCAGAAAGTGAAAGACAGATTCAAGCTGAAGATTTCTAAACTTTGGAGGATGTCAGAAATGATGATGCTACCTGATGGTTTCTCAGTAAATATGAATAAACTAGAGCTTTGTTTACAACTGGCTACTGTACAACTTCACCAACAGAAATAACAGTGGAATCTACTGTAGATTTGCTTTCATATAGCTTTTTACAGAACTTTTTGATTTTGCTGTTTATAGTTTGACTGCAAGCTTCACACAAGAAAAAGTCTGTAACGACGGGTTGCTAATTCTGGGAGTAATGATGTGATGACATCAGCCAAGTGTGCTGGCTCTCATTTACTTCAATACAACTAAATACGTTCTCATGCCCTAATTTAAATAAAAACAATAGAGACAAAATAAAATCAGCCCACAGATGAGGACAAAAAAAAAACTGTTAAAACTGTTAGGGCTCCACTTTTAAACCGACCTGCTCCTGTGTGGCCCCGGAAACTGCTGGATTTTAGCTCCGGTGCTCCACTCCCAGCATGCAATTGTGTTGTCAAAGGAGCCAGTCACCAGCTTCTGTTCATCAAATTTTACGGTGGCGCAGGTGTGTGTCTGGATTCCATAAATGCACTGTCCAGTGCGCACATCCCATAACTTGGCAGACAGATCATCAGACCCTGAGAGACAAGAAAGCGTTCATGTTACCTCTACGGGTGGTGACTGAAACAGTGCCACCACGCTAAAAACAAGTCAGGGCTGCAGTGCACCTGTGCACAGGAGGCCATCCTTGTAGTAGAGAGCGTATACTCGAGCGCTGTGTCCAATGAGGGACGACGTCTCAAAGGCCTCCTGATCATTCAGCTGCATCATGCGCAGTTTAGCCTTCAAGTACACCCCCTTCCAGTGTGCTGCATCCTGAATGGACTCGTCAATCTTCCAACCCAGTTCCCTGCACACACTCTGCCACACCTCTGTGCACGAGTTTATCACCTGCAAGGAAACAGAGGTATGTTAGCATGTTCAGCCGTCTAAATGACTGTGCCATGGGAGGAGATGACAGTTAACAGGAGAGCTGATGTGAGCAGACACTGATCAATTTCATTATTTGTGGCTTTGTCTTTAATGTTTTAAATAACACTTCTCATTTAAACAGTTATTGGTAATTATGTGTTCAGTAATCATGTATATACATATACAAAAAAAGAATAAATAGAATAAAAGTTTAAAGCAACATGAGAACTGGAAGTGTGAGTAAACTTGGTCACACAGCAGCTGAACGTACCGGCTGCTGAAAATGAAACACATCCTTCCTTAAAGAGTGAGATCAAGTAAACACTGGGAAAAAAAAGTGATACATGGCCCCACGTTTGATGTGGCTGTTTTATTGAAGCAGTACACACCTTTATTAGTTACTAGATGAATGCTGGAGCTGCTCTCAAACTACATCACTACAACGTCATGTGGTAAATGACCGGTCATCTTATTAACAATTCAAAACAAGCTTGTTGCCTTTCAGGATATATATATATATATATATATATTATATATATATATATATATATATATATATATACACACTTAAATTATGTGTCATTTTCATTTTGCCATTTGTAATACTGTATGTTAGTTACCCTCTGATTACAACTCCTCAGACTGTCACACTGAATGAGGAGTGCTCTGTAGACTGTTCAAGTCTATTTCTATTTATTTATCCAGAATACTTAAACTGTTTAACTCCTATATATGCAATCCATGATAATGCACCGATGTGATCCAAAGAGACTGCACGTATATACCGATTTATCCACACCATCAAGGTGCCCTCAAAGCGGTTTACAATGGCCTCTCATTCACACTCACACTCACAATTATACACCAGTGGGCGGCCTCTACCAGACCCACTGGGGGCAAGTTAGGGTTCACTTTGGCATGTGGACAGTTGGAGCCGGGATCGAACCGCAAACCTTCCAGTGAGTGGACGACCCGCTCCACCAACTGAGCTACAGCCACCCTAGAGTCCTGCTTAA
This sequence comes from Hirundichthys speculiger, assembly GCA_018398805.1. Taxonomy (NCBI): domain Eukaryota; kingdom Metazoa; phylum Chordata; class Actinopteri; order Beloniformes; family Exocoetidae; genus Hirundichthys; species Hirundichthys speculiger. The sequence continues at coordinate 356,225 of JAGFBZ010000227.1, forward strand.
GACAGTAGATGCAGCAGCATGAAAGCCGGATGCAAAGTATGAGAAGGAAAACTTTTGGATGAAGTTAAAGTGTTATTACTGCAATGTTTCACCAACTGGGTCTAAATGAAGGCAGTTTTCAAAGTCTGGCAAAGTACTGCACCAAGTAAGGGCTCTAAGTACGCTTCTGAAGAAGGTTGTCAATGATAACATAATTTAAATTTGAAGAAATTCCATAAAATCCTGTTAATTTCAATACTTCTGTTAATATCCCTTTAATGTTACCAAACTGGACCGAAAAGAGAGCATACTACCATAGAGTAAGAGAGCACACGACCGTAGAGAGAGAGAGCACATGACCATAGAGTAAGAGATCACACGACCGTCGAGTAAGAGAGCACACAACCGTAGAGTAAGAGAGCACACTACCATAGAGTAAGAGATCACACGACCGTAGAGTAAGACAGCACACAACCGTAGAGTAAGACAGCACACTACCGCACACGTAGCGAGTGAGCACACACC